>JACEGR010000891.1:0-206993 GCA_014170235.1 Listronotus bonariensis | reverse complement strand
CGTCAGAGCCTCATCAGTAAAAGCAGGGTGTACGACTAGCACAGTTGAGGTTGACTTGAGTATGAGAGGCTATATGAGACGCATCATACTCCTTACACCCCAAAACTGTCTTAAACGACATTTGTCTCAAATGTTATTTGTCAAAAAAGTCTTAAACGACTTTAGTCTAAAATTGCATTTGACAAAAATATCTTAAACGACATTTGTCAAAAATTAAAACTATTAAAAAGTCTTAAACGACTTTAGTCTCAAGTTATATGTGTCAAAAGTATCTTAAACGACATTTGTCAAAATTTATACCTATCAAAAAGTCTTAAACGACTTTAGTCTAAAATTGTATGTGTCAAAAATATCTTAAACGACATTTGTCAAAAATTAAACCTATTAAAAAGTCTTAAACGACTTTAGTCTAAAATTATATTTGTCAGAAATATCTTAAACGACATTTGTCAAAATTTAAACCTATCAAAAAGGTCTTAAATGACTTTAGTCTAAAATTGTATTTGTCAAAAATATCTTAAACGACATTTGTCAAAAATTAAACCTATTAAAAAAGTCTTAAAACGACTTTAGTCTAAAATTATATTTGTCAGAAATATCTTAAACGACATTTGTCAAAATTCTAAACCTATCAAAAAGTCTTAAACGACTTTAGTCTAAAATTGTATTTGTCAAAAATATCTTAAACGACATTTGTCAAAAATTAAACTCTATTAAAAAGTCTTAAACGACTTTAGTCTAAAATTATATTTGTCAGAAATATCTTAAACGACATTTGTCAAAATTTAAACCTATCAAAAAGTCTTAAACGACTTTAGTCTAAAATTGTATTTGTCAAAAATATCTTAAACGACATTTGTCAAAAATTAAAACTATTAAAAATACTTAAACGACTTTAGTCTAAAATTGTATTTGTCAAAAATATCTTAAACGACATTTGTCAAAAATTAAAACTATTAAAAATACTTAAACGACTTTAGTCTAAAATTGTATTTGTCAAAAAATAGCTTAAACGACATTTGTCAAAAATTAAACCTATTAAAAAGTCTTAAACGACTTTAGTCTAAAATTGTATGTGTCAAAAATATCTTAAACGACATTTGTCAAAAATTAAACCTATTAAAAAGTCTTAAACGACTTTAGTCTAAAATTGTATTTGTCAGAAATATCTTAAACGACATTTGTCAAAATTTAAACCTATTAAAAAGTCTTAAACGACTTTAGTCTAAAATTGTATGTGTCAAAAATATCTTAAACGACATTTGTCAAAAATTAAACCTATTAAAAAAGTCTTAAACGACTTTAGTCTAAAATTGTATTTGTCAGAAATATCTAAAACGACATTTGTCAAAATTTAAACCTTTCAAAAAAAAGTCTTAAAACGACTTTAGTATAAAATTATATTTGTCAAAAATATCTTAAACGACATTTGTCAAAAATTATATCTAACAAAAAAGTCTTGAAACGACTTTAGTCCAAAATTGTATTTGTCAAAAATACCTTAAACGAGCATTTGTCAAAAAATTAAACCTATCAAAAAAGTCTTAAACGACTTTAGTCTAAAATTGTATTTGTCAGAAATATCTTAAAAGACATTTGTCAAAATTTAAACCTATCAAAAAGTCTTAAACGACTTTAGTCTAAAATTGTATTTGTCAGAAATATCTTAAACGACATTTGTCAAAAATTAAACCTATCAAAAAAGTCTTAAACGACTTTAGTCTAAAATTGTATTTGCTCAGAAATATCTTAAAACGACATTTGTCAAAATTTAAACCTATCAAAAAAGTCTTAAACGACTTTAGTCTAAAATTGTATTTGTCAGAAATATCTTAAACGACATTTGTCAAAAATTATATCAAACAAAAAAGTCTTAAACGACTTTAGTCCAAAATTGTATTTGTCAAAAATATCTTAAACGACATTTGTCAAAAAATTAAACCTATCAAAAAGTCTTAAACGACTTTAGTCTAAAATTGTATTTGTCAGAAATATCTTAAACGACATTTGTCAAAATTTAAACCTATCAAAAAAGTTTTAAACGACTTTAGTCTAAAATTATATTTGTCAGAAATATCTTAAACGACATTTGTCAAAATTTAAACCTATCAAAAAAGTCTTAAACGACTTTAGTCTAAAATTGTATTTGTCAGAAATATCTTAAACGACATTTGTCTAAATTTAAACCTATCAAAAAGTCTTAAACGACTTTAGTCTAAAATTGTATTTGTCAAAAATATCTTAAACGACATTTGTCAAAAATTAAACCTATCAAAAAAGTCTTAAACGACTCTAGTCTAAAATTATATTTGTCAGAAATATCTTAAACGACATTTGTCAAAATTTAAACCTATCAAAAAGTCTTAAACGACTTTAGTCTAAAATTGTATTTGTCAAAAATATCTTAAACGACATTTGTCAAAATTTAAACCTATCAAAAAGTCTTAAACGACTTTAGTCTAAAATTGTATTTGTCAAAAATATCTTAAACGACATTTGTCAAAAATTATATCTATCAAAAAGTCTTAAACGACTTTAGTCTAAAATTGTATTTGTCAAAAATATCTTAAACGACATTTGTCAAAAATTAAACCTATTAAAAAGTCTTAAACGACTTTAGTCTAAAATTGTATTTGTCAAAAATATCTTAAACGACATTTGTCAAAAATTAAACCTATTAAAAAGTCTTAAACGACTTTAGTCTAAAATTGTATTTGTCAAAAATATCTTAAACGACATTTGTCAAAAATTAAACCTATTAAAAAGTCTTAAACGACTTTAGTCTAAAATTGTATTTGTCAAAAATATCTTAAACGACATTTGTCAAAAATTATATCTATTAAAAAGTCTTAAACGACTTTAGTCTAAAATTGTATTTGTCAAAAATATCTTAAACGACATTTGTCAAAAATTATATCTATTAAAAAGTCTTAAACGACTTTAGTCTAAAATTGTATTTGTCAAAAATATCTTAAACGACATTTGTCAAAAATTATATCTATTCAAAAAGTCTTAAACGACTTTAGTCTAAAATTGTATTTGTCAAAAATATCTTAAACGACATTTGTCAAAAATTATACCTATTAAAAAGTCTTAAACGACTTTAGTCTAAAATTGTATTTGTCAAAAATATCTTAAACGACATTTGTCAAAAATTATATCTATTCAAAAAGTCTTAAACGACTTTAGTCTAAAATTGTATTTGTCAAAAATATCTTAAACGACATTTGTCAAAAATTATACCTATTCAAAAAGTCTTAAACGACTTTAGTCTAAAATTGTATTTGTCAAAAATATCTTAAACGACATTTGTCAAAAATTATACCTATTCAAAAAGTCTTAAACGACTTTAGTCTAAAATTGTATTTGTCAAAAATATCTTAAACGACATTTGTCAAAAATTATATCTATTCAAAAAGTCTTAAACGACTTTAGTCTAAAATTGTATTTGTCAAAAATATCTTAAACGACATTTGTCAAAAATTATACCTATTAAAAAGTCTTAAACGACTTTAGTCTAAAATTGTATTTGTCAAAAATATCTTAAACGACATTTGTCAAAAATTATACCTATTAAAAAGTCTTAAACGACTTTAGTCTAAAATTGTATTTGTCAAAAATATCTTAAACGACATTTGTCAAAAATTATACCTATTAAAAAGTCTTAAACGACTTTAGTCTAAAATTGTATTTGTCAAAAATATCTTAAACGACATTTGTCAAAAATTATACCTATTAAAAAGTCTTAAACGACTTTAGTCTAAAATTGTATTTGTCAAAAATATCTTAAACGACATTTGTCAAAAATTATACCTATCAAAAAGTCTTAAACGACTTTAGTCTAAAATTGTATTTGTCAAAAATATCTTAAACGACATTTGTCAAAAATTATACCTATTAAAAAGTCTTAAACGACTTTAGTCTAAAATTGTATTTGTCAAAAATATCTTAAACGACATTTGTCAAAAATTATACCTATTAAAAAGTCTTAAACGACTTTAGTCTAAAATTGTATTTGTCAAAAATATCTTAAACGACATTTGTCAAAAATTATACCTATCAAAAAGTCTTAAACGACTTTAGTCTAAAATTGTATTTGTCAAAAATATCTTAAACGACATTTGTCAAAAATTATACCTATTAAAAAGTCTTAAACGACTTTAGTCTAAAATTGTATTTGTCAAAAATATCTTAAACGACATTTGTCAAAAATTATACCTATTAAAAAGTCTTAAACGACTTTAGTCTAAAATTGTATTTGTCAAAAATATCTTAAACGACATTTGTCAAAAATTATACCTATTAAAAAGTCTTAAACGACTTTAGTCTAAAATTGTATTTGTCAAAAATATCTTAAACGACATTTGTCAAAAATTATACCTATTAAAAAAGTCTTAAACGACTTTAGTCTAAAATTGTATTTGTCAAAAATATCTTAAACGACATTTGTCAAAAATTATACCTATCAAAAAGTCTTAAACGACTTTAGTCTAAAATTGTATTTGTCAAAAATATCTTAAACGACATTTGTCAAAAATTATACCTATTAAAAAGTCTTAAACGACTTTAGTCTAAAATTGTATTTGTCAAAAATATCTTAAACGACATTTGTCAAAAATTAAACCTATTAAAAAGTCTTAAACGACTTTAGTCTAAAATTGTATTTGTCAAAAATATCTTAAACGACATTTGTCAAAAATTATACCTATTAAAAAGTCTTAAACGACTTTAGTCTAAAATTGTATTTGTCAAAAATATCTTAAACGACATTTGTCAAAAATTAAACCTATTAAAAAGTCTTAAACGACTTTAGTCTAAAATTGTATTTGTCAAAAATATCTTAAACGACATTTGTCAAAAATTATACCTATTAAAAAAGTCTTAAACGACTTTAGTCTAAAATTGTATTTGTCAAAAATATCTTAAACGACATTTGTCAAAAAGTATACCTATTAAAAAGTCTTAAACAACTTTAGTCTAAAATTGTATTTGTCAAAAATATCTTAAACGACATTTGTCAAAATTTAAACCTATCAAAAAGTCTTAAACGACTTTAGTCTAAAATTGTATTTGTCAAAAATATCTTAAACGACATTTGTCAAAAATTAAACCTATTAAAAAGTCTTAAACGACTTTAGTCTAAAATTGTATTTGTCAAAAATATCTTAAACGACATTTGTCAAAAATTAAACCTATTAAAAAGTCTTAAACGACTTTAGTCTAAAATTGTATTTGTCAAAAATATCTTAAACGACATTTGTCAAAAATTAAACCTATTAAAAAAGTCTTAAACGACTTTAGTCTAAAATTGTATTTGTCAAAAATATCTTAAACGACATTTGTCAAAAATTAATACCTATTAAAAAGTCTTAAACGACTTTAGTCTAAAATTGTATTTGTCAAAAATATCTTAAACGACATTTGTCAAAATTTAAACCTATCAAAAAGTCTTAAACGACTTTAGTCTAAAATTGTATTTGTCAAAAATATCTTAAACGACATTTGTCAAAAATTAAACCTATTAAAAAGTCTTAAACGACTTTAGTCTAAAATTGTATTTGTCAAAAATATCTTAAACGACATTTGTCAGAAATTAAACCTATTCAAAAAGTCTTAAACGACTTTAGTCTAAAATTGTATTTGTCAAAAATATCTTAAACGACATTTGTCAAAAATTAAACCTATTAAAAAGTCTTAAACGACTTTAGTCTAAAATTGTATTTGTCAAAAATATCTTAAACGACATTTGTCAAAAATTAAACCTATTCAAAAAAGTCTTAAACGACTTTAGTCTAAAATTGTATTTGTCAAAAATATCTTAAACGACATTTGTCAAAAATTAAACCTATTAAAAAGTCTTAAACGACTTTAGTCTAAAATTGTATTTGTCAAAAATATCTTAAACGACATTTGTCAAAAATTAAACCTATCAAAAAGTCTTAAACGACTTTAGTCTAAAATTGTATTTGTCAAAAATATCTTAAACGACATTTGTCAAAAATTAAACCTATTAAAAAAGTCTTAAACGACTTTAGTCTAAAATTGTATTTGTCAAAATATCTTAAACGACATTTGTCAAAAATTATACCTATTAAAAAGTCTTAAACGACTTTAGTCTAAAATTGTATTTGTCAAAAATATCTTAAACGACATTTGTCAAAAATTATACCTATCAAAAAGTCTTAAACGACTTTAGTCTAAAATTGTATTTGTCAAAAATATCTTAAACGACATTTGTCAAAAATTATACCTATTAAAAAGTCTTAAACGACTTTAGTCTAAAATTGTATTTGTCAAAAATATCTTAAACGACATTTGTCAAAAATTATACCTATTCAAAAAGTCTTAAACGACTTTAGTCTAAAATTGTATTTGTCAAAAATATCTTAAACGACATTTGTCAAAAATTATACCTATTAAAAAGTCTTAAACGACTTTAGTCTAAAATTGTATTTGTCAAAAATATCTTAAACGACATTTGTCAAAAATTATATCTATTCAAAAAGTCTTAAACGACTTTAGTCTAAAATTGTATTTGTCAAAAATATCTTAAACGACATTTGTCAAAAATTATACCTATTAAAAAGTCTTAAACGACTTTAGTCTAAAATTGTATTTGTCAAAAATATCTTAAACGACATTTGTCAAAAATTATACCTATTAAAAAGTCTTAAACGACTTTAGTCTAAAATTGTATTTGTCAAAAATATCTTAAACGACATTTGTCAAAAATTATACCTATTAAAAAAGTCTTAAACGACTTTAGTCTAAAATTGTATTTGTCAAAAATATCTTAAACGACATTTGTCAAAAATTATACCTATTAAAAAGTCTTAAACGACTTTAGTCTAAAATTGTATTTGTCAAAAATATCTTAAACGACATTTGTCAAAAATTATACCTATTCAAAAAGTCTTAAACGACTTTAGTCTAAAATTGTATTTGTCAAAAATATCTTAAACGACATTTGTCAAAAATTATACCTATTCAAAAAGTCTTAAACGACTTTAGTCTAAAATTGTATTTGTCAAAAATATCTTAAACGACATTTGTCAAAAATTAAACCTATTAAAAAGTCTTAAACGACTTTAGTCTAAAATTGTATTTGTCAAAAATATCTTAAACGACATTTGTCAAAAATTAAACCTATTAAAAAGTCTTAAACGACTTTAGTCTAAAATTGTATTTGTCAAAAATATCTTAAACGACATTTGTCAAAAATTAAATCTATTCAAAAAGTCTTAAACGACTTTAGTCTAAAATTGTATTTGTCAAAAATATCTTAAACGACATTTGTCAAAAATTAAACCTATTAAAAAGTCTTAAACGACTTTAGTCTAAAATTGTATTTGTCAAAAATATCTTAAACGACATTTGTCAAAAATTATACCTATCAAAAAGTCTTAAACGACTTTAGTCTAAAATTGTATTTGTCAAAAATATCTTAAACGACATTTGTCAAAAATTATACCTATTAAAAAGTCTTAAACGACTTTAGTCTAAAATTGTATTTGTCAAAAATATCTTAAACGACATTTGTCAAAAATTAAACCTATTAAAAAAGTCTTAAACGACTTTAGTCTAAAATTGTATTTGTCAAAAATATCTTAAACGACATTTGTCAAAAATTAAACCTATTAAAAAGTCTTAAACGACTTTAGTCTAAAATTGTATTTGTCAAAAATATCTTAAACGACATTTGTCAAAAATTAAACCTATTAAAAAGTCTTAAACGACTTTAGTCTAAAATTGTATTTGTCAAAAATATCTTAAACGACATTTGTCAAAAATTTAAACCTATCAAAAAGTCTTAAACGACTTTAGTCTAAAATTGTATTTGTCAAAAATATCTTAAACGACATTTGTCAAAAATTATACCTATTAAAAAGTCTTAAACGACTTTAGTCTAAAATTGTATTTGTCAAAAATATCTTAAACGACATTTGTCAAAAATTAAACCTATTAAAAAAGTCTTAAACGACTTTAGTCTAAAATTGTATTTGTCAAAAATATCTTAAACGACATTTGTCAAAATTTAAACCTATCAAAAAGTCTTAAACGACTTTAGTCTAAAATTGTATTTGTCAAAAATATCTTAAACGACATTTGTCAAAAATTAAACCTATTAAAAAGTCTTAAACGACTTTAGTCTAAAATTGTATTTGTCAAAAATATCTTAAACGACATTTGTCAAAAATTAAACCTATTAAAAGTCTTAAACGACTTTAGTCTAAAATTGTATTTGTCAAAAATATCTTAAACGACATTTGTCAAAAATTAAATCTATTAAAAAGTCTTAAACGACTTTAGTCTAAAATTGTATTTGTCAAAAATATCTTAAACGACATTTGTCAAAAATTAAACCTATTAAAAAGTCTTAAACGACTTTAGTCTAAAATTGTATTTGTCAAAAATATCTTAAACGACATTTGTCAAAAATTAAACCTATTAAAAAAGTCTTAAACGACTTTAGTCTAAAATTGTATTTGTCAAAAATATCTTAAACGACATTTGTCAAAAATTAAACCTATTAAAAAGTCTTAAACGACTTTAGTCTAAAATTGTATTTGTCAAAAATATCTTAAACGACATTTGTCAAAAATTAAACCTATTAAAAAGTCTTAAACGACTTTAGTCTAAAATTGTATTTGTCAAAAATATCTTAAACGACATTTGTCAAAAATTATACCTATTACAAAAGTCTTAAACGACTTTAGTCTAAAATTGTATTTGTCAAAAATATCTTAAACGACATTTGTCAAAAATTAAACCTATTAAAAAAGTCTTAAACGACTTTAGTCTAAAATTGTATTTGTCAAAAATATCTTAAACGACATTTGTCAAAATTATATCTATTAAAAAAGTCTTAAACGACTTTAGTCTAAAATTGTATTTGTCAAAAATATCTTAAACGACATTTGTCAAAAATTAAACCTATTCAAAAAGTCTTAAACGACTTTAGTCTAAAATTGTATTTGTCAAAAATATCTTAAACGACATTTGTCAAAAATTATATCTATTAAAAAGTCTTAAACGACTTTAGTCTAAAATTGTATTTGTCAAAAATATCTTAAACGACATTTGTCAAAAATTATACCTATTCAAAAAGTCTTAAACGACTTTAGTCTAAAATTGTATTTGTCAAAAATATCTTAAACGACATTTGTCAAAAATTAAACCTATTAAAAAAGTCTTAAACGACTTTAGTCTAAAATTGTATTTGTCAAAAATATCTTAAACGACATTTGTCAAAAATTATAACCTATTAAAAAAGTCTTAAACGACTTTAGTCTAAAATTGTATTTGTCAAAAATATCTTAAACGACATTTGTCAAAAATTAAACCTATTAAAAAGTCTTAAACGACTTTAGTCTAAAATTGTATTTGTCAAAAATATCTTAAACGACATTTGTCAAAAATTAAACCTATTAAAAAGTCTTAAACGACTTTAGTCTAAAATTGTATTTGTCAAAAATATCTTAAACGACATTTGTCAAAAATTATACCTATCAAAAAGTCTTAAACGACTTTAGTCTAAAATTGTATTTGTCAAAAATATCTTAAACGACATTTGTCAAAAATTAAACCTATTAAAAAGTCTTAAACGACTTTAGTCTAAAATTGTATTTGTCAAAAATATCTTAAACGACATTTGTCAAAAATTATACCTATTAAAAAAGTCTTAAACGACTTTAGTCTAAAATTGTATTTGTCAAAAATATCTTAAACGACATTTGTCAAAAATTATACCTATCAAAAAGTCTTAAACGACTTTAGTCTAAAATTGTATTTGTCAAAAATATCTTAAACGACATTTGTCAAAAATTATACCTATTAAAAAGTCTTAAACGACTTTAGTCTAAAATTGTATTTGTCAAAAATATCTTAAACGACATTTGTCAAAAATTATACCTATTAAAAAGTCTTAAACGACTTTAGTCTAAAATTGTATTTGTCAAAAATATCTTAAACGACATTTGTCAAAAATTATACCTATTAAAAAGTCTTAAACGACTTTAGTCTAAAATTGTATTTGTCAAAAATATCTTAAACGACATTTGTCAAAAATTATACCTATTAAAAAGTCTTAAACGACTTTAGTCTAAAATTGTATTTGTCAAAAATATCTTAAACGACATTTGTCAAAAATTATACCTATTAAAAAGTCTTAAACGACTTTAGTCTAAAATTGTATTTGTCAAAAATATCTTAAACGACATTTGTCAAAAATTATACCTATTAAAAAGTCTTAAACGACTTTAGTCTAAAATTGTATTTGTCAAAAATATCTTAAACGACATTTGTCAAAAATTATACCTATTAAAAAGTCTTAAACGACTTTAGTCTAAAATTGTATTTGTCAAAAATATCTTAAACGACATTTGTCAAAAATTATACCTATTAAAAAGTCTTAAACGACTTTAGTCTAAAATTGTATTTGTCAAAAATATCTTAAACGACATTTGTCAAAAATTATACCTATTAAAAAGTCTTAAACGACTTTAGTCTAAAATTGTATTTGTCAAAAATATCTTAAACGACATTTGTCAAAAATTAAACCTATTAAAAAGTCTTAAACGACTTTAGTCTAAAATTGTATTTGTCAAAAATATCTTAAACGACATTTGTCAAAAATTATACCTATTAAAAAGTCTTAAACGACTTTAGTCTAAAATTGTATTTGTCAAAAATATCTTAAACGACATTTGTCAAAAATTAAACCTATTAAAAAGTCTTAAACGACTTTAGTCTAAAATTGTATTTGTCAAAAATATCTTAAACGACATTTGTCAAAAATTAAACCTATTAAAAAAGTCTTAAACGACTTTAGTCTAAAATTGTATTTGTCAAAAATATCTTAAACGACATTTGTCAAAAATTATAACCTATTAAAAAAGTCTTAAACGACTTTAGTCTAAAATTGTATTTGTCAAAAATATCTTAAACGACATTTGTCAAAAAATTAAACCTATTAAAAAGTCTTAAACGACTTTAGTCTAAAATTGTATTTGTCAAAAATATCTTAAACGACATTTGTCAAAAATTAAACCTATTAAAAAGTCTTAAACGACTTTAGTCTAAAATTGTATTTGTCAAAAATATCTTAAACGACATTTGTCAAAAATTAAACCTATTAAAAAGTCTTAAACGACTTTAGTCTAAAATTGTATTTGTCAAAAATATCTTAAACGACATTTGTCAAAAATTAAACCTATTAAAAAAGTCTTAAACGACTTTAGTCTAAAATTGTATTTGTCAAAAATATCTTAAACGACATTTGTCAAAAATTAAACCTATTAAAAAAGTCTTAAACGACTTTAGTCTAAAATTGTATTTGTCAAAAATATCTTAAACGACATTTGTCAAAAATTAAACCTATTAAAAAGTCTTAAACGACTTTAGTCTAAAATTGTATTTGTCAAAAATATCTTAAACGACATTTGTCAAAAATTAAACCTATTAAAAAGTCTTAAACGACTTTAGTCTAAAATTGTATTTGTCAAAAATATCTTAAACGACATTTGTCAAAAATTAAACCTATTAAAAAGTCTTAAACGACTTTAGTCTAAAATTGTATTTGTCAAAAATATCTTAAACGACATTTGTCAAAAATTAAACCTATTAAAAAGTCTTAAACGACTTTAGTCTAAAATTGTATTTGTCAAAAATATCTTAAACGACATTTGTCAAAAAATTAAACCTATTAAAAAGTCTTAAACGACTTTAGTCTAAAATTGTATTTGTCAAAAATATCTTAAACGACATTTGTCAAAAATTAAACCTATTAAAAAGTCTTAAACGACTTTAGTCTAAAATTGTATTTGTCAAAAATATCTTAAACGACATTTGTCAAAAATTAAACCTATCAAAAAGTCTTAAACGACTTTAGTCTAAAATTGTATTTGTCAAAAATATCTTAAACGACATTTGTCAAAAATTAAACCTATTAAAAAGTCTTAAACGACTTTAGTCTAAAATTGTATTTGTCAAAAATATCTTAAACGACATTTGTCAAAAATTAAACCTATTAAAAAGTCTTAAACGACTTTAGTCTAAAATTGTATTTGTCAAAAATATCTTAAACGACATTTGTCAAAAATTAAACCTATTAAAAAGTCTTAAACGACTTTAGTCTAAAATTGTATTTGTCAAAAATATCTTAAACGACATTTGTCAAAAATTAAACCTATTAAAAAGTCTTAAACGACTTTAGTCTAAAATTGTATTTGTCAAAAATATCTTAAACGACATTTGTCAAAAATTATACCTATTCAAAAAGTCTTAAACGACTTTAGTCTAAAATTGTATTTGTCAAAAATATCTTAAACGACATTTGTCAAAAATTAAACCTATTCAAAAAGTCTTAAACGACTTTAGTCTAAAATTGTATTTGTCAAAAATATCTTAAACGACATTTGTCAAAAATTAAACCTATTAAAAAGTCTTAAACGACTTTAGTCTAAAATTGTATTTGTCAAAAATATCTTAAACGACATTTGTCAAAAATTATACCTATTCAAAAAGTCTTAAACGACTTTAGTCTAAAATTGTATTTGTCAAAAATATCTTAAACGACATTTGTCAAAAATTAAACCTATTAAAAAGTCTTAAACGACTTTAGTCTAAAATTGTATTTGTCAAAAATATCTTAAACGACATTTGTCAAAAATTAAACCTATTAAAAAAGTCTTAAACGACTTTAGTCTAAAATTGTATTTGTCAAAAATATCTTAAACGACATTTGTCAAAAATTATACCTATTAAAAAGTCTTAAACGACTTTAGTCTAAAATTGTATTTGTCAAAAATATCTTAAACGACATTTGTCAAAAATTAAACCTATTAAAAAGTCTTAAACGACTTTAGTCTAAAATTGTATTTGTCAAAAATATCTTAAACGACATTTGTCAAAATTTAAACCTATCAAAAAGTCTTAAACGACTTTAGTCTAAAATTGTATTTGTCAAAAATATCTTAAACGACATTTGTCAAAAATTAAACCTATTAAAAAGTCTTAAACGACTTTAGTCTAAAATTGTATTTGTCAAAAATATCTTAAACGACATTTGTCAAAAATTATACCTATTAAAAAGTCTTAAACGACTTTAGTCTAAAATTGTATTTGTCAAAAATATCTTAAACGACATTTGTCAAAAATTAAACCTATTAAAAAGTCTTAAACGACTTTAGTCTAAAATTGTATTTGTCAAAAATATCTTAAACGACATTTGTCAAAAATTAAACCTATTAAAAAGTCTTAAACGACTTTAGTCTAAAATTGTATTTGTCAAAAATATCTTAAACGACATTTGTCAAAAATTATACCTATTAAAAAAGTCTTAAACGACTTTAGTCTAAAATTGTATTTGTCAAAAATATCTTAAACGACATTTGTCAAAAATTAAACCTATTAAAAAAGTCTTAAACGACTTTAGTCTAAAATTGTATTTGTCAAAAATATCTTAAACGACATTTGTCAAAAATTATACCTATTAAAAAGTCTTAAACGACTTTAGTCTAAAATTGTATTTGTCAAAAATATCTTAAACGACATTTGTCAAAAATTAAACCTATTAAAAAGTCTTAAACGACTTTAGTCTAAAATTGTATTTGTCAAAAATATCTTAAACGACATTTGTCAAAAATTAAACCTATCAAAAAGTCTTAAACGACTTTAGTCTAAAATTGTATTTGTCAAAAATATCTTAAACGACATTTGTCAAAAATTAAACCTATTAAAAAAGTCTTAAACGACTTTAGTCTAAAATTGTATTTGTCAAAAATATCTTAAACGACATTTGTCAAAAATTTAAACCTATCAAAAAAGTCTTAAACGACTTTAGTCTAAAATTGTATTTGTCAAAATATCTTAAACGACATTTGTCAAAAAATTAAACCTATTAAAAAAGTCTTAAACGACTTTAGTCTAAAATTGTATTTGTCAAAAATATCTTAAACGACATTTGTCAAAAATTAAACCTATTAAAAAAGTCTTAAACGACTTTAGTCTAAAATTGTATTTGTCAAAAATATCTTAAACGACATTTGTCAAAAATTAAACCTATTAAAAAGTCTTTTGCTCCTTGACATATAAAGTTTATTATCTTGAAAAGCAAGGTGTGTTTCATCTATAATACTTCACTTAGTTTCTTTGAGTCTACATTTTCTAACAAAATGTTTCATTTTTTTGAGGCGGAAGACAAAATTTTAAAAGTTTTTCAAACATTTTTGCTCCCCAGATTGTAAAGTTCGTTAGCTTAAAAGTTAGGGTGTATTTCATGTACAATATTTACATTTTTGTTCCCTTGATGTGAGTTTGTTTTCTTAAAAAGGTTGTATTTTTCTTTAAAAGTTCACTGAGTATCTTAAAAGTTTACATCTTACAAAAATATTCCATATCTTGAGATCAAAGGAAGAATTCTTTTTCATTTCTTCTTCAGAAACATTTTTGGGTCTCTGATATGTATTGTTCGTTATCTATGCATATGGCATAATCTCTAAAAGTTTCTTCACCATCTTTAATACTGGTGTAAAGTTTGTTATCTTAAAAAGCGGGGTGTATTTCTTCTATACTTTACTAAGTTTCTTTGAAGTTTACATATTTTAAACAAAATGTTACATTTCCTGTTGTGGAAGGCATAATTCTTGAATTTTTTTTTGACAATTTTGGCTTCCTGATGTGTAAAGTTCGTCATCTTGAAAAGCGGGGTGTATTTTTTTTATAATACTACACTGAGTTTTTTCTTCTTTTAAATCTTCTTAGAAAATGTTTTATACCTTGAGATCGAAGAAAGAAGTCTTGAAAGTTTCTTAAACATTTTTGCTTCCTGATGTGTAAAATTTGTTATATTAAAAACAGGATGTATTTCTTCTATACCACCTCACTGAGTTTCTTGAAGTGTACATTCTCTAAAAAAATGGTTCATTTCCTGAGGTGGAAGGCCTAATTTTTAAAAGTTTCTTAAACATTTTTGCTCTCTGTTGTGTAAAGTTTGTTTTCTTTGAAAAAGTATTTTTCTTCTATAATACTTTACTAAGTTTCTTTGAAGTTTACATCTTTTAACAAAATATTCCATTTCCTAAGATTGAAGACAAAATTTTGAAAGTTTTTTGAACATTTTTGCTCCCTGACATGTAAAGTTCTTTATCTTGAAAAAGCAGAGTGTATTTATTTTATAATTATTTACCGAGTTTCTTCTGAATCTTTATCTTCTAACAAAATATTTCATTTCCTGAGGTGGAAGGCAGAATTCTTGAAATTTTCTTGAACATTTTTGCTTAGTAATGTGGAAAGTTTGTTATCTTAAAAAAGCCAGGTGTATTTCTTCTATAATACTTCACAGAGTTTCTTTGAAGATTACATCTTTTAACAAAATGTTTCATTTCCTGAGGTGAAAGGCATGATTCTTGAAATTTTCTTTGAACATTTTTGCTCCCTGACATTTAAAGTTTGTTATCTTGAAAAAGCAGGGTGTATTTCTTCTATTATACTTCACCAAGTTTCTTTGGAGTATACATCTTCTAACAAAATATTTCATTTTCTGAGATCAAACGCAACATTTTTGAAAGTTTCTTGAACATTTTTGCTCCCTGACATGCAAAAAGTTTGTCATCTTGAAAAAGCATTGTGTATTTCTTAGATAATACTTTACTGAGTTTCTTTGAAGTTTACATCTTTTAACAAAACGTTTCCTTCGTAAGATCAAAGGCAGAAGTCTTGAAAATTTCTTGAACATTTTCTCCCCCGTTGTGTAAAGAAAAAGCAGGGTATATTTCTTCTATAATACTTCACTGAGTTTCTTCGTAGTTAACATCTTCTTACAAAATGTTCCGTCTGCTAAGATCGAAGGCAGAGTTCTTGAAAGTTTCTTGGACATTTTTGCTCCATGATGTGAAAAGTTCGTAATCTTGAAAAGTAGGTTGTATTACGTCTATAATTATTCACCGAGTTTCTTCGTAGATAACATCTTCTTACAAAATGTTCCGTCTTCTAAGATCGAAGGCAGAGTTCTTAAAAGTTTCTTGGACATTTCGGCTCCATGATGTGTAAAGTTCGTAATCTTGAAAAAGTAGGTTGTATTACTTCTATGATAATACACCGAGATTCTTCGTAGTTTACATCTTCTTACAAAATGTTCCGTCTCCTAAGATCGAAGGCAGAGTTCTTAAAAGTTTCTTGGACATTTTTGCTCCATGATGTGTAAAGTTCGTAATCTTGAAAAAGTAGGTTGTATTACTTCTATAATAATTCACCGAGTTTCTTGGTAGTTTACATCTCCTTACAAATGTTCCGTCTTCTAAGATCGAAGACAGAATTCTAAAAGTTTTTTTGAACATTTTTCTCCCTGATGTGTAAAGTTCGTTATTTTGAGAATGCAGGGTGTAATTCTTCCAAAATACTCCCCTGAGTTTCTTACAGGTTTATATCCTTTAACAAAATGTTCGATTTCCTAAGGCCTTAGGCAGGATACTTGAAAGTTTCTTAAATATTTTTGCTTGCTGATGTGTAAGATCTCGTTATATTGAAAAAGCAGGGTGTATTTCTTCTTTAATACTGGATAAATTTTCGAACAAAATGTTTTATTTCCTGAGGTGAAAGGCATAATTTTTGAAGGTTTGTTAAACATGTTTGCTCCCTGGTGTGTAAAGTTCTTTATCTTGAAAAAGCAGAGTGTATTTGTTCTATAATATTTCACTTAGTTTCTTTGAAGTTTACATCTTTTAACAAATCGTTTCATTTCCTGAGATTGAAGGAAGAATTCTTGAAAGTTTCTTGAACATTTTTGCTTCCTGGTGTGTAAAGTTCGTTATTTTGAAAAATAAAGGCGTATTTGATCTATAATAGTTCACTGAGTTTCTTCAAAGTTTACATCTTCTAGCAAAATGTTGCATTCCTGAGATCGAAGGCAGAATTCTTAAAAGTTTCTTGAACAATTTTGCTCCCTGATGTGCAAAGTTTGTTATCTTGAAAAAGCAGGGTGTATTTCTTTTATATTACTTTACCGTCTTACTTCAGAGTTAAGCTTTATAAACGCCTATTAGAATATACGATCACCGCTGGGCGGAACCCGTATATCCGTATTCGTCAGAGCCTCATCTGTCAAAGCAGGGTGTACGACGAGCACGTTGAGGTTGACTTGAGTATGAGAGGCTATATGAGACGCATTATACTCCTTACACCCCAAAACTGTCCTAAACGGCATTTAATTTAGCTCATTCTGTATACCATTACTCAAAAATAAAAATCAAACTCAAAAACTGACTTAAAAAGCTATTGTAAGATACCTATAGCTTTGTTTCCGTTCTTTTTTGTTGTATGTAGCAAACTTTTATTATTAACTAATTTTAGGTAATATCATAGAGTAAGGAAATTATAAGAGTTATCATGGAATAGCCGATTTAAGGACAGGTCATGCGAAAACTCCCAATATAATTTTATTCGTTTCTCGTTGAAATACCGCCAGTTAGTCATTTCAGTAAGCTTACGTATCTCCCCACCGCTGATGTTACACGAGGCGAGGCTTCGACCGACGCATTTAAAGTGTAAACTGGAAAAATGACAAGCCTGCCGCCAAGCCTGCCGCAAAAGCGGTACGAAAATTTTAGCATGCCTTGGTTTCTCTTATCCGTAGGTATGTTACTTTATGGTAATATGCACCGCATGCAGTTAAGTTTTGAAGCTAAATAAACGAGATAGCACTTCTAAAAAAGAACCATGGATTATGTTACATTTTTTAAAGGGAAAGTTTAAATTTTAGAAATTTTTAAAAATATATACAGGGCGTTCTATTTAAAATAATAATTTGCCTTCTATTAAAAAATCTTTTATTCAACTTCTAAAGTAAATTAATGACATAACAACATTACCAAAAGAAATAATTAATATTAATTAAACTTAAAAAAATATATTAGGAATAAAAACAAAACTTACCCAATTACTTATACGCGGAACAATTTAACACAACTACAGCGACCAGCGACCCACAGTCACAAAATACAAAGCCACAGTCAACTGACCTGAATGCATATGTGCATTGCGACGTCACTTGCGGAAACTCACGAACGCCGAGCCGAAGTCGAGAATAGCCGAACCCAAGGAGATAAACTGTTTAATAAGAAGCGCCTAATCCCATTTAAACCTAGGTTCACTCAACTCTGTGACGTAATCGTTTCGCTAATTCTATGTTTACAATCGTACTGGAAGGTTTTGGTGAGATTTTTTGCTTTTTAGCAATTGGACTTTTCTATTTTTAGTTTTTACGCGAAAACGGTGCATCGGACGAAAAAATCAAGAGGTCAAGTTTGTTGTAAAGTAATGAAGTTTCAAAAAATGATTTTGGTTTTAAAAACACATGGGCGTAACAATTTTTTTAGAGTAATATTAATTATTTATTTAGTACGGAAGCTACTGGTAGACTGGTAGAAATATTATTGTTGCTTAGTAGGTGCGTGCCAAATTTTATGAGAATATCTTGAACAGTTTTAAAGTTATAATATAAAAATGATGTTTTCTTAAACCTATAAACTTTTACCTACCTTTAGCTTAAAATTTAGGGGTTTAGGACATTATATTTATATGAACATTTCTTTCTAAAATAGGCTTAGGAATCATATCCTGTGTTTTTGGCTATCAATTAAATCACACCCTGTATTTTCTTTAAATTAAGCAAATAAAAATACAGATTTTTTTGTTTTCCTAATACTTTTTGTGTGTTTATTTTTGGAGAAAAAAATATTATTCGCCATACTGCAAATCCTTGAACCACACAATAAGCATATAAAAAATTTGTCGTTTTGAAATAATTTTTTATATTGTTCCAAAACACCTCGTATAAAAACACGTGCCTTCGTTTTTATACCTTTATTAACAATGTAACGTAACTATGGTTACAATAACGGCAAAATCTTAAATTGTCAATGTCTCGAAGTTTACAGCACAAAAGTCGAATCTGTACTAACTGATCGGAGGTTTCCCGTCGCCCTTTTATAGTATGGTGAAAGAGTAAAGAATGATCTAGAATATTCGAGAAATATCGTGAAAATTCCATAGTACATGATGGCATAAAAGTTGAAAGAACTTGGAAAAATTAAGGTAAATTATTTAAATAAATTAACAAACTAAATTAAATGATCCTAACTCTCTAAAATTCTATAACCTAAACACATTTTTGAAAGTCTGTAACAATATTATTTATTTATAATTATCGAAGTGCTAATTACGATATTACGATGATCGAGAAATATACAATTAAATGGATTTTTTTCTTAAAATCTAAAAAACTGGGAACAATATTTATGAACATCACGCACTCGTTTTTTAAGACAATATTAAATAACAAATAACAATTTCGAATATTTTTGTTAATAGTTTTGTTAAATTAGTTGCTTTAGATGTTTAAACTATAGTTAAACAATATTACCATTAATAAACTTTAAAGTAAAAACAGCGTACCTAAAGTCAACAATCACTTAAAACTGTTTAATATGCCTAAAACTTTTTAATTTTATTCGAAAAATCAACTGTATTTTTTAACTATTTTTACTCTGGAAAAAACACAAAATAATAAGAGACCGAATGTCGGCTTAGTTCGGCTACTCCTGGCTTCGGCTAGGCGTTCGTGAATTTCCGCGCGTGACCACGAATGACGTCGTAATGCACGTATGGATCAGGTCAGTTGACTGCATCAAAAATGCATCAAAAACGGATTTTATTTTTTACGCAAAAACGGTGCATCAAATAAAGAAAACTGTAAAGGGTCAAATATGTTGCAAAATAAATGGAAATTTTAAAAATAGTTTTTATTTAAAAGAAAGCAATGGCATTGGCGTACCACATTTCTTTTTAAAAATCCCCAATATACATATCGATCGGATGCCA
Organism: Listronotus bonariensis; assembly: GCA_014170235.1. NCBI lineage: Eukaryota > Metazoa > Arthropoda > Insecta > Coleoptera > Curculionidae > Listronotus > Listronotus bonariensis. The sequence continues at coordinate 187,115 of JACEGR010000891.1, read as the reverse complement.
CTGGTAGAAGTAATTAAAAGTCTTTCACATCAAAAAATGCCTATTGGTAATTAGTAGGTGCGATTTAAATTTTATAAAAATATCTTGAATAGTTTTATAGTTATGACAAGAAAACGATTTTTTCTTAAAACTTTAACACCCTATAGCTTAAAAGTTAAGAAGTTTAGAACATATGTTTATATATATATATATATTATATATATATATATATATATATATATATATATATATATACTTTTTTCTAAAATAAGCTAAGGAATCGTACCCTTTATTTTTAGCCATCAATTAAATTACACCCTGTATTAAAATTGCGCAAAAGTCAGTGGCGTACATATTTTTGTTAGAAATATTTGTGCCACTCAAGACGGCACCAAACTTAATTAATCAAGTTACTGTTAAATAAACTTCCTACTGCAATAAATAAAACTGCTTAATTTAAATTTGGACATTAATATTTAAGATAATATTTAAAAGAAGACGTTTAAAAACAATGTTTATAATATTTTTATCCACAATTGGGAAACACCCTGTATATTCTTTCAACTATGATTATTATTATTCACTAAAAATAATATTTACAATAAAATAATGTTACATTATCACGACCTGACTGAACGAAGCAATGTTAGTGGTCGTTCAAGAACGACAAAAGTTTATAGTTTATTTTAATAATAATGTAGTATCTTTACCTTGCAAACAGAAACTAAAACGTCAAAAAATTAACCTTTAACTTGAGAACTGCCACATTGGTAGCGGTAACCTATAAACATGTGAACGGAAACTGCAACGATAGCAAAAACAGAACGACAAGCTTATAAATTAACCTTTAAATAATTAATATTAATTAAACTTAAAAATATATTACAAATTAAAAAAACTTACCCAATTATTTATACGCGGAACAATTTAACACAACCACACCGATCGGCGACTCACAGTCAACTGACCTGATGCATACGTGCGTTGCGACGTCACTGGCGATCCCGCGCGAAAATTCCCGAACGCCGAGCCGAAGCCGGGAGTAGCTGAACTAAGCCTACAGTAGGTCTCTTATTATTTTGCATGTTAAAAATGTAGTTGTTTTTTCGAATAAAATCGAAAAGTTTTAGGCATATTAAACACTTTTAAGTGATTGTTGACTTTAGGTACGCTGTTTTTACTTTAAAGTTTATTATTGTTTAAGTATAGTTTACACTTACTAAATGTGGTTTATCACATCTAAAGCAACCAATTTAACAAAAACTTATTTATAACAAAAATATTCGAAATTGTTACTTGTTATTTAATATTGTCTTAAAAACGAGTGCGTGATGTTTATAAACATTCTTCCCTGTTTTTTTAGATTTCAGGAAAAAATACACTTAATTGTATATTTTGGACCACCGTAATATCGTAATTAGCACTTCAATAATTATAAATAAATAATGTAAAAATTATTTCAAAACGAAATTTTTTTCTATGCTTATTGTGTGATTCAAGGATTTGAAATGGCGAATAATATTTTTTCTCCAAAAATAAAAACACGAAAAAGTATTAAGAAACAAAAAAGCTGTATTTTTATTAGCTTAATTTTAACCTTGAAAACAGAAACTAAAACGTCAAGTTTATAAATTATATCTTGCGAACAGCGACCGAAAGATTAAGTTTAAAAAATAAGTATAAACATGTGAACGGAAACTGCAACGATAGCAAAAACAGAACGACAAGCTTATAAATTAACCTTTTAAGTAAATAATCTTAATTAAACATAAAAACATATTAGAAATAAAAACTAAACTTACCTAATTATTTATACGCGGAACAAGTTAACACAACCACACTGGCCGGCGACTCACAGTCAACTGACCTGATGGCCTGATGCATACGTGCATTACGACGTCATTCGTGGTCACGCGCGGAAATTCACGAACGCCCAGCCGATGCCGGGAGTAGCCGAACTAAGTCGACAGTCGGTCTCTCATTATTTTGTGTTTTTCCAGAGTAAATAATAGTTATAAAAAATGTAGTTGTTTTTTCGAATAAAATCGAAAAGTTTTAGGCATATTAAAAAGTTTTAAGTGATTGTTGACTTTAGGTACGCTGTTTTTACTTTAAAGTTTATTAAAGGTAATATTGTTTAACTATAGTTTACACTTACTACAATATGGTGTATCACATCTAGACAACTAATTTTATTAAAAACTTATTTATAACAAAAATATTTGAATTTTTTTTTTGATTTAATATTTTCTTTAATAACGAGTTCGTAACGTTTATAAACATTCTCCTCAGTTTTTTTAGTTTTTAATAATAAAATTCACTTAATTGCATATTTCTTGACCGAAGAATCATAGGCACTAGCGTACCGAGGGTGGGAGGGTCCGCCCCGAGTCCCTGTTAGAGGGGACTCCAAAATGGGGGTATTCATACAAAATAAGGTACGTATTAGGATTTAGAACCGATGTTTGTTATTTTTTAGTACTAAAATATAAAAAGGAGGGCCTTATTAAAAGATACGGGCTCTACCTTTTCTTTCCGCCCCGGGCTCCGATACCTCTAGGTACGCCACTGATTATAGGTAACACTTCAATAATTATATATAAATAATATAAGCAATTATTTCTAAAGGTAAATGTTCCCTATGCTTATTGTGTGGTTAAAGGATTTACAACTTGTAGAATAATATTTTTTCTTCAAAAATAAAGACACAACAAAGTATTAGGAAACAAAAAAAGCTGGATTTTTATTTGCCCAAAAACTAAAAATAGGGCACCAGACTACGAGTTTAAAATAACTTGTAGTCTGCTATATCAAAATGCATCAAAAACAGTTTTTATTTTTTTACGTGAAAACGGTGCATCAAACAAAGAAAATTGAAGGGGTCAAATATGTTGCAAAATAAATGGGAATTTTAAAAATACTTTTTATTTTTAAAAAAGCAATGGCGTACCACATTTCTTTTGAAAAATTCCCAGTATACATCTCGTTCGGATGCCACTAGCAGAAGTAAACTGGTCACAGAATTAATCGGTAAAGTAAATTTTTGTCCATTTTCAATAAGCTGTAACTTCGAAACAACTAAACGGATTTGGTCATTTTTTTACGTTTTGAAGATTAACTCTTATACTTTTGACTGCTTTTTTCCGATTTTTTGTAAGCTAAGATTTTCTATGATATACAGGGCATGGAAAAAAATGTTGCAGTTTTGCAAAGTTTCATCATACTCCCATTTTGCTGAAACATTTTTTTCACTAAAGTTATAATTTGCGACTATAGCTAGGACTAATATCTCGGGACGTATTTGGTATTTTTGATAAGTCTTCTGAAACAAAAGATAATCGATTTCTATTTAAACTCGTATTTTTTAAAGTTCTTTGAGAACTTTCTGAACATAACTTAATTACCTTGAAAAATTCGGATAAACACTTTTCCGATACATAAAAAAATATGGTTTAACTTTTACAGAAACATACAGGGTCTCTCATAAATACCATACAAAATTAAATAATTTAATTCTTTTGATAAAGCAGAATTAACAACTGATTCAACATAAAAAATCTACTAATGCCATGGAAACGAAACATGTATATTTAGCTAGGACTAGCACGTCGGGACGTATTTGGGATAGATTGTTCAGTACCTCGTAGGACCACCTCGTACACGCAATACTTCAGCTGTCCTTCTCGGCATACTATCCACCAAGTTTCTAATAAAGTTTTGGAGAATAGCTTCCCATTCTTCTCTAACTGAAATTCAATTTTAGTTTCATTCGGCTCCACACGTGCTCTATCACATTCATATCTGGTGACCTAGCGGGCCAGATCATTCGTTCAATGTCATTGTCCCTCAGAACTCCGTTGATGATTTGAGCTCTGTGAGGACGAGCATTATCATCAATCAGGATAAAACCATCCCCGAAGTTCTGAGCAAAAGGAATTACAATTTCATTTATAGATAAAGTTTCGATATCTGACAGCATTCATCGATTGTCCTATTAAAATTACTAATTCAGTCTTCCCATTTCTCATCACACCACCCCACACACAGTTATACCTCCACCCCCAAATGGTACTCTCGCTTCCATATTTTCTTCATTATACCGTTCATTCCGCTCTCTCTCCACACAAAATTCGCCCATCTGATTCACGCAATGTAAATCTGCATTCATCCGAGAACAAGCAACCACTCCACTCTGTTATTCCCCATTGCGAATGAGTTTGAGCCCAAACTCTTCTAGAATCCCGATGAACGGGCTGCAAAGATGGACATGCGGCACGTCTTCGAGACCCTGTATGTTTCTGTAAAAGTTAAACCATATTTTTTTTATGTATCGGAAAAGTGTTTATCCGAATTTTTCAAGGTAATTAAGTTATGTTCAGAAAGTTCTCAAAGAACTTTAAAAATACGAGTTTAAATAGAAATCGATTATCTTTTGTTTCAGAAGACAAAAAAATACCAAATGCGTCCCGAGATATTAGTCCTAGCTATAGTCGCAAATTATAATTTTAGTGAAAAAAAATGTTTTAGCAAAATGGGAGTATGATGAAACTTTGCAAAACTGCAACACTTTTTTCCGTGCCCCATATATCATAGAAAATGTTAGCTTACAAAAATCGGCAAAAAGCAGTCGAAAGTATAAGAGTTAATCTTCAAAACGTAAAAAAAATGACCAAATCCGTTTAGTTGTTTCGAAGTTACAGCTTATTGAAAAGGGACAAAAAATTTACTGTGCCGTTTAATTCTGTGACCAGTTTAATTAAAATCTTTCACTTCAAAAAATGCTTATTAGTTATTAGTAGGTGAGTCTTAAATTCTATGAAAATATCTCAGACAGTTTTAAAGTTATGATCAGGGCCATATTATCCATTAGGCTGACTAGGCTACAGCCTAGGGCGCCATGAAAAATAGGCACCAAACAGGGGAGTAATAGGCGCTAGACAGGGGAATTTTTGAAAGGTTGTGTGGGGATTTTGGTGACTAATTTCTGTGTGAATAAGGTGGTTTGGAATAAAATAGGCAAATATGCGTTTGTGTTTTTATTTTTTATCATCAAATTTTATTTCGGGTGGTGAAGTAAGGCGCCTGGCACTCAAAACAGGCGCTAAGGAGGGAAGGACTGCTCTTAAAATTTTTTTTGGTGGAAAATAGGCACTCTGGGAATTCTAGCCTAGGGCGCCTCAAACAGTTAATACGGCCCTTGTTATGATAAGGAAATTATTTTTTTCTTAAAAGTTTAGAAGTTTAGGACATATGTTTAAGGGAACTTTTTTAATATGGTAAGGAATCATACCCTTTATTTTTAGCCATCAATTAAATTTCACCCTGTATAAAAATTGTGCAAAATTTAGTGGCGTACATTTTTTGGTTAGAAATATTTGTGCCACTCGAGACGGCACCAAACTTAAATAATCAAGTTACTGCTAAAGAAACCTCTTACTGCAATAAATAAAACTTCTTAATTTCAATTTGGACAATAAATATTTAAGATATTAAGTATTTTAAAAAAGAAGTTTAAAAACAATGTTTATAATATTTCTAACCGCAATTGGGAAACACCCAGTATACCATTTCGTTTATGCCTAATATTATTCACTTAAAAAATTTATATCATTAATTAACGGACACCTTCATGGGCGCTGGGAGAGGGTGCACTTGCACCCCCTGGCTTTTGAAATGTATGAAAAGTAAGTTTTGGCAAAAAGGTATTGATGATTTTTTTTTGTTTGCTTTTTAAAAAATTTTTCAGTATCAAAGTTATATTTTTTAAATGGAACACCCTATATTTAATGACGGTTTTAGATTCTACTTTAAAAAATAACTCAAGTTTGTTTATAGTACTTAATTAAGTGTCTAATTTTATTCGTTTTTGTGATATTTGAGTTTTTTGAAAAATGCAGGGGTAAAATTAAATTGATTTTACTTTAACACTTTTAACACTTTAAACTTTAAAATGTGTAACAAGATTAAAAAAGTCTGCCATATCATACGTAGGTTAAATCAAGATCAAATTTTGTACAGGGTGATCAAAAAATAATTTTAATTTTTCAGAAAATCAAATAGCCATATCTCTCTTATTTTAAATGGAACACCCTGTATTAGTTTACGTTACATGATGACAAATAAAATACTCTTTTCAAATGGTGTATAGGTTACCTATACCTATCTTTTGTGCTTTTTGGTAATATCTGTTTTTACAAATTTTTGGTCCAAATGTTTATTTAAATTAAAGTTGGCTGTGACATAGCAGCCATTAATATTTTTCTTAAGAAAATAACAACGACCATTTATTGATTACTAGTGTTTTAGGCAGTTTAAAAGAAATTTCAATGATTTTAAACAAAAACCCTTCTTCTACAACAACAAGATGATATAATACTGGTAGGATGTGAAAAAAATGGTTTACTTTAGTCTAGAGTTAATCCTGAAAAATATTCCAGGAGAAACCATCTGATAACCTTAATAGTTGCTTTAAAAAATTGACATAGTGATTATGGATAATGGAAGAAACGAGGTATAGGTCACAGAATGTCGTCATAACTGACCAGAGGCGTTATTAGTATTGTTTAAAAACACAAGTTTTATCATTATCACATTTTATCACATTCAGCTGAAATAAGTGTTATTGGAAGTACCATTATAAGCAACTAATAATTTTTTTTCTGTGAATTTTTAAAAATGGTGGCAGATAATACAAAATCTTTTAATTTTGTGCTTTTTTCTAACAATTTTACATTTTGCAATAACGGCTTAGTAAATAGGCATAGCTATATTACAGCCTACTTACATTTAAATAGACATTTGGAATAAAAATATATTAAAACGGAATTTACTTAAAAAGTATAAAAGATAGGTGTAGGCAACCTATACACCATTTGAAAGAGCTTTTGGTTTGACATCATGATGTGGTGTAAAAAAATTCAGGGTGTTCTATTTAAAATAAGAGAGATATTGCCATTTGACTTTCTAAAAAATTAAAATTATTTTTTGATTACCCTGTATAATCTAGGATCTCGATATGACCTACGTATGATAAGGCAGACTTTTCCTAATCTTATAACAAATTTTAAAGTTTAAGGAGTTTATATTGTTAAAATAAAATTAATTTAATTGCACCCCTGCATTTTGAAAAAAAATCAAATATCACAAAAACGAATAAAATTAGACTACTAACAAACTTAAATTATTTTTTAATGTAGAATCTAAAACCGTCATAAAATATAGGGTGTTCCATTTAAAAAAATATAACTTTGATACGTCACACTTTTTGAGACATCCTGTATAGAGTAAAATAATTTTATACTGTGGCCTTATCCGACCTGTATATGTTTCAGTATTTACTTTTTTTAAACCCCATGGTTATCCAGCTACAGACCGTGTCGAATATGGTGGGCCACCCTGTATGATATCTTATATAAGTTAATAAAAGTTTGCAGTTGGCAATTTATTTCTCTAACTAAACACTACTAAACAGGTCATACAGTCATCCTTAGGGTTTTTTTCACCTTAGTATATTATTTAAAAAAAAAACAAAATTTTAAAGAAAATAATAAAACTTCAAAGTGCCTTTCATTTTATTATTTCAAGTGTCCTAATTTCCGACAATTGCATTACGTACTAATCTTGACCTTTTTCTCTTAAAACAACAAAACCCAAGCGGAAACCGACGTCAGCGTGAATCCGCCGGCGGTGGCTTGGAGCTGTCAATCACCTGTCAAACGTCGACGCGATGCGGGAACCAAGAAGGAACGAATGTGCATATCTGGGATGAAGTGCTGCTTTTAGAATGTCATAGAAAGACGTGCTTTATTAAATGTAGACAAGACATTATTTTTGCTGTTCTGGATATTATTTATTTTATTAAAAAATCAAAAATTGTGCATGGTGTAGCGTTTTTTTAATTACAAAAATTGCGGTTGCTGCTGATCAGGGTTGTAGCGTGCCTTAGAGGAGCCCTGTATCAAAATTGGATGGGGGGCCAAATAAGAGTTTAAACGCATAATGGATTTTGTTTAGGTTTTAAAAAGGTGAAGACTTTTTTCCCAACGCAATAGTGTATTACATTACAAGTGTGGAAACTGACTAATTTCACACGAGTGGGAATATTGTTACACGAGGCGTTAGCCGAGTGCGACAAACCTACCAGTGTAAGAAAGCCATTTTCACACGAGTACTGTACACTATTTTTCCTACGACCACAAATTATTCACCAAAAAAAAATAAAGTTTGTCTTTACAGGAAAAATAAAAAACAATTGAGAACTTTGCAACATTAGGGTGATATTTACTTTGCAACACTAGTGTGATATCTACTTTTCCTCACTGCTATATTATACTGTTTTGACAATATTTTTGTATCGAAAATCACCTACCTAGAAGCATTATATAACTTTTATCATTTTGGAATTTAAGAAGGCCCTCACTTAATAAAAATTGTATGGTTTGGTTAGGTAACAACGGTAATAGTTTAATACGGTTTTCAGCTATTTTAAGGGTTTTTTTTTTAATTATTGATACTTACATATTTTAGACACTTTTTTAAATAAAACGTAAGTGGCGTATATCCAAAATATTCCGTTTTTTTTTTAAATATCACTAAACAAACTTACGGAACCGGGGAGTGAAAAGGGGTGCTGGGTGGGGTAAAATTGGTAAAACGAGTTAATAAAACTGAGCATCACATGTAAAATTAAGTAAAAATTACATTTTTTCCTTATATTTTAGAGAAAAATATAAAAATTGTAAATGCATAACCTAAAGTCCTAAACATAAAATAATGTTGTTTAGCTGCCATTATAAATAAAACAGATCAAAAAAATTGCTTTAATGTTAGTTAAATACCAATGTTAATAATATGGTTTAAAAAGTATGAATATGCGTTGAAGGTTTGCCTTCAAAAATCCAATATTTATTTGCCTGCAACAAAAACGCGTGCTTTATTTAATCAGGATTGGTATGCCGCCATTTTTATATGCTTGCCGGCAATTCGCCTGCATGTAAAATTTATTGGCAATTAAGTGTTTATTTAGGGTTGACTTTTTAACGCGTATAAGATGTTGGCATAATATTGCCACCAATTGCCAATGCTTTACCATCAATGCCAATATGAAAAATGTACATTGCCGGCAAATAGTGTTTGCTGGGCACTGTATGTACAAAATTTAAAATTAATAAATTAAAAGGGCTTTTCAGAAAAAATGGTTGAAAATGGGATTATTTCGATCTTCTAACAGCCTCTGTGGTTAATAAGCGGTCATAAACACGATATTATTAATAGAAAATTGAAAAAAAAAGACTTCTACCAGCCTCAAACGGCGTTAAAATCAACAATAACTTTAAGCCATAAACTCATACCAGACGCGTTCCAGTGATAATTTATTAACTAGAAAAGATCATTGACAACGATAACCTGAGTATTTTATTCTCCGGTAAAATTTTTAAGATGGTTTAATATGGCCACACACGCTACTCGCCGACGGGACGTTTAATTAATTGTGAGATCGTTTATGAGATAACCCGCGTTTAATATAAACGTAAGGGTTAGTTTTAATTTCCACTTTGACAAATTATATTAATCGTAAATATTTTTAGTGTCCGGAAAATATTTTTATAGGTTAAATAAAAATTCAATTTTTTTTATCTGGCGGAGGAGTACGGAGGGTAATGCATTTGACACGTAACTATTGTTGACTAGAGAAATAGATTATTAGCCCATAGTAGAAAAAAGACCCAATATACCGTTTTAAACCTTAAATACAGGGTGTCCGACTAAACTTTGACGCATTTTGATTGTGAATAACTTTAGAACAAATAAAATTATCAAGATGCGGTTTTCGCAAAAAGTTTTACATTTTTTAGAAGTTTTTTTAAATCATATTTTCGCCATTTTTATGTGACACTGCATTAGCACGAATACAAAGGTGCCAACTTTTATATTTTAAATGGAACATCACGTATATTTTTATACATTCCTAAAATGCAATCTCTGTGTCCCCCCAAATCCCAGCAAACACTATTTGCCGGAATATACATTTTTCATATTGGCATTGATGGTAAAGCATTGGCAATTGGTGGCAATATTATGCCAACATCTAATACGCATTAAAAAGTCAACCCTAAATAAACACTCAATTGCCAATAAATTTTACATGTAGGCGAATTGCCGGCAAGCATACAAAAATGGCGGCATACCAATCCTGATTAAATAAAGCATGCCTTTTTGTTGCAGGCAAATAAATATTGGATTTTTGAAGGCAAACCTTCAACGCATATTTATACTTTTCAAACCATATTATTAACATTGGTATTTAACTAACATTCGAGAAATTTTTTTGATCTGTTTTATTTATAATGGCGGCCAAACAACATTATTTTATGTTTTTTACATAATTTAAAGGAAGTGACCTTTTCCTAACATTTTATTGATACAAATCATGCAAATAAAAATTAAGTCAAACAAAATGTTTATTATGCATTTTTGAGAGAATAAAAATAAAATGATGGTAAAATTAGCTACGTTAATTTCGACCGAAGGTGCATTTGTTTTCTACGTGGTTTTCTAGCTTTTTAGTTTCTTTTTAAAGAAAAGAGTTTTTAGTAGACATAATTAAGTGTATTCATTACCTAATTAGTGTGTGTTGTGTAATTAATTGGTGATGGCTAGTCAAGAAGGCGGGTTATTCAAGTAGACTGTTAGGAGCTGTAAACATTTTGTTTAAAACCTTTTACTTTTGTAGTTACCTAAAAAAATTATATGAAATCAGGGAGTTGCCTTATTAAAAGTTTTAAAGACGTGTTAATAAAAAAAAAATATATATATATTTAATAGTTTTTTTTTTTTTTTGACATTTAACTCCTTTAAAATATTTCTCCCTATGTTTTGGATCTGAAAATTAAGTTAAGTGTCCCTTTAATACTTACTATTTTAAAGTGTTTTCTTTTGATTTACTATCTTTTTTAAATTTTATTACATACTTTTTATTTTTTTTTATTTTCTGGTTTATTCTTACGGTATAAAAATTTATATTATGTAATTTTTTTATTAATAAAGTTTTCCTGCATTTTTTCCTCATTTTTTTCGATTACAAAATTCTAAATATGTAACTTTTGGGACATTCAACTTATAAAACTTGCAATACTTATTTAATGATAAATGCCATCATCTTAAACGCATTTTTTCATCATAAATTATTAATGACGGATGCCATCACATTATCTGCAACACGTGGCCTAATAACGGCCAATTGCCCACTTTGTCGTCTTTTTGATACCTTTTTGCCAATCCCTTGCCATTAAAGAGTGTTGGCAATGCCAGTAAATTAAATGTACAACGCCGGCAAAAAATGTTATATGGGATGTATTTAATATAAAGTCCTAAATACAAAATATTACCGGTGACCCCCAGAAATTTTTTTTTAAATTTTACTATGGATGGGACTCTAACATACTACAATATTAAAGAATGTTTGTTCCAGCCATAGAGTAAGGAAATTATAAGAGTTATCATGGAATAGCCGATTTAAGGACAGGTCATGCGAAAACTCCCAATATAATTTTATTCGTTTCTCGTTGAAATACCGCCAGTTAGTCATTTCAGTAAGCTTACGTGTCTCCCCACCGCTGATGTTGCACGAGGCGAGGCTTGGACCGACGCATTTAAACTGTAAACTGGCAAAATGACAAGCCTGCCGCCAGCCTGCCGCAAAAGCGGTACGAAAATTTTAGCATGCCATGGTTTCTCTTATCCGTAGGTATGTTACTTTATGGTTCCAGCAGTGCCATGTTTGTGACATTATACAATTTTTTGTTGTTCCAGCAGTAGTTTTAACATTTCTAACTAATGTTTGTAAACATTTCTGTGTTTTACGATTGTTGCTAACATGTTTCCAACATTGCTGGAACAAACCTAGAATTTCTCCGCCGCCGGTTTTCAAAGCAAATGCTGCGGAGTTCTTTACAAATATAAATTTAAATCAGTTGGATCAACTTCACTGAGACGGGGCTCATAGATACTCTTATTTGCCATGCAGTCAGTTTTTTAGGGATTATTAAATTTATTATTTCTTAAAATAACCATAGCTTATGTTGCATATATTTTTAATTTAGTATTTTTCAGGATAGTATAAACATATACATGGTGTTCCATTTAAAATAACGAAGTTGCCATATTTTAGAAAAAAAAGCATTTTGTTTTGTCACAATCAAATGGAAAGGATATAATAAAAAAATTAAGGCTGATCTGATATGCGCCCCGGGTTACTTCCCCGCCTAGCCCCATAGTGGCTACGCTACTGGTACAGACACTGTATAAAATTCACCCAATTCAAACCCGCCCAATTTAATAAACGTGAATAACAAGGGATAACGCCTGTTAACAAAAAGCTACAATACTCGAGGGATGCCAGAGGCCGAGATAATAACGACCGGGGGCCCCGCTTCGTTACCGACTTATCTCGAATTTGTCTCGTCACCGTGGCTAATCCGTTTTTCTAATGATCTTTATTAACATGATACGAAATATAATTATGGTGACCCCCTTTTAAACAATTTGGGGTTGTACGGGGTAAGATTAAAACGTGTTTATTAAGTTTATATAAGATGGGTAAGACAGGTTTGTTGAGTACTGCGACAAAAACAGTTCCCATGTAACATTTTTTGCCGGCGTTGTACATTTAATTTACTGGCATTGCCAACACTCTTTAATGGCAAGGCATTGGCAAAAAGGTATCAAAAAGACGCGAAAGTGGGCAATTGGCCGTAATTAGGCCACGTGTTGCAGATAATGTGATGCATGGCATCCGTCATTAATAATTTATGATGAAAAAATGCGTTTAGGATGATGGCATCCATCATTAATAAGTTATGCCAAAAAATGCGTTTAGTATGATGGCATCCATCATTAATAAGTTATTGGCAAAAAATGCGTTTAGGATAATGGCATTTATCATTAAATAAGTATTGCAAGTTTTATAAGTTGAATGTCCCATCAAAAGTTAAATAACATATTTAGAATTTTGTAGTCGAAAAAAATGAGAAAAAGGCAGGAAAACTTTATCAATAAAAAAATTACATAATATAAATTTTTATACCGTAACAATAAACCAAAAAAATAAAATAAAAAGTATGTAATAAAATTTAAAAAAAATATAGTAAATCAAAAGAAAACACTTTAAAATAGTAAGTATTTAAGGGACACTTACACTCAATTTTCAGATCCAAAACATAGGAAGAAATATTTTAAAGGAATTAAATGTCAAAAAAAAACTATTAAATATATATAATCTTTTTTATTAACACGCCTTTAAAACTTTTCATAAGGCAACTTCCTGATTTCATATAATTTTTTTAGGTAAATACAAATTTAAAAGGTTTTAAACAAAATGTTTACAGCTCCTAACAGTCTACTTGAATAACCCGCCTTCTGGACTAGCCATCTCCAATTAATTACACAACACACACTAATTAGGTAATGAATACACTTAATTATGTCTACTAAAAACTCTTTTCTTTAAAAAGAAACTTAAAAGCTAGAAAACCACGTAGAAAACAATTGCACAAAGCGGCCAAACAAAAGCAAGGTTGCCTCATCTGTCAAATTGTCAAATCTTGTATTTCGGCTAAGCGGAAAATTTGAATTTATCACCTTCGGTCGAAATTAACCTAGCAAATTTTACCATCATTTTATTTATATTCTCTCAAAATACATAATAAACATTTTGTTTGAGTTAATTTTTATTTGCATGATTTGTATCAATAAAATGTTAGGAAAAGGCCATTTCCTTTAAATTATGTAAAAAACATAAAATAATGTTGTTTAGCCGCCATTATAAATAAAACAGATCAAAAAATTGCTCGAATGTTAGTTAAATACCAATGTTAATAATATAGTTTGAAGAGTATGAATATGCTTTGAAGGTTTGCCTTCAAAAATCCAATATTTATTTGCCTGCAACAAAAAGGCATGCTTAATTTAATCAGGATTGGTATGCCGCCATTTTTGTATGCTTGCCGGCAATTCGCCTGCATGTAAAATTTATTGGCAATTAAGTGTTTATTTAGGGTTGACTTTTTAATGCGTATAAGATGTTGGCATAATATTGCCACCAATTGTCAATGCTTTACCATCAATGCCAATATGAAAAATGTATATTGCCGGCAAATAGTGTTTGCTGGGTTTCTATAGGGTAGATTTATTTTCATTTAATTCAGTACAAATATTTTAATAACGCATTTTTGAGATTAAAATAATACTTTTTTTCTAGAAACATGTCCTAAAAAGCACCCCTCCCCTGAGCAACAGCCATTTTAAGTTGTGTCCCTAGTTTTTTAAAAAGTTGCGACAACTCCGATTGCGACGAAATTTGGTATACTTACAGAGATGTTTCGTTCTCAAGATATCCATCATCAGATTTTAAAATCAAAATAACCTCATTTTTACTATATTCAGCCTTCTTTTTGGAAACGATTCTTAATTTAAAGCTAAATTGGCACACAATGTTTGATTTACACCTTATAAAACACTGTTTTTCTAATTATTTTACACCTTTTTTTTCATTAAATTACAAAGCTTCACTTTTAATTAAGTACATATTTTAATCGCAGTAGCCTTTGGCGGTTCTATGTGTACCTATACATAGTTGCAAGGTTTGGGGATTGTAGCTTTGCAATTTAATAGAAAAAGGTGTAGAATAAATAAAAAACAGGTTTTAAAGTGTTTGTAAATTACATAAGTAATATGTACCAATCCAAGAATTGTGCCAAAAAATAAGGGCATCCAGCAAAAATAAAATTAGTTTAATTTTCAATTTTAATAATGAATATTTCAAGAACAAAATGTTAAAAAAAGTCTCTCAGATTCATAATCAGCATCTAAAAAGCCCCGTAAACCAAATTTCATCTAAATCGAAGTCGCCGCAACTTTCTTTTGTGGGGTAAACTTAGTTCTTATTTTTGAGATACATGGTGTTAAAAAAAGCTTATCCTCTAAAAACTTTTCTACTCTGTATTTCGGAACTTAACATTTAGACCATAGGTTTATTTGATTTTTTAAATCAATGAAGGATTTACAATCCTATGCAACACCTTGTAAAGTTTAGAACTGTTTATGCAAGAAAATGAAAATTTTAAAACCAGTAACCTCAAAAACAGCTGCTTAAATTAACTCAAATATGTACCTACCTACTTACAATAAACATGATATAGATGACACAATATTGTGACAACACCAATTATTAGAGAATTATACAGTGAAATAAGGCCAGGCACTAATAATACCGGCCTTATTTTGACATCTGAGCTTGCGCAGATGCATGGTAGGATAGGGACTCCCTTAATAAGTAAAGTTTTTAGCAGTAAAAATACTTAAAACCTTGCTTTTTTAAATGTATTTCTGTAATTGTGTTAAACAAAACCCACAACAACTGTCAACATGATTTGCAATAACTCTAAATTATAGGTACAAGCATTATTTAAATAAGGCCGGTATTAATAATTCCCGAACTTAATAAGGCAACTTGCAATAATTCTCTATTAACAAAATTATTTATAAATATGTTTCCGTATCTTTTAGAGACACCCTATATAAACTTTACAGCTGCAGCGCAGCAGTTCCCGGAATACCCTTTTTATATCCAATATTAAAAGTCATAAAATAAAATCCTTTTATTGTGTTCTGTTAGAATTTTTGATTCCTACGCCACTGCCCCTTTAAATAGAATATCAGAGCGTTACTTTAAAATTTTAATGGTTATTATTGACATTTTTTAAAATAATTATACAGGGTGTTCATTTGAAAACTTTCCACTCAAGTTATCTTCGAAACGAGACAGATTTGAGAAAATCGCCGAAACACGTCAAGATATTTATTGAGGGGGAACGTTTTACAAAAAATTGGACGGCGCCCCTTTAACTCCTTAACCACCAGGGCCACCACCCTAAAATTCTTAAATGAGAAGGCAGGTCGAGTGATACATCATTTTAAAGCTCCTGACGAGTACTTTATAACCCTAGAATATGAAGTCAATATCTTCACCTATTACAAAATGGCGGTACTTTAAAAATTACCTAAATACCTGATTTGGATGGTCATATTTCGAAACTAATAAAGTTAGATGTACTTAATGTGGTATTTTCTTAAAGCTTATTTAAAGATCTTTTAATGGTAAAATAATATACAGGGTTCTTAAATAAAAAAATATGTACTTTTTCTTCTACCCTGTATATTACTACCAGTATCACCATTAAAAGACCTTTAAAAGAGCTTTAAGAAAACACCACATTAGGTACATCTAACTTTATTAGTTTCGGAAATATGGCCATCCCAATCAGGTATTTAGGTAATTTTTAAAGTACCGCCATTTTGTAATAGGTAAAGATATTGACTTCATAATCTAGGGTTATAAAGTACTTGTCAGGAGCTTTAAAATGATGTCACTCGGCCTGCCTTCTCATTTAAGAATTTTGGGGTGGTGGCCCTGGTGGTTAAGGGGTTAAAGGGGCGCTGTCCAATCTTTTGTAAAACGTTCCCCTCAATAAATATCTTGACGTGTTTCGGCGATTTTCTCAAATCTGTCTCGTTTCGAAGATAACTTGAGTGGAAAGTTTTTAAATGAACACCCTGTATATAATAATATATAAATAAATACACACTCCAAAATCTTGTTCTAGAGAACCTTTAAAACAAACTACCTTTTTTGTAAGTCTTTAATACGGAAAAAATACCATTATTCCACTCGACAGGCCGATGTGCATTTGCTGTCGAGTAACACGAGACTTTTTACAAATTTTAGGAAATTTTCTTCAGTGAATGGCCCTTTTTATTTAAAGTCCCTTTTAAGAAAATTAACAAAACATGTGGGTCCCCTGTCGAAATATTCATTGAGCTAGAAAATAAGCGTTGTTGTGTTTTATATTAGCGGACCCTGTATCAGGTGTCTTCCTAAACTTTTTTGACAATGGGTTTTTATTGATGAAGACAATGTGTCAAGAGATATTTTTGTTTGAAGCTTAGATGCTTTTTATGGGTTGAAATAATTCAAACCCAATTAGATTTAAAAATTGTTGAATATAAATTTATTTTAGTCAAGAACGTGAAAACAAATTCAAATGATTTACTAAGTACAGGGTGTGCTATTTTTGTGTGTTTTACGGGGTTTCTCGCTTATGAGTAAAGTTACAAATATGCGGTTTTCGCGACACCGTGCTACTTTTTGTCAAACGAAAGATGCCACAAACAGATTTGTCCTAGCCCCCTTAGATTCTTCGCTACAGGGTGATTTTAAAAATGTTGTATTTTCGGTTACTCCTCTTATCTCAGGTATCTGATAACTTTTGAAAAGATAAAAACGGGCCCTTATAGAACTTTTTACGCAGAATACGCCACTGTACTTATTTTTTTTTCGGATTTACTTTCATTGAGATATTAGCCAAAGTTGCACTTTTTAAATGGAACTTCCCGTATTTTTTTCGTCATATTATTTGCCACACTGAGAGCTTTCTAAAAATATAATATAGTCAAAACTTATTTTTATAAACAGCACGAAAACATGCAATTATTAACTTTTAACATAGGCGGCTTTGGTTTAAATTAATGACAGTCAAATAAATCAACGTCAATTTTGGGTTAGGGACCGTTCAAGAATTACGTAATCACTATAGGGGGCGAAGGGGTCTTGGTTTTCCTTATTTTTGTTGACATAGGGGATGAGGGGGTCTACATTGGGATTACGTCAGCAGCAGCTTTTTACTGACATACACATATGGCAACCCACCCACACAATAGGGTGCATTCAAGAGTATTCAGCCGCTGGGTAAGCAGAGTGTAAAAATTGTCAAATTAAACCAATAGGGTGGCTTTATTTTGACAGTTTTGACACTACGCTAAACCTGCGCCCATGCTTCAAAACAATACACATTTTCGGTGATTTTCACTGAAGTGCGCGCCCATAACTTGGATGGGTGACCGGCGTTGTCGGTTTTGGGCAACGGCACGCGGTGTTCTGCTCGGGGGTGAACGAACGGACCGAGCAACAACCATCCAAGTTATGGAATGAATGGTGTGTGAATGGGAAGGAGTAGGGGTCAAGGTACAATAAGCCTTCAGGCTGCAGTGCACCACCTGGGGGGCGGTCGTCGGGCCTGGGTGGGATGACCCCGAAAGGGCGAAAAAAAAGGCGCAAAATGTTAAAATGTAGTGTCAAATAAATAAATCCAAGTAACACCAAAAATTGTTTTAAAATTAAAAAAAATAAATCTCTTGCAAATACAAAAGTACGAAATGTAGTTAGTGAACGAAGTGTGGCGAAAATTTAAATTACAAGCAAAGTCCTACAAGGAATTTAATATTGTTTTAAGAAAATTTAAAAATAATTGCAATTATTGATTAAGAATAAATTCAATCTAATATGATTTTTTTTAAAGGTGAATGTTAAAACCATTTTGAGGTATAAGTATTAGAATTGAGGATTCTTGGTTCTTGAGTTTGGACCGCCTCAAATTTAAATCGTTTACCGACGTTTTGCCAGCGATTGCTCAAGGCATTTTCAGAAATCTTTACTCTGCGAACACTGACTTCATAAGACAGATTTATTTCTGGTGATTGACTGGTCACAATAATAAACTATGTTATTTTCTTTTGTTTTTTTTTATCTTTGGACAAACCACGAAGGCTAAAAGCCTAAATACTAACGTACCGTGGGTGTCTTAAGCGAGGTAAGAGGGAGTTTGTTGACACGGGACTTAAATACTTAAAGATTTGGGGGGAAGGAAAGACCTTCGCGGGCAGCAGGTTCCACAATCTAGAAACTCTAGGGATAAAAGAACGAATAAAGTGGGAAGTTCGGGGCCTGTCCAGTTGGACCGTATAGGGATGCATACGCGCGGAACCACGAGTTTCTCTGTTGGGAACCGTAAGTAAAGGAACTATACTGGACAATTCTTCAGGGCAGAAGCCATAAAAGTACCTATAAAAAAGCGATAAATCCCTCATAGCCCGACGATGGGCAAGAGAGGGAACCCTTTCTGTATCTGTATATTAATTATTATTTTTTTAAGAGACAGGATGTCGGACTATATTTTGATATATTTTAACCGCTAATAACTTTAGGGGGCGTCCATAAATTACGTGAGGCTTTCAATTTTTCGACTCTCCTTCCTCCTTAGAAATATTTTGTGAGATTTGCTTTAACCCCCTTCCCCCAATCATATAAAAAGAGATCATTTTTCAAACCGAAATATTGATTTTGTCATCGAAATAATGTTGAAGAGGAAATAAAAGGTCCTTGACCAAAAAAGTAACACTGTATTACATGATACATTTTTTTCCTGGGTACCTGCCCAAATCTCGTTAACTTTTTTCTCTATCTAGCAAAAGAAAAATAACGAGTTACTTGCACAGACCCCTTCTCCCCCCACGGTAAAATTTGGTGAGATTCAACTGGACCCCCTCCCATTAAAAAAATAAACGAATGGTAATTCAATCCATGGCCAACTATTTTTTTTTAGTTTAGCTGTTTAGAACAATGCAAAATATTAGGTGTTATGTATTATTGTAATCGCAAGAAAAAATACAGTTGGATACAGGGTGTCCCATTAAAAAAATGCAAGTTTAGGTTATATCTTAAAAATGTATATTTATTTTAGGTACGCCACTGGGTTCTAAGTTAAAAATTATAAAAAATTAGTCTTTAAAGTTTGTTTTTATCTCCATAAGTCCTCGGCCACGATACTGAGCGGCAGCGTCAGCGGCCAGCGTTGAGCGGGAAATGTGATTGCGCTGTCTTGATATTTATGCGAGAATAAAATAACTTGTTTATTTAAATCAGCCGCTCGACGCTGACGCTGGTCATCGTGCCCGAGGCCTAAATGTTCGAGTAATAAGACGAATTTTAAGAATCACCCTGTATCTTCTAAACCAATCAAGTTAGCGTGGATCTGATTATGCCATTAAACTAAACACTAAAAAGAGAATGGGGCCCGTATATTTGATTTTTTATCCCCTACCGCTTAGCCTATACCTTATAATCCCAACCATAAAAAACCAACCTGTACTTACCCCACTGGTTACACTTAAAAGTCCTTTTCAGTAGCTTGTTTGCTGCACCCAGTAATTTTGGGATTATTTCCATAGAATAATCTCTGCAAATTTGCGGGGTATGTCTTTAATTAAACGAGCTCACGTGAACACGTGTCGACGCCGAATAATATGCATTAGCGACGCACAGCGTCGCTCCGTTTCTAATCAGCGTCGTTCGATTGTTAGAATGACCGTTTGGGATAGGGAAGATAATGGGGATTGCTACCTGTAATTGAGTAAATGTATTTAACAAGATTTTTTTCAATATTCTTTACAATAATTTTAGATTGGATCTATAGTATAGTAAGAACATTTTAAAAGCGCAAATTCGGTACCCTTTGAAAATAATACAAAAAACATAAAAAAGGCCGCCTGCAATCGGACTATTTTATACAAAGGCGCCGCTACCCTTTACAGCCACGCGCCAATACACTATGGGATAGAAATCCGTTATTTTGGCCAAAAAGCAACTTTGAAATTTTAATGGCTCATGCTGTATATTTCAAAGTAGATACTCCAAACTACATGTACGCGAAATTATAAAAGGATATGACGACTTCTATTGGGGTAATGGGAAACTTAAAAATATATTTTAAGTTAACATAAATAAACAACATTTAATCTACTTAGTTTATTATTCGTCTTGTTTACTATAAAAAGTAAAAGAGTTTAAATAATAAGAGCTATTAAAACAAAAAGGAAAAAATTCCCCACTGTATTGGTGTATAATACAAAATATTTTTACTCCCTTTAAAGACAGTTAAAAGAAAACGTCCTGCTTCTCTATGCTATCCACCACGACTCTCTCCCCAGACCGGTTTCGCCTGCCTTACAGGACTCCTCAGTGAGGCTGTATCACTGTATCATTCACCACGACTCGATACAGCCTCACTGAGGAGTCCTGTAAGGCAGGCGAAACGGTCTGGGAGAGAGTCGTGGTGGATAGCATGAGAAGCAGGACGTTTTCTTTAACTGTCTTTAAAGGAGTAAAATATTTTGTATTATACACCAAGACAGTGGGGAATTTTTCCTTTTTGCTTTAACATACATAGCCATCCCGCTACAATTGATGCTCGTATTTACTGAATGCGATTTCAGTAGGGCATCAACGGCAGGATTTAATATCCTACATCTGGACAATGAAACTTGTCTAATAAGAGGACGCTGGTTTCCTATGCTATTCACCACGACTCGATACAGCCTCACTGAGGAGTCCTGTAAGGCAGGCGAAACCGGTCTGGGGAGAGAGTCGTGGTGGATAGCATAGAGAAGCAGGACGTTTTCTTTTAACTGTCTTTAAAGGGAGTAAAAATATTTTGTATAATAAGAGCTATTGTTGTGTTTCCGATGCAGTCTCGCGAAGTCTCGCTACTTATGTCAAAGATTTTTTTATCTTTTTCTTTATCAGTTTTTGTACTTACAATTGCCTTCCTACTTTTTGCTACTTCTGAGTGTAAGGACAGATACAAGATTTTTTGTAATTTACAAGGTTTTTCATTTTAAAATTTAATATGTTTTGTCTTACACTGTATATCCTAAAATACAAAAGCATTCTTATAAAAGATATGGATTCTACAGAATCTACCCAACAAAGCAGTGTTTTTATTTATTTTATACTTTAGAAAATAAAAAAAATTGGGAAGATGTATCTCTAAAAAAGAAAAATTTAAAATTATTTTTCAAATTTGAATGGTCATATTTCCGAAACTAATTGAGATAGACACATCAAATCTAGTATTTTTTAAAGCATTTTAAAATATTTTTTTGGTGGTGATATGATATTCAGGGTAATCCATTTAAAAAAATCATACCTATTGTCGTACCCTGTATAGTGTATATCATATGAGATAATAATCATCGGATTACTGATTAGAATACTACCGAATTAACCAAACAAGCTGACATTTTAGTTTATTTTGTACAATAAAAATAATAATGTTAAGGGGAGTGTAAATTTATAATAACATAACAAAAATTTTAGCCATTCTTTGAACGGTAAAATATTGTTAGTAGATGTCACGTTTAGATTAACCTGTAATAAAATGTCTATACCTGGTTGCACAAAACATTTTTAAAAACGATTAAACTAATGGGGGTTTAGAATGTTTAACAAAAAGCCATTAAAAAAACCCTGCCAAAAAACTGCTTATTAAATTAATTAATGGTATTCCGTTTTTTAGCTTAATTGTGTATTAACAAGTTTTGTGTAACTGGGGATTGAAACAGAATAATTGAAAGCCGAGTAACACAAGTTTCTAAAGAAACCCTGACGCAATCTTTTAAAGCAATGCAGATGTTGCCTTAGTAATAACCAAACCTAATTGATTTGTTCTTTTTTATTTGGAAGTATGTAATTTTTTCAAATACTGAAATAACACCTTATTTTTTAACTTGAAATATAGCCTTTTAAACGGCAGTGCGGCTATAGATTAAAAAAAATATTTTCCTGTGTTTAGGCACATACTGATTAATATCAATAACTTTAGTAACATGTCTAAGTAATTTGTAAAAGCTTTGTATTTATGTTAAATCGTCTTAAAATAATAGTAGTCCTTTGGGAATCCAAAAGTGATCCGCTCCCGGTGATGGAGGAACAGAATAAGTATACACATTTGTATCCCATATTAAACGGTAAAAAAATTTTACAAGACACTATACTAACACTTTAATAATAAAAAACATAAAATCTCACAAACAACTAAACACAATTAACT
Source organism: Listronotus bonariensis (assembly GCA_014170235.1). NCBI lineage: Eukaryota > Metazoa > Arthropoda > Insecta > Coleoptera > Curculionidae > Listronotus > Listronotus bonariensis. The sequence continues at coordinate 164,355 of JACEGR010000891.1, read as the reverse complement.
AACTTATGCTCACGTTCTATACCAACAAAAGTATGGGACTAACTGACACCTAGATGAGCATTAGGTCACGTACTAAATCGTGGGGTGTATATCCACCACGCAGTGGGAGGGACGATAGTGGTGAGAGATTTCAACGAACACGCTTAGTTTCGCATCTGGGTATTCTGATAATTTGTGGTATATCTACTATTTCTGAGATTTAGACAGCCATATTTTCAAAACTATTAGAGACAACCATATCTGTAGTATTTTGCTAAAGCTCTTTTAAATATCGTTGCAATGGTAATATAATATACAGGGTGTTTCATTAAAAAAATCCTAATGATAGCTATAGCCGAAACTATTAAAAAATAGATGCATTAAATGTAGTATTTCTTGCAGCCTTCAAGGACACCTTTCACCTGATGATAAAATATACAGGGTGTTCAATTAAAAAAATACAACTTTGTGTTATAACTTTAAAATAAAAGTAAATGGAACAAATATAGGTACACCACTGATTTATATGTGAAAATCCCTAAAAGTTCCCATTTACATTTTTTCTCTATCTCTAAAGGTCAATGCACACTAGGGACTCAGGTCTCGGTACGCTTACGGTACGGTATCTTACATGCTATTTAAATCTTATTTAAGATAATTTATTAAAAAAGTATGTAAAATATTTGTCCGGACCGTGAGCGTACCGAGACCTGAACGCCTAGTGTGCATTGACCTTAATATCAAGCGAATTACAAGTGCCTGGCCAAATGGACAAAATTTGAAAAACACTCTAACGAATGGAAATAGCCATGATTTACTTTCATCATTGAGTTTGTTGCAAAAATCGAACTTAAGATTGGACATTCAGATTTGTTCTATCTCTTTTCTTTTCGCTATACCCCACAAGGACAACAAAAATGACTATAATCCTCTATAACTTTTTTATTTTTAGAGATTTTTTAATTTCTAAAAACTTTTTAACAGCAACTTTTATGCAGATTGCAGAAATGCTCTTTGTTTTTTTAGTGTTCCATTTTTAACCTATTTATTTATTTTGGTAAATTATAAATGAAACACCCTGTATTTTTTAGTGTCAAAATGCTTAAAAAATTACTTTTTTTTAAAATGTATCATACTTCATATTTCTTTTAATCCGTTTATGAGATATTCCATATTTTGTCATTAATTACTGATATTGGCAAAAAAATAGGCCATAAAAACAGTAATCATGTTTTAATTTGAACAATCCCAATATAACTTTTGTATTGTATTGACTTTTATGGCAGAAACCCATTTATAATAATAATTTAATAACAATTCTTGTTTTTAGGAGTAAATTAATATATATATAAGGCTTAAATTGGGTTTGCATTTGTTTCTATGGTTATCTTTAATTTACCTGCATACGTAAAAATAATTGTCGTTTGTTACATTAAATTAAAACGTATTTAAAAAAACACATTAATTTCTGGAGCAAAACATTAACTGAATAAATTAATTTACTCTTAAAAAGAATTATTCTTTACCCTTATGTTAGTTATTAAATTATTATTATAAATGGTTTTCTGCCATAAAAGTTAATAAAATAGAAAAGTAATATAAAGATTGTTTACAGAAAAATATGATTACTGTTTTCATGGCCTACTTTCTAGCCAATAATAGCAATAAATAACAAAATATGCAATATCTCAAAAACGGATTAAAAGAAATATAAAGTGTGATACATTTTTGAAAAGGTAGTTTTTAAGCATTTTAATACTAAAATAAAATACAGGGTGTTCCGTTTAAAATGTAGAAAAATAAATAAATAATTCAAAAATGGGTCACCTCAGAAGAAAATAAAGAGTGTTTCGGCAATCTGCATAAAAAGTTGCTGTAAAAGAGTTTTTGAAGATTTGTTAAATCTCTAAAAATAAAAAAGTTTTAAAGGATAGAAGAAAACGCATGACATTAAGAAACACGCTGTGGCGAGCAAGATAGCGAAATGCGGTTTTCAATAGTAAGTTTGGCTTAAAATTTGAACCTCTCAAATAAGGGTCAGTTTTTGTGTAAAACGTACAGAAACATGAGTTTCCAATAAAAAGCGTCAAATTTGGCCCACCTTGTACAAGTGGTACAAAATGTTCTCTATATTGTCATTTCGCACCATTTCAGCTGTTTGCTCTGCAGTACAAACAAAAATTTTACGTTGATCTTTACACAGATAAATAAATGCGCTATAAAGAAAAAGTGCAGTCCATTCGCAAAATACCATAATAAGCCCTCTCAAGAACCATCGATTCGAGATAAACAAAATTTGATCTTGATAAAAATTTTCTATTATACCAATCTGCTACCTAAACTGAGCAGTTATTGACCGACTTTTTTAGAGATGGCCCTTTTTGATAACTTGTTGAAATATCGATTTAGCACAATAGAAAAGATATGGCAAATGAAGCGGTTGTCTGTTTGTTGTGTCAGATGGGAGTTTAAATAGCTGTTTACCTTTTTGGCTAAACGTGTTTAATTCCCATACTTCTTTAGTTTTATTAAGTAAACTTTATGTATGTAACAACATTTACTTTTGTATCTTAAAGTTTTTTTACGAGGTCTCCAGTATCTCTACCGACAAACTTAAGAAAGAAAAAAACTTGATATAAATATAAGGATGAAACAAAAAAAATCATTTTTGTACAGTCTTCAAAATGTACCTCTGGGTACACAGGGTGTTACAGATTCAAGGGGCATCATTAGGATATGGGGAACGGTAAGAGATTCTGTTTTAAAAATTTAAAAATTTGCAGCCCTTCCGGAATTATTCGGAAAAAAACTGGAAATTTTGCGAAACAGTTTTCATTTTTTTCTCTGTTTATTTGGAGTATATTTTAAAACAAACGATCTTCTTCGTTGCCACTTTTTTTTCTATAAAATGATGTCACCAAATTAAAGATCCGAAGGTTCGTTTTCGAACTACCATCATGCGACGTTTTGAACCAAAAAATAATCATTTGCTATTTTTCCTTTAAAAATTACGTTTTTATTTCAAACGATCTTGGAAATTTCCATTTAAAGGTAAGTATTTATGCATCCATTTTTTTCTATTATTATAGGGTAAGCCGGGGTCATGCCGCTCTCGGGTAAATGCCGCCCATACCTATAACTTGAAAACCATTGAAAACCATATTCCGTATAGTCGCGGGAGAGGGGGTAAAGTATGGGGAGTGACGACAGACTAAGCACTGGCAAGTTTCCCTAATTCACTTGCAGCAGGAGGGAAAAAAGTGCCTAAGTTTATTTGAGGTCGGGTTGATGTAATTTTTGGGTGAATATTTTTGTTGGTATCTAAGTTCCAAATTTTATAACTTTTCTGTTATGACTATTATTATTTCTAGTTATTACCTATTTGGTGTAGCCATAGTTTAGATGTTTCTGATGAATATTTAATATTAAAGGTACAATTTTATTCTAAAATTATAACGGTCATTTGGGGTAATACCGCTCAGGTGAATGCAATTACCCCTAGTGAACGCCATTACCCGCATTTGTTTTTTTCTTTAGATAAACCAAGAAACCGACCAAGATCTACCGCGTAGCTTCTTGGATGGGATGAAAATACGAGTCGTACACAACAACTGGGATGTAAACAAATGTTTATTAAACAGTAGGAATAAGATATAAACTTAAAGGATCGCTTTACTAAGGGCTGACTAAAGATTTAGATAAAAAGAAAATAAAAGGAAAGCAAAAAAATAATACTAAAAACAAAATAAAATAAAAACAACAACTAAAGATAAGCAAGCTAAAGCAAAATCTTACAAACGAAAAGTTTTTCAAGAAAGTTTTACGGAATCTGACAGTGATGACAACATGGCATTGGACGATGAAAATGTCAAAAAATGCAATATTTGTGAAAAATTTAGAAAAAGCGACAAAATGTAGTGGTACGGTATGTGAATTTAAATTATGGTCACATGCCATATGCTTTGGAGGGCATTCCACCTGAGGCTACATTTGTGACTTAGGGGCCAAAAATAAAATGTTATTATTACTTATAGTTCTGTTTCTATTTGTTTATAACATATCAGTTCCTATGATAGACCCAGCTATGAACTTAATTTTAACTTAATTTAGTTGATCTCATTATTATTTGTTAAGTTTCATTACCTCTTTGCCTGGGCGGCATTACCCATTGTCAGGGGCGTAACCGCTCAAATCCATTTTTTTAATATAAAGTTATTGCCAAGAGTTTCATACATTTTGAATTTAAATATTTATTATTGTATGCTTTATTTGTTTTCTGGGAGATTAAATTTAAACAAAATATTATTTGGCTTTTCTCCAGAATAATTATTATTAACATTTTAAGAAAATTTAAACTTTTATACATTATGAAGAACTATTCTGCTCTTACACAATATCATAAAAGTTATGATTACTTTAAAAGAAATAAAATAATGAAATATTTAATATTAAGTTACTTACAATAAAAAGGTTTCAATTTATAAACAAAGGTTCATTAGCACTTGGTTGAAATTATTTTAATCCAATAAAATAAAATCTTAACAAGACGCCAGACGAGAATTGGGCCAATGGTTGCGTCTTAAAAATGTGGTAAATAGTTTACCTAAAATGTTAAAATGTGGTAAACAGTTTACCTAAAAACTTACTGATTAACATGTTGGAAAACTGAAAAAAAAATTAAATATGAAATGTCTGATGGACATTTTAGTTATTGGTATTACTTTTGAAAAAAATTAACTGGTAAAAGATACACCTATTAGGTATCTTAACCAGATAAAAAGAATAGTAAAAAATGTTTAGCCATATAATAAAGTATTTTATGCTTTATTTGTTTTCTGGGAAATTAAATTTAAACAAAATATTATTTGGCTTTTCTCCAGAATAAAATTAAAAGTTTATTTAACATTTTAAGAAAATTAAAACTTTTATACATTATAAAGAACTATTCTACTCTTACACAATATCATAAAAATATGATTACTTTAAAAAAAATAAAATAATGAAATATTTAATATTAAATTTCTTAGTTTATAAATGGAAACCTTTTTATTGTAAGTAACTTAATATTAAATATTTCATTATTTTATTTCTTTTAAAGTAATCATAACCTTTATGATATTGTGTAAGAGCAGGATAGTTCTTCATAATGTATAAAAGTTTTAATTTTCTTAAAATGTTAAATAAACTATTTAATTTTATTTTGGAGGAAAGGCAAATAATAGTTTGTTTAAATATTTATTAACAAATAGGTATCCAATTGTTTTTTTATTATTATTTTAAAATGGGATTTCAAATATTAAAAATTATCAAGGTGGTTCCTTAAGCGAACAGCATTATTCCCCCTGCTTCCCCTACTTATTATTATAAATATTTTTATTTATTTATTTATAATTTAACTAAAAAGCTACACGAATTAATGTAATTACCAAACATTCACTTATACCATAAAGTAACATACCTACGGATAAGAGAAACCATGGCATGCTAAAATTTTCGTACCGCTTTTGCGGCAGGCTTGGCGGCAGGCTTGTCATTTTTCCAGTTTACACTTTAAATGCGTCGGTCGAAGCCTCGCCTTGTGTAACATCAGCGGTGGGGAGACACGTAAGCTTACTGAAATGACTAACTAGCGGTATTTCAACGAGAAACGAATAAAATTATATTGGGAGTTTTCGCATGACCTGTCCTTAAATCGGCTATTCCATGATAACTCTTATAATTTCCTTACTCTATGCTTATACGTATCTAATAAAATAAAGCATTTAATTTAATCAAACACCTCTATCAACTTTATCGTAGCCTGTCATAAAAAAATGGATGCATACTTACCTGCGAATGAAAATATTCCCAAACATTTGGGGAAAAATTGTTATTGTTAATGGCGGAGTAGTGAATGATGATGGTTCTTTAGTTCGAAACGTCGCATAAAACTGTAATATATCGTTAGATTTAGAATTAAAATACGAATTTATTAAGTTTAAAACCAAATATTGCGCCTATTTAAGAAAACAAAGTTGATGATGGTGGCTTAAGGACGAAACGTCGGATCATAAAATTTATTGACATTCTTTTATAGAATAAATAAACGGCAATGGTAATGTGTCTTTTTTTTAATATCTCTTTAAATAAACTAAGAAACCAATAAAAACTGTTTATGGCAAAATTCCGGTTTTTTCCGGATAATTCCGAAATGGCTCAAAATTTAAATTTTAAAACGAAATATTGTTAAGAACAACACGCAACTTTGCCCCAATTAAACCAACCCTGTATCTCTTACCTTTTGCAAGATCCCAATGGTGCCCCTCGATTTTGTAACACTTTGTATACAAAAGAGTGTTAAAATCTGAACGCCTTAACCTTTTATCTTTAGGCGGATCATTGAGTCTGACATTGGCAAAATATCTTAATTTTATTGTTTTTATGTGAGTGATTTAAAAAATCTAAGAATACATCATATTCTAACATATTCTTTATTTTAAATACCTATATTTAAAAATTAAAATAGGGGTAGGAATAAAATAAATTCATTTTTCCTACGACCACTTGTGAAAATAGCAAATAGCACGCTGGTTTCATGCATAGAAAATGCGTTATATCACACTAGTGTTGCAAAGTAGGTACTTTACAACACTCTTGTGATATATATTATGATGTCATTCTAAAAACTGCTATTGGTTTTACAAGTGACATATTTATTGTAGTGACAGTAAAAAATACTTTTTACTTACCTTAAACAGTAGAACCCAAATTAGCGAAAATCATCTTATTAACGTTAAGTTACTACACAGTATGAGCACGCACTTTATAGAGGCAGCCTTGCCGCTTGACCGTTCGACCCAAAGCGCCAGAGAAAAACTCCTATAGATCAAATTCCTTTCTCTCTGTCTTCGTGTACTCAAACAACTAGTTAAATCTTCTTTTTTAAATCCCTTAATTAAACCTGAGGTTAATACACACTTTATGAATCCACTTTCTTTTATCCATTCATAAATAGAATCAGACCCTTCCGACGTTGCCAAATGCTTTCCATATTTTGCATGGTATAACGGACGTTTAGTAGTCGTTTTTTTGTACTTTTAGGACTTTAGGTTATGCATTTACAATTTTCATATTTTTTATATTTTTTTCTCAAAAATATGAGAAAAAATGTAATTTTTACTTAATTTTACATGTGATGTTTTGTTTCATTAACTCTTTTTACTAATTTTACCCCACCCAGCACCCCTTTTCACTTCCCGGTCCCGTAAGTTTGTTTCCTGATGTTTTTAAAAAACGAAATATTTTGGATATGCGCCACTTACGTTTTATTTAGAAGAGTGTCTAAAATATGTAAGTATCAATAATTTTTAAAAAACCCTTAAAATAGCAGAAAACCGTATTAAACTATTACTGTTATTACCTAACCAAACCATACAATTTTTATTAAGTGAGGGCCTTTTTAAATTCCAAAACATATCACACTAGTGTTACAAAGTAAAAATCACCCTAGTGTTGCAAAGTTCTCAATTGTTCTTTATTTTTTCTGTAAAGACAAACTCTAATTTTTTTGGTGAATAATTTGTGGTCGTAGGAAAAATAGTGTACAGTAGGTACTCGTGTAAAAATGACTTTCTTACACTCGTGGGTTTGTGGAAATTAGTCATTTTCCACACTTGTAATGTAATATACAATTTTTTTAGAATGTAGAATTATCCAGAAAGTAAATAATTAATTATTTCATGGTATGAGAAAAAGATCCAAAATATTTTTTGTTCTAGTTACTTTTTTGAGCCGGGTTTGGCCCTTTCTATTTCGTAAGACCCGAGACTGCAAGTGAGGTTTACGGAGAAATTTCATTAAAATGTTCCCGAATATCGGATTTCCTGAAAATCCAATTGGTGCCGGAATTTATAATTCCCGTTCCTGCCGGCGGCGGCATCTCGGGTGGCGAATTTCATTATCCCGTGATAAGTGTGCCTTTATTTGTCCCTAGAGACGTGCAAGGGGATGAAATGGGGAAAATTGGATAAATGTAAGTAGAAAAAAAATGAAATAAATAGCACTAACCCAAATATTACTAAAAATAGATTTTCTGTTTTAAAAAGTACATATTCCTTTTTTAAAAATATATATTTTTTTATTTAAAATAATATTTAAAATAAAAGTAAAAAATATATAGGGTGTCTCATTTAAAAATCAAAATTTCCGGTAATTTCCGGTGAAATCGAAACCGGAAAAAATGTCATGTAGTCATTGAAATAACAACCCCACTAAGTTTCGTTGTAGGCAAAGAGTTTTTATGATAGGTTAAGTAATTTCGAAGAGTAGCGGCTACAAACAAACCCACAAACAAAGTTACAAATTGGTGCGGAAAAAAGGTACCACAGATTCCTGACACTAAAATATGATGATATAACCCAACATGCCTTAATCCAAAAGTTGATGATTTTGGAGATACAGGGTGTCAAACATTTATTCTGATTTTAGTTTTTTATAAATAACTAGCTTTTGCTCGCAGCTTCGCACGCGTTAAATTCAGAGCAAAACAATTCCCCTTCCCTATATCGTGAAGATTTTGGATATTATTATATACATATAAATCTTCCTCTTGAATCATTAAAATTAAGTCCGCATCAAAATCCGTTGAATAGTGATAAAAACCTAACAAAAAAATTTTTGGTACTTCCTGTATAATATATATTTTTTAAATACTAATAATTATTTTGCAAATCTTTATATTTAAGCAATTTTGTAAACCCCTGGATCGTATAATAACATAGTTAGAAAGCAATTTAGTTTTAAAGGTTTTTTAATATAACATCTTTATGAGCACAATTCCTATAAACACTCTTTTTCCATTGCAATAGTAACGTCAATATCGAATTTTTAATGTAAACTATTTTTTTAACACTTTGTATATGTTTTTTATATATAATTATACATATAAATATATAAACTGTTCTCTTGCATCACTCTATCTATTAAAAAAACCGCATCAAAATTCGCTAACTAATATCGAATTTTAAATGTAAACTAAGTTTTTTAAACACTGTATACGTTTTTTTTTCTTTGATATAATTATACATATAAACCCTCCACTTAAATCAGTCTATCTATTTTAAAGAATCTATTGAGTAGTCCGTTACTTTGTGACAATACATTTTTATGTAGAATGTAATAAAAACACAAATTTTACTTTGTTATTTTGTCACATATTTTATAAAATATGTGACAAAATAATAAAGTAAAATTTGTGTTTTTATTACATTCTACTATCTATTTTAAAAAACCGCATCAAAATCCGTTGAGAATAGTAACGTCAATATCGAATTTTAAATGTAAACTTTTTTTTAACAGTCCGTATATGTTTTTTTTTATATTATTTTACATAAACTTTCCTTCCGAATCACCCTATCTATTAAAAAAAAACGCATTAAAATGCTTTGAGAATAGTAACGTCAATATCGAATTTTAGTTCTGGTTAGTAATATTAATTATCCAAGATAGCCGACCTGTGCCCACTTCGTTGGGGGTTAGTATCTAAACTTTTTGTTTAATCATATTATAATATAGCCTATAACACACCTGAATAGTGTAGCTTTCTAATTGTGAAAGAATTTTTATGATAGGTTCAGTATTTCCGAAGTTTAGCGGCTACAAACCCACAAACTCACAAAGTTACAAACTTTACCTCTTTATACATGTATATGGGTGGCCCACCATATTCGACACGGTCTGTAGCTGGATAACCATGGGGTTTTTAAAAAGTAGATACTGAAACATATACAGGTCGGATAAGGCCACAGTATAAAATTATTTTACTCTATACGGGATGTCTCAAAAAGTGTGACGTATCAAAGTTATATTTTTTTAAATGGATCACCCTATATTTTATGACGGTTTTAGATTCTACATAAAAAAATAACTCAAGTTTGTTTATAGTACTAAGTGTCTAATTTTATTGATTTTTGTTATATTTGATTTCTTTTCAAAATGCAGAGGTGCAATTAAATTAATTTTAATTTAACACTATAAACTCAATAAACTTTAAAATTTGTTACCGGATTAAAAAAGTCTGCCATATCATACGTAGGTCATATCAAGATCAAATAGTGTACAGGGAGATCAAAAAATAATTTCAATTTTTCAGAAAATCAAATAACAATATCTCTCTTATTTTAAATGGAACACCCTGTATTTTTTTACGTCACATGATGACAAATAAAATACTCTTTCAAATGGTGTATAGATTGCCTAGACCTATCTTTTATACTTTTTAAGTAAATTCCGTTTTAACATATTTTTTATTCCAAATGTCTATTTAAATGTAAGTAGGCTGTGATATAGCTATGCCTATTTACTAAGCCGTTATTGCAAAATGTAAATTTGTTGGAAAAAAGCACAAAATTTAAAGATTTTGTATTATCTGCCACTATTTTTAAAATTCACAGCAAAAACATTCATTAGTTGCTTATAATGCTACTTCCAATAACACTTATTTCAGCTGAATGTGGTAATGATAAAACTTGTGTTTTTAAACAATCCTAATAACGCCTCTAGTCAGTTATGACGACATTCTGTGACCTATAACTCGTTTCCTCCATTATCCATAATCACTGTGTCAATTTTTTAAACCAACTATTAAGGTTATCAGATGGTTTCTTCTGGTATATTTTTCAGGATTAACTCTAGACTAAAGTAAACAATTTTTTTCTCATCCTACCAGTATTATATCATCTTGTTATTGTAAAAGAAGGGTTTTTATTTAAAATTATTGAAATTTCTTTTAAACTGACTAAGACACTAGTAATCAATAAATGGTCGTTGTTATTTTCTTAAGAAAATATTAATGGCTGCTATGTCACAGCCAACTTTAATTTAAATATACATTTGGACTAAAAATTTGTAAAAAGATTTTACTAAAAAGCACAAAAGATAGGTATAGGCAACCTAGACACCATTTGAAACAGTATTTTATTTGTCATCATGTGACGTAAAAAAATACAGGGTGTTCCATTTAAAATAAGAGAGATATGGCTATTTGATTTTCTGAAAAATTGAAATTATTTTTTGATCACCCTGTACAATATTTGATCTTGATTTGACCTACGTATGATATGGCAGACTTTTTCTAATCCGGTTACACATTTTAAAGTTTAAAGTGTTAAAAGTGTTAAAGTAAAATCAATTTAATTTTACCTCTGCATTTTTAAAAAAATCAAATATCACAAAAACGAATAAAATTAGACACTTAGTACTATAAACAAACTTGGGTTATTTTTTAAAGTAAAATCTAGAACCGTCATGAAATATAGGGTGATCCATTTAAAAAAATATAACTTTGATACGTCACACTTTTTTGAGACATCCTGTATAGAGTAAAATAATTTTATACTTAGGTCTTATCCGATCTGTATATGTTCCAGTATTTACTTTTTTTAAAAACCCCATGGTTATCCAGCTACAGACCGTGTCGAATATGGTGGGCCACCCTGTTTTTGTATAGATTTTGTCAATAATGGGCCTATTGTCATAATATTTGGCAAAAGGGTTTTGGGAGGTGAGAAATACGAATCTGCTATCAATTTTATTGTAAACTCTAGAGGGCACTACCTGCGGTATTTTGCAAAATCAAAAACGAACTAACTTTTTAAGCCACTCTGTATGTAACTTTTAGATACAAATTCAAATTTTTAACATATTTTACATAAAAAGGTATACATGGTAAAAGTTGATTTAAGCAACCGTTTTTGAGATATTCGTATTTAAAAAAATAATTTTCTGTTCTGGCCAGGTCTAAGCTATACAGGGTGTTTCAAACATATTCAAGAGTATGAATCCTTAGGTTATTTTAGGAAAAAGTTTAAATAAACCCATGTCCTAAATGTCTTATCTTCTGAAACACAGAGTGGTAAAAAGGATGTTTTTTTAATAATTTTACTACCCTGTATCTCAAAAGCTAAGCCCCGTAGGACATAAGTTTATTTAAACTTTTCTCCTTACAATCACCTAAGGATTTATATTCTTAAAGATTAGCATCTTACTCTGAAACACCCTGTATAACTTAGACATGACCAAACAGGAAGTAAATTTGTTAAATCCGGATATTTCAAAAACAGCTACTTAAATCAGCTTTTACCATAAACACCATTTTTATGTAGAATATGTTGAAGAATAAGGATTTCTATATAAAAGTTGCATACAGAGTGGCTTAAAAAAGGTATGTCGTTTTTAATTTTGCAAGATATCGTAGGTAGCGCCCTCTGGGGTTTATAATAAAATTGATAGCAGATTCGTATTTCTCACCTCCCAAAATCCCTCTAGCCACCAAATATTGTGACAATACACCAATTATCGACAAAATTATTTATAAAAACTAAATTCGAAAAAAATGCTTGACACCCTGTATCTCCGAAATTTCTCACTTTTGGACCACGGTAAGTTGGGTTAGATCAAAGCGGCTATTCAGGTGTAGTAAGTGAAGTGGCACTTCACCAAAAATAAATAAAAAAACATATTACTATTATTCAATTAATTTTTTCTTATTTCTATTCCTTATTTGTAAAATTCGCTATAGAAAATCTAGCAAATAAATTAACCGCTGGCGCGAGTCGCTTTCCTTCGCTTTCGGCAACGCGAAATCGCAATCCGCAATCAGCAAATGTATTGCAAATATAAAACGGACCGAAGTATACACCTCATGTGGGGTTTTGTTTACGCTTTGACGCTCCGTTGCCATGACAACGCTATACTTGCCAGCGGCCAGAATCGCGGGTGGGAGTATCAGATGTATTGCTTAGTAAATCGCTGGCCGTAAACAGATTATTTGGTGCAGATGATATAGGTTTTGGTCATTTTTTGGTTTTCACATATTATTTCAATTGTGTCCATTTAAATATTATTTTTCACTGGAAGAAATTAACGGACGGTATAGAGCACTTCTCTATGAAATATTAGATCATATTTTGATGGAAATGAAAGTAAGATTCGAAGATTGTTACAAACTACAATTTCTTTGTCTTGCTGATACTGCAAAGTTTGGCCAGTACAACTAAACTTTTCCCATGATTCTTTTCAAAATTTATTGGAAATATATGCCGATTCATTTCCAAACAATCTGCGACTCAAAAATAAATTTGGCCCAATATTTGCTGATGAAAGTTATAGAAATATTTTATTGCAGCAATTAGTGAAACAAGTTGACGCAAATAAAGACATTTTACCGAGGCGTTTAAACTTTTTTTCGCTAAGTTTAACAATACCGTCGACAAGCGTGTCAATGGAACGGAGTTTTTCTTGTCTTAAGCGTTTAAAAACTTTCTTAAGAAACACTATATCCCAAGATAGACTTTTATCTATGGCCAATATTTCAATTCAAAAAAGCTTCTACAGGAACTGATAAAAACTCAACCATTTTATGAAGATATAATTGATAAATTTGCTGCATTAAAAGATAGAAGGATTAATTTGGTGTATAAAATTTAGGTAAGTTTAGATATTAAGACTTTTTACTTAGACATTTGATAGTTGAGTATTTTCAATTTTGCTAAAATGGTGAATGCGCTCTATTCCTTCCTGCACTACACCTATTTTTAGACCCGCGAGCCGCCACTGTGTTAGATCGTCATATTTTAGCCTCAGGAATCTGTGGTAGCTTTTTTGCGCACCTTTAGAGACACAATGTATATTAAGTATAAATTTAGTTTTTGTGAACACACCAAAAACCATGGATAGCACAGTGTTTACTACATTTCCCTTTCGTAAAAAGCGGTATAAAAATAGAGTAAAAAAGGCGTTTTTGTGTATCAATTCGGCACTCCGCCGACTGGTAACACGAGATGGTGTTATGATATTTTGAAGTGGTAAATAAAATATATTGTTTCACGTAAAAACTCTCGAGGTATTTTCAAACAAGGGGATTTAATTATTGCGGCTGTAAAATTTTATTAAGGTGGCGGTGTTTTGGAAATATAAATTTTGTTTTTTCCGACTCGCATGCCACGCGGAAATAAAATAAATTTGATAAAGACGGAAAAGGAGATGTGGTAGTCATAATACTGTTTTAAAAAAGGTACAAATTATGAACAGGTAAATACATTAGATAAAAGGAGGTAAATTTGGCAGTAGAATGTCTAAATATATCCTATTTATTTGTATAATATACAGGGTGTCCAGAAACTCTACCGATAAACTTTAAGGGGCGATTCTCTAACGAAAAATAGGAAAAAAATCATATAAACATACACCCATATAACATTTTCTGCCGGCGTTGTAAATTTATTTTACTGGCATTGCCAACACTCTTTAATGGCAAGGCATTGGCAAAAAGGTATCAAAAAGACGCGAAAGTGGGCAATTGGCCGTTATTAGGCCACGTGTTGCAGATAAAGTGATGGCATCTGTCATTAATAAGTTATTGGCAAAAAATACGTTTAAGATGATGGCATCCATCAGTAATAAGTTATTGGCAAAAAGAACAAAAAGACACGAAAGTGGGCAAATGCAGATACTCCCAAGCAGCAAGCTGACGTCTTATTGACGAAAATTGTCGCATATACTTTTTTTAAAAGCTAACATGATGCGATATTTTATTTGAAAATTAAAATAGGAAAAAACTCCTTACTGCATGCAATTTCCTTGCAATGCAAAGTACCATCTCTCGGAACACTGTCCAACTTGGAGATGCAGATTTTTACACTAGCCGAAAATATTTCTTTCAAAGCTAGGTGAGATCACCTACCGCAGACCGCTCTCGAATTATTTTTGTCTAATGGGTACGGTTTAGACGATAAAAAGCGAAGATATTGCAGAAACGTAGTAGTTTATTGTCCATTACGCCATCTATCGGTATGTCAAAAAACTATTAAATATATATAATATTTTTATTAACACGTCTTTAAAACTTTTAATAAAGTTTTAAACAAAATGTTTACAGCTCCTAACAGTCTACTTGAATATCTTACCTTCTCGACTAGCCATCACCAATTAATCACACAACACACACTTATTAGGTAATGAATACATTTAATTATATCTATTAAAAACTTTTTTCTTTAAAAAAGAAACTAAAAGCTAGAAAACCACGTAGAAAACAAATGCACAAAGCGGTCACCTTCGGTCGAAATTAACGTAGCTAATTTTACCATCATTTTATTTTTATTCGCTCCAAAATACATAATAAACATTTTGTTTGACCTAATTTTTATTTGTATGATTTTTAACAATAAAATGTTATGAAAAGGCCATTTCCTTTAAATTATGTAAAAACATTAAATAATGTTGTTTAATGGGTATTATATTATAAATAAAACAGATCAAAAAATTGCTTTAATGTTAAATACCATTGTTAATAATATGGTTTAAAAAGTATGAATATGCGTTGAAGGGTTGCCTTCAAAAATCCAATATTTATTTGCCTGCAACAAAAACGCGTGCTTTATTTAATCAGGATTGGTATGCCGCCATTTTTGTATTCTTGCCGGCAATTCGCCTGCATGTAAAATGTATTGGCAATTAAGTGTTTATTTAGGGTTGACTTTTTAATGCGTATAAGATGTTGGCATAATATTGCCACCAATTGCCAATGCTTTACCATCAATGCCAATATGAAAAATGTACATTGCCGGCAAATAGTGTTTGCTAGGTTTTGTGTTTTCTTCTAAAAGTTTTTGTTTTGATTAGCGAAATAGAATATGAAAGTGACAACCTTTTTTTTGCTCTTCTAACCTACCTACCTATTTGGTTAAGACCCTGTATACAACGTATGAAAATATACACCTATGAGAATTAAAACAAAGAAGCCCTAATTACAGCCAAACTTCCGTTCCGTGGGGTTTCGCGGGCTATACGCTTCATCGGACAATAATAAAATTAGAAAATCGTCCGGTATAGATGACGTATCTATAAGGCTTCTTAGGATCATCTTCCTTTACGCACTATGTCTTGACGAAATCGCTTTTGGCAGTTTGGTAATTGTTTTCTTTCGCACTGTTGCATTTAATTTATTAAGAATTGATAAGTATCTATTTATACAGGTTGTTTCAGAAAACAATATCTTAACTTATGAGATTCAAGACGGTAGGGTAGGGCGGGGCTAGTTGAGCAATTTTTCACTTGATCGGTTATAGCTCCTCAAAAATAGGTCTTAATGGCTTATAATGCATACTGATGGATTAGCAATTTATCCCTTATTAATAGTGTCCATAGTAATTTTTTTCTAATAAGTCGAACATCTATTTTAATGTAGATAGTCAAGTATGCCCAACGTACCCCATAGGTGAGGTAAGTTGAGCAAGGATATGGGGCTAGTGGAGCACTTAGAAAGTATAGTCAAATCATGGCTTGAATGTTAGATACGTTAACAATAAAAATACATTTTGACAATTTGCTTTTTATATTTATAATCTTATAGTGACAAAACAACAAATCTCATTAATAAAACAGCAACGTGCCTAGCTTGAACTATTAAATTTAATACCTATCAATTCATCTTCGTTTTTTAAACTTTTTAGGCAGTTTTATTTTGCTTCTCTGTAATGCCTTCTGTATCTGTTAAAATTGCAGCTTTTCTCTATCTTCTGTTTGATTTGGCTCTTTTCTTGGGTATGAACAAACTATTTCCAGAGAAAATTTATAAGTTAGATAGGTCAGGTTGCTTGTACAAAATTCGGGTTGCAGCCTCTTTTAAATCCTGAGGAGACTCTAGTAGTCTCTGTTATAAGTCCGTATCCCAGAAAATAAAAAAATAAGACATTTCATACTTAAAACCGTGGGGTTAGTTGGGCAACTGTAGCTCAACAAACCCCAACCTGAAATTTTAAAGAAAAAGTAAATTTATTAGAAATCCGGTTAGAACTATATCCAAAATCTTTATACATAATTAAACTGCAATAAATTTACTTAAGATTAACACTTACCTGATTGAGAACGGAATACATTTAACTATCACAGATACAATTTTCCGGCTTACAATTATTTTACTTTTTAATAACAAAATAAACAATGCGCACGGATACTTTTCTCGATTGCCGCGTCACCACTAGTGGTCGCACAATGAGTTTACCTCGCGCAACCCCTTCTTTACGCTATTTGATGCTTTCGCGTGCGGTCGATAGTTTTTGAGATATTTTGATTGCCCAACTTACCTCTATGCTCAACTAACCCCGTTCTACCCTACAGCTTAATTTTTTTCCACGACTGCAAAAAAATGATGTTTTTTTAAATCGTTAACATAAAGATAAAGTACGTCATTCTAGTACACTACATAAAGTGTTAAAAAAGAGTAACTTTTTTAACACTTTGAAGCTTTTTTCATACTTTTTTGAATTAGTGTCTTGTTTCAATGCCTACTACAATAAACTTAAATATAATAGAGATTATTGAAAATTAATAGTAATAATGCATTTGGATGACTAAGCAATTAAAAGAAATTTATACTGTTTTAGTATTATTTCAACGAAAAGTAAGTATAGAAGGAACAGTTTAAAAATGTAAATTCGGTGCTCTTTGATAAGAAAAAAATCACAAAAAATTTAAAGCAAATAAATCGGCATGCTTGTCTTCGCGGTCGCCTTTGCTATATTTCTTTTATGATATGCCGGTTGATGCAGCTGGTCATCGCACTATGGGATAGAAATTAATTTTTTTGGTCAAAATTCTGAAACTTACCAATCTGACTTTAAATTGAGGTGCTTTTTACTGGAAAAATATTGAAAAAAATATTATAAATTAATACAAATGCTTTTGGAAACCTAAAACTTATTATATGTTATTATAAATTTACACCCCTTAACATTATTATTTTTTATTGTACAAAATAAACTAAAATATCAGCTTGTTTGGTTAATTCGGTAGTATTCTAATCAGTAATCCGATGATTATTATCTCATATGATATACAGGGTACGACAGTAGGTATGATTTTTTTAAATGAAATACCCTGAATATTATATTACCACCAAAAAATCTTTTAAAATGCTTTAAAAAATACTACATTTGATGCCTCTATCTCAATTAGTTTCGGAAATATGACCATCCAAATCTGAAAAATAATTTTAAATTATTCTTAGAAGCGCAATAGAGATACATATGCCCAACTTTTGTATTTTTTAACGTATAAAATAAATAATAAACACTGTTTTGTTGGGTAGATTCTGTAGAATCCATATCGTTCATCAGAATGCTTTTATCTTTTAGGATATATTATAGTGTAGGACAAAACATATTAAATTTTAAAATGGAAAACCTTGTAAATTATAAAAATATCTTGTATCCGTCCTTACACTCAGAAGTAGCAAAAAGTAGGAACGCAATTGTAAGTACAAAAACTGATAAAGAAAAAGGTAAAAAAATCTTTGACAAAAGTAGCGAGACTTCGCGAGACTGCATCGGAAACATAACAATAGCTCTTATTATTTAAACTCTTTTACTTTTTTAATAAATAAGGCTAATAATAAACTAAGTAGATTAAATGTTGAATATTTATGTTTACTTAAAATACATTTTCAAGTTTTTTATTACCCCAATAGAAGTCGTCATATCCTTTTATAATTTTGCGTACATGTAGTAGGTATCTACTTTAGAATACACAACATAAGCCATTAAAATTTCAAAGTTGTTTTTTGGCCAAAATAATGGATTTCTATCCCATAGTGTATCGGCGCGTCGCTGTAAAAGATAGCGGCGCCTTTATATAAAATAGTCCGATTGCAGGCGGCCTTTTTTATGTTTTTTATATTATTTTCAAAGGGTACCGAATTTGCGCTTTTAAAATGTTATTACTATACAATTTTCTAAAATTAAATAATAGGTGCATAGTTATAAAAAGGATAATTGCCTCTTAAAAAATATGGATGCTATGATTTTTGTTTCAATATAATGGCTGTGCTGCCAAAATTAAAATTAATAAGTTTAAATAAATAAAACTTGTAGTAATTTGGGACATTTTTATACGGTCGTAGAAAAAGTATAGTATGTAACACATACATAAAGTATCTTTTTACTAATGGGATTGCCGCACTCACGGCTCGTGCTGTCAAACTTTCCATTCGTAAAAAAAGTATCACTTTATGCACTTGTTACATAAATTACTATTTATAATATTATAATATACATTTGATTAATTTTCTTATGCACATTATTACCGCCAGTGGCGTTCGAGCGGGATTTGAACTAATTTTTTTTTTATGGAATATGTATATGGTAAGTACGCTACTGCTTGCTTTGTGAACAAAAACCATTTTTATAATTTCCATTCACCTCTGAGCAAATTTAAGGCGTTAAAAACTAGAGCAAACCACAAAAATAAAAAAATAAACATTTTGCAGGTATTTTCAAAGCAGGGCCGGCTCGAGCAAAAGTGGCGCCTAAAGCGGCTACAATTTTGCCGCCCCTACAAGGGAATCAAATTTATTTCAGTGTTAAAAAATTTAAAGAGCAAAAAAAAGGTCCCCACTTGTACGTCAGACTTAATTTTCTTTCCTTCTTCTCACATATTTTTGAAGAGCAAAAAAAAGGTCCCTGCTTATTCCACTATATTTCTATCCTTCTAATTTTAAAAAAACTCACTCTACATTCAAACATTACTGCGGGTCATTTTGCCGCCCCTGTAAATATGCCGGCTCACCCCTCGGGCGGCCCTGTTTCAAAGTATAAAAGTCATTTATAAGGGCCAAAGTGGTCTAACAAGGAAACTATACCAGGTGTCCCTTGCCGATTTTGATAAAACTGCAATATGTTGAAGTACATCAAAGACTAAGAGACACGTATTTTTTTATCAGCCATTAAACATTTCTAAGTGGTAAAATGCACCCTGAAATTCCCCCTTAAAATTGTTTTTTTGTCAAATATCTTGAGAACAAATTGACATTACCTCACGAAATCAAAACCATAATTTTATTTAATATTTAAAACTAGATGAGCCTCTATTAACTTTTTTCAAGATATTTTGAAAAATCAAATTTTGAGGGTGGATTTCAAGGGTGCTTTTCACCTCTTAAAAGTATTTAATCACCAATAAAAAAATACGTGTCTCTTATTTTTGAAGTACTACAACATACCTATTAGGAATTCAAATTAAGGAGCACAGTGTTGCAATTCGGTCAAACAGCTGATAAAAATGGGTATCTAGATTCAATTTGGCGAAGAATATTTACATAAATTACCTGATTAGTTATTAAATTTCGCGAAAAATATTAGGCATCATTTAGAGTTGAACTGCAGATAAACCAAAACTGACTTCGCACGTTTTGCTTTATTGCTGAATTTTTAACGAAATCCATGATGGCAACCACGCTTAACACTAGGTGTAGACTAACTATTTTCTTATTTTTTATTACATTCATCCCATAAATTATAAAAATTCTTTAAAAAATAGAATATTAACTGTAACAACAGGAAGCAAAACTTGATTATGAAATGTCATTATGTTCTAAATTTGCAACTGCAACGTTGCCCAGTCGCCTAATTTTAGTTTTTAATTGCAGTTTCATAAAAATCGGCAAGGGACACCTAGGATAGTTTCTTGGAAAGTGAGCTATTTTGATTATTTTCTACTGAAAATAAATGTAAAAGCTCCATTTTTGATTTGTGGGATGATCCGCTCTGGTTCGTACCGCCCTATTCAATCTCTTGTATTTCTATCGTCTGACGGATGGTTTTCGCATAAAAAAAAACAATGCAGGAAATGCTTCGTAGTAGATAGTGCCTGTGTACCAAATATCATTAAAATATTTAAAGCAGTATTACAGAATTGAAAAAATTAATTATTTTAAAACTTTACCACCCTTTCGGCACTCACGGTACCTAATATTTAGGCTTTATTAAAGGTAAAAATAAATTTTAACTGAAAAATACCTTTTACCTCGACAGTCTATAGATTTAAGCATTCTCTTCCATAAATTTAGGAATTTGAAACTCTATTTGCGACCCAAATCACTAAAGTCACAGCCTTCTTAAATTCTAAGCCGTGAAGGAGAAATCTGGCAACACAGCACAGTAGGAATGTCAAGTAATGTTTAGAAGTAAACAGAAACAAATTTAAACGATTGTTTAAAAGGTTTTTCTGTTTTTAAAAAGTTAAATCGTAGCGTGTATTTATTATATAAAGAAAAAATAGGTAATTAATTGGTATATTTAAAAAATAGGACCAGTGGCAATATGTCAAGCGTTGTTTTTACGTTTAAATGTGCGCGTATAGTTGTTGCGTACGGCATACATTATGGCACGAACGTGCTGCGTTTTGGGCTGCAAAACGAATTACCCAAGTTATATTAAAACAGAGGGTTATCAAACAACATTTTATTTCCCCATAAACGATGAAATTAGGAAAGGCTGGTTGTGCGCTATTGACCGGATAAGTGTTTTGTTATTAAAAGTAAAAGTAGTACCTATACGGTAAATGGACAAATATATTTTACGGGCTACTAATTAACTAAGTGTGTTTTTAAAAAATTGGTTTTATTTGATATTAATAGTGTGTATAGTGCACCAAAAACAATTATTTACCCCAAGCAATATCCTAAGGACTATATCAACTAATACGCATAAATATCCAGGTAAGTTCACCAAAAAATATTATTTATATAGATATTCTGAAGGTTATTTACCTAAGACGGTTTTAGGGTAAATATAGTGGAAAACCTAATTTAAAGCGTTTGTTATTTTAAAGCACATCTTATGTAATACGCTATATTATTAAGCTTTTATATTTATAACTAAACACACATGCTTTCAATTCATTTTAAGTATTGCAAGTATTTCTAAATAATAAATGTTTAGTTAACTTTAAAAAGCTACATTGGTCTGTTCGCAAAAAATGCATAAAGCGGGGTAGAAAACATCATAACAATGTGAAATTTTTAAATCCTTACCAACAAATTTGTATAAGGCAGAAAAGTTCCTGATAAGTTTTTCAGACACATTATTGCTTTTTAGGGCAACTGTAGCATGTAATCTATTAGGACCTCATTTCAATATTCCTACTGTACAGTGTTGTTTGCAACGTTGCCTTTCTTACTTCACGGCTCAGAGTTTAAGAAGGCTGTGCTAAAGTAGAAACTTTGGTGATTTAAATTCTCACTAGTTTCTGTAAAAAAAACATCTGCCACCGACCGCAGTAGTTGATATGCAATATCAAAAAGTATTACATTTCGATATTAGTTTTATTACGGTTACGTTTGTTTCCAGTTTGTGGTTTGTTTTTTTTTTTTTCATTTAATTTAAATATTTAAATTAAAAAGAGTAGAAAAGCTGGTAAAAAATACAACCTAAAAAGATAAAACATAATCTACATTAGACTAATTCAAAAATATCTCTTTTTTAATAATATCGAAAATTTTATTGGTAATGATGAAAAAACAATCCTGGGAAAGCCACAGATACATTTTAATTTCCCATATGATTAATAGGTTTGTTCCAGCAGAAAGTTGGAAACATGTTAGCAACAATCGTAAAACGCAGAAATTGTTACAAATATTAGTCAGAAATGTTGGCAACAGTTTTCTGCTGGAACGAAAAATAAACAAGGCGTCCATACTGCTTATACGTCAATACAAGAAAGGTTATGTTAAAAATTGTCAGTAATGTTTGAAGAAAGTTTGCAAACTTTTCAAACAGTTTCCAACATGTTTCCAACATCTTAAAACTACTGCTGGAACAACAAACAATTGTATAATGTTACAAACATGGCACTGCTGGAACGAAAAATTTGACGTGCGCAGAATCTGAACGGTTGCAAACATTTCTGACAGCCTGCTGGAACAAACTTAACATGAGAAAGCTTGTTTCTTTGAGTTTGGAATTTTATAACTCTTTAACAGTTTATCCTATATAGGCTTGAATCCTCTACAAAAAGCTCTTTACAGTTTATCAAAAATTTTGGCAAATTGAATGAATTGATGAACCATTAAAGTGTTATTAAATTCTAAACTCAAGAAAACAAGCTTTTCTATACTGGATTGAGTTGTCCGTTACTTTGTGATAGTCCATTTTAAATTAAAATGAGACAAATTACTTTGTTTTCTATCACTATATTTATCAACATTGTGACTGCAGTTTCGAAGCTTTGCTACATTTTCAAACTGAATATTCTAAACTACTTGAAACTTGTATATATATACACGTACAATTGGTTAACACATTTTTAATAATAGTGCCTATCCTAAATTTTAAAAAACTGTAAATAGTGGGCTGCTCCTCAGGTCGGTCTGGTCATTCAATAAATTTATTGAGGGTTTTTATTGGCTTTGTAAATTTCAATAGACTCTAAAATGTTAAGTTTTTTACTTTTCGGTGCGGTATATAAAATTTTAAGATTATCAACACTTGGGAATGAATGACCAGATGTTATAAAGTGGTTGGCAAAGTTTGAATTATTTTTATTTAGTACATATGACGATTTGTGTTCCTTAAACCTAATATTAAAATTTCTTCCTGTTTGCCCTACATATAAACTATTGCATTCTTCACAATTTAAACTATAAACTCCAGATTTATTTAATGGTAGTGTTTTTCCTTAGCATTCTCAGTTATTTTTTAATGCTAAGGAAAAACACTACCATTAAATAAATCTGGAGTTTATAGTTTAAATTGTGAAGAATGCAATAGTTTATATGTAGGGCAAACAGGAAGAAATTTTAATATTAGGTTTAAGGAACACAAATCGTCATATGTACTAAATAAAAATAATTCAAACTTTGCCAACCACTTTATAACATCTGGTCATTCATTCCCAAGTGTCGATAATCTTAAAATTTTATATACCGCACCGAAAAGTAAAAACTTAACATTTTAGAGTCTATTGAAATTTACAAAGCCAATAAAACCCTCAATAAATTTATTCAATGACCAGACCGACCTGAGGAGCAGCCCACTATTTACAGTTTTTTAAAATTTAGGATAGGCACTATTATTAAAAATGTGTTAACCAATTGTACGTGTATATATATACAAGTTTCAAGTAGTTTAGAATATTCAGTTTGAAAATGTAGCAAAGCTTCGAAACTGCAGTCACAATGTTGATAAATATAGTGATAGAAAACAAAGTAATTTGTCTCATTTTAAGCTTTTCTATGTTAATCATATGGAAAACAATAAAATATTCTACATTCTACATCCGTTCTTGCTTTAATTTCTACTTCATAAAAAACAATATATTTTAAAAAAGGTGTTAAGACCTCATTAATCTTTATGTAGGGGAAACCCGGGTAAGTGAACACCCTCGGCAAAGCAAATAGTCCCAATTATGCCCAAACTAGTCGTTTAAACTCAACCTCGCGGTTAGAGAAACTTGTGGCCATCATGTCTCAATAAACGGCAAACACATAAACAAGAGACCGAGTTGCGCAGCGTCTTGACGACGGTAAATTGTGTTTTCGATAAATAATTTTCAATATTTCGAGGCAAGTGCTTTAATGATATTTTCTATATTATTTGTTTGTCATCCTTGGGCGTACTATAGTTCTATTGTATGTAAAAGTGGCTTCTTATAATATACTAATTATAAACTCAAAAATCAACAGTTTTTGCAGGATTTGGCCTAACCACAAAAATGGCAGTGTTGGGCAAAGTGAAGAGGGCAAAGTGGATATGGTATCCACTTTACTTTACCCGGGTTTGAGAATATTTAATTGCTTAACTTAAACTTATCAAGACCATTAATTTGGGTAAATCTGGAAAGTTAGTGAAGGTACTGATAAAAATTATGGGATGGCTAATTCAAGTCTATACAGACTAGTTAAGAGCTGTGTCGTTACTTCAAAATTTGGCTGATTCCGTATCATTTTCAGTAAAGATTAAGAGACAAAGTTACAGGTCCATCTCAAAATCATAGCCTTCTATATATGAAAGAAGAGCAGAAGTATGAAATGGTACTAAAAAACTAAATGTAGAATCAAAAACAATCCTAGACTTACTGCTAAAGAAGATAGAATATGATTTTTTGCGGTGAAAAATATATTAAAGAAGATAATCCAATTGAAGATTGGATTCGTCGTCGTACATGTTTAAAATGGTGTCATGAACAATGCCCCGCTTTGGAAGGCAATGAAGACTATACCTATCTGTGATAATTAATTTTTAAGATATTACCTTTAAAAGTGAATTTAAGTTTTTTTACTGTATTAAGTTTTGTCTCAAAATGTATTTTTGGATTTGTTTGATTAGAAGATGGTAATTCATTTTACCCGGGCACCATATCCACTTTACCCAGAAGTCTGGGCAAAGTGAATAATATAACACATTTTTGAATTTAATTTTTAGTTACTTATTGTTTTACTTGTGAACTTAATTGAGTACAAAATATGTAGACGCAATTAATAAAGATTGATTTGTAGTATTTATTTTGTTGCTATCTCTTATGCCTTTCTTGATAAAGTCTCAAATATCTTAAGGTATTCACTTTACCCGGACTTCCCCTATTAAAAAAAACCTATAAGGCATAAATTCAAGGGTGATAACTTTTTGAATAAACTTCAAGTGGCCGTTGTTCACACAAAGGACGAAACAGTGATGCACTTTTGAACAAACTCCTTCAGAAAGGACCAGCCCTTGACTAGGTAATGTGTACTTAAAGCGAAAAGGAAGATAAACAGAAAAAATAGCACTCAAGCCGAGTACCACTTTTAAAGGGCCACTTAAAGTTGCCTTGCAATGCACGATGCTTCACTTTGTTTCTTTCTAAAAGGTGTGATATGGTGCATAATGTATTTCTTTTTAAATTAAATTTAATAGATATTCTTAATAATTAATAGCCTAGTTTAAACCTTGGCCGCGGGGCTGAATTGAGTTGCTAAACTTAATTTGTTCGGTTTAATTAAAGTTCTCAATAAACCGCTTAACACAACATTTAGCAAAATTTGGTATCTAAGATGTTTTGGCCATGTGGAAACAGGTCTTAACATCAGAATTGTTGCCAGATGTTTCTATTTCGCGCTACACGTAGGTATATCAAGGAATGGACCACTTTTTGAAATGCGATAAATAATTTTAAGAAATAAATATATTATTTTTAATTTTTTACCAACATACTGGGTTAGTAATAAGTACCACAACTTCTAAATATCTTTAAAACCGCTAAAGCTACATTTACAAAATTTGGTATCCAAGGCACACGTCCCGATTTTGGCGGGACAGTCCCGGATTTGTAAACTGTCTGGTTTGGATGTTGATAAAGGGCCGGGACCGGACGGCATTGCCCCACGATTGTTGAAGGAGTGTAGATATTCTCTGGCAAGGCCGATTTATATGCTTTTTTCTCTATCCCTCAGGAAGGGTGTTTTTCCGAATCAGTGGAAAAGTAGTTATATTACTCCAATTCATAAGAGTGGGGATAAAGCGAATATAGCAAATTATAGACCAATAAGCAGACTTAGTGCGATTCCAAAGCTTTTCGAGGATATCGTGTGTGATGACATTAAAGGTAGAGTGATGCGTGCTTTGGTGGACGAGCAACATGGATTTGTTTGGGGAAGTCGACACAGACAAATCTCCTGGTTTTCCTTCAGTATATACTGGACTCCCTGTAGAGCCGATGTCAGGTCGATGCAGTCTACACTGACTTTTCAAAGGCGTTTGACAGGGTTGACCACGTTTTGCTCTGTTAAAAGCTGAGGGCTTTTGGAATTAATGGTACCTTGCTTGAGTGGCTCCAGAGTTATTTACATGGTAGAACACAGATTGTCACCGTGAAGGGATCACATTCGGGGAGTATTCTGGCGACTTCTGGCGTACCTCAGGGAAGTCATCTGGGACCGATCCTTTTAATATTTTTATTAATGATATTCAATCTGTTATAAAACACTGTAACTTTTTATTATTCGCTGATGATATGAAAATTTTCACAACTATAAAATCACCTTCAGATCAACAAAAGGTACAAACAGATCTAGATGCAATATCCAATTGGTGCTCCAGAAATAATCTAGACCTTAATATAAGTAAATGCAAGTCATTGTCGTTTTATAGAACTCTTAACCCAATACAAACACAATAATCCATCGGAGCCGCTCAGCTTGAGAGTGTCGCATCCATGAACGATTTCGGTGTCATATTGGATAGAAGCATGACTTTCCAGCTGCACTTTGACCATATCATAAACAGGGCACTAAAAATGTTGGGATTTGTTTGCAGGGTCACTCGTGAGTTTAAGGGGCTCTTAGCAGTCAAGCGTTTGTATACGTCCTTAGTCAGATCAATACTTGAATATGCATCAGTTGTATGGTCTCCTACATACGAAAACCATGTGTATGCCTTGGAAAAGGTGCAAAACAAATTTTTGAGATATGCAGCATATAAGCTTAACATTCCAATTCGGGAACACACTCTTCTTGAAGTAAGGACAATGGTGGGTATGGACACTCTTAAAACTAGACGATATTTTAATGATCAAACCTTCCTATTCAAAATATTAAATTTTAATGTCAATCGTCCGGAACTGCTTGATAAATTTGGCCTCTTTGTTCCACCTCGTAATACTCGACACCGTCTTATGTTTGCTCCAAATTTTAGAAGGTGCAATTATGGAAGGCATTCTCCGGTCGAGAGAATCATTAGAGGTGCAAACGAGCTTGATGTCGATTTTTTTAATTCTTCATTGCTATGGTCCAAACATCAAATGAGATTACTTGATCTGTGATGTGTGTATGACGCTTTTATCACTGACACGGCTTTTTATGTATAATTTTGAAATTGTTATATCGTTTGATGTTGGTTATTTTCTAAATGTTCGCATGTTTTTCTATTTTTCATGTAAGATGTATTATGTATTTAGTTTATTTAGTATATAAGTTAGTCATAGAAACTGTAATTGGGGTTGCCCGTAAATAAATAAATAGATTGTCCCGCGTCCCGCCGATTTGAGATAATGTCCCGATTTTTAGAAAAATCTCGACTTGTGTTAGGAGAGAAGGTTTTTCCTAATTAAAGATATATACAGGGTGACAACGAAATTACTATCCAGCAATTTATTCTCTTCAGTGCAACCGTACAGTTTTCAGATTTAGGGACATTATATTATATTATCGGATGCCAATTTTAGATATAATAGCATCTCTGTATTACTTCCGGTACAACCGGAAGTGATATAAACTTTGATATTTTGAATAAAACACCCTGTATATTTTATAGAATTTGAATTCTACAGGTCATTTCTGATATAAAACCTTAGAGATATTCATAACCTTACTCTTTTGGTTTTGGAGAAAATGGCGTTTGAAATTGTCCAAACGACAGCACATTATGCAGATTTATGGGAAAACAAATAAACATCGCAAAATTTAAAATGCTTAAAATAGTTCTTTTAAAAACTCTACCCTTAGAGACCATTACTTCCTGTTTAACCGAAAATGCTGTAAAATTTGAACTTCCAAGTATGATAACCCTGATAATTTTAGTGGAACACCCTGTATATTGTATGGGGCATTTCATGAAAAAAAAAAAAAATGATACGTGTAGCACAAAACAGGGAAATGTGGCAACGGTGCCGATATTACTATTAAATTCTTCATGCCCAATACCTTTCAGATTAAAACGACCACACGGTCGCGGGACAGTCCCGCTTTTTGGAGGATTGTCCCGCCTGCCGATTTTAGAGAATGATCCGATTTTTTGAATAAGTCTCGACTTGTGGTGGGGCAGAGAGTTTATTTCGCGGAGGTGAGGACCTTGAGGGATAAAAGATAAGATTTATCTAGGAAACCGACCGCAACTTTAATTTTGACCAAATTTGGTATAAGGGGTTTTTGGGGCGCTAGTCACGAAACTGGAAAAAAATTTAATCGGAAACGTTTCGTTTTCGAGATATCCATCATCAAAGTTGGCATTTGAACTGACCCTATTTTTACCATATTCCCCCTTCTTTTTGCACACAATTTTCGATTTAAAGCTAAAGTGTCTACAATATTTGTTTTTCAACTTTTAAAACACCGTTTTTCTATGTATTATACACCTTTTATCAAATAAATTGGGAAAACGCAGCAAGCCATGCACAAACTGTTACGGCGCATCCACCATAATTTGTTACGATTGAAAGTAAAGCTACGAAATGTAATTCAAAAAAGTGTAAAACATGTAGAAAAATGAGGTTTAAAAGGTGACAATCAAATGTTGTGTACCACTTTAACGTAATATCAACAATTTTATGCAAAAAGAAGGGGGTATATAGTAAAAATGGGGTAAGTTCAATTACTAACTTTGATGATGGATACCTCGAAAACTAAATGTTTCCGTCTTAAAATTCTTTCAGATTCGTGATCAGCGCCCCAATAAACTCCCTTATACCAAATTTGTTCAAAATCGGGGTAGCGGCCGGTTTCTGGATAATTACCAAAGATACTTTCGTATTGAAACATTTTAAAGGTGGTGACCTTTTTTTTGCTTTTCAAAAAAATTAGGAAAATAACCAAAAATTCCATCTTGAAAAATTTTCCTGATTGAAAATGTGGTCACTTTATTTCGGATACCAAATCTGGCAAATGTTACTTTAACGATTTTAAAAATATTGATAAGTTGCAGCACCTTTTACTAACCGTAACTAACGTTCTTACTTTTTATAGTCAAAATACGCTAAAAAAATTAAAAACTAATAAAGAGATAAAAAAATACAAAACACAAATCTAAAATCCATTCACTAAAGACTAAATTTTGATTTGATTGTTTCCCTTCGATCATTAAAACAGCAGGGAGCATCCTACAGCATCAAACGTATAAAAGGGCAAATAACGAAAATAGAGATCGAACGACGTTTTGTCGAAATGAGCAACAAAAGGTAAGTCGGCTGCCTGGCTCCGTTTGATGTGCTCTCTCCTCATTGTGCTCCTGTGCAGGTACAGAGGGGCGCTGCTATGGGCCACATAATGGGGTAATTCGATACTACACGACCCCGTTGCATCGCGGTGTTTGTCGGGGGCAGATGCGGCAGAGAGCGCGCGGAGGTCAATAAGGTGTAGTGCCGTATACGGGGTGATATTTTTGAAAATTTTCGATATAATAATAATAATAATAATCTTTATTATCTAACAGTAATCCATTTAAGACTAATGAAGTTAATCTAAGCAGTCCACAATAACCTATGTTTTAATAATTTAGTAAACTGAATCGAAGACAGGTCGTAAGCATCAATGTCGTTACAAGTCTCATTAAAAAGGCGCATAGCTTGAAATAGTGGTGTTTTAATCAAAACATTTGTAGAAGGTGTAGGTAAGTGAAATGTAGGAGATAGTCTAACAGATTTAAAAGGAACATGAAAATTTATCTGGGACAATAATTCAAGACAATCAACAAGGCATCTGCAGACTTTAAACAAAAATTGAATTGATATAAATTTTCTACGATTATTCAAAAAGGGAATCTGAAACCGTTCAAGGAGCTCTCCCTGGTCTACACCCTCGGTAGAAAATGTCCACTACCTTTAAATGCAAGAAATTTTACAAATTTTCTTTGGACATTTTCTAATTAATTTATGTACTTGTTGTAAATCGGGTGCCAAATAATAGAACCATATTCAAGAACAGAGCGGACGTAACAGAAATATAAGGTTTTCAAAGTTTGGATGTTGTTGAAGTTTCTAGAATTACGCATGATAAAACCCAACATCTTATTCAATCATTGCTTTACTGCATATCCCCTCTATGTGTTTTGCAAAAGAGAACTTTGTAGCAAAAGTGATACTCAGGTCCTTAAATGTTTCACAACGACCAATTGCCGCATTATCTAGTTTATACTCAAAGTGAACTGGATTTAACTTATTTGAGTAGGTCATAACGAAACACTTTTCGGTGTTTAAGGGTAAATTATTTTTATCACACCATGTTTGAACTGTTTTCAAGTCCTCCTGTAATGTGACGCAATCAGATTGATTCTTAACAACCCTGAACAGCTTCAGATCATCCGCGAATAGCAAAACGTTACTTGAAATATCACAACATATATCATTTATAAATAACGAGAAGATTAAAGGAGCTAGATTGCTACCCTGAGGAGCACCACTTGTAGCTTCAAAGTTGTAAGACCTATGACCACGGATCTCCACATACTGTCACGGTTACTCAAGTATGATTTTAAGTTTAACAATAACAAATCAGTGCTAAAGCCCATATCATCGAGTTTATGCAACAATATAGAATGGTCCACACCATCAAAGGCTTTCGAAAAATCATTGTAGACTGCGTCGACCTGCATACGTCTATCAATAGCCTCACCTGTAAACTGAGCAAAACAAGCCAAATTGCTCATAGTGCTGCGCCCGTCAAAAAATCCATGCTGCTTAGGTGATATTATACCTTTAACTTGGGGAAAAATACATTCATACAATGACATCTCAAAGACTTTGGCGAATGCGCACAAGATAGACACCGGTCGATAGTTGGCAATTTCATCCACATTACCCTTTTTAAAAACAGGAGTAATTCGCGCTTGCTTCCATATGTCAGGAAAGGTACTTGTGCAGAGTGCCAGGTTAAAAATAAAGCATAAAGGTTTTAATAAGGCGAAGGCACAGTCCTTTAATAAAGCAAGGTATATTGTCAGGGCCACAAATTGCCTTAATTTTTAATCTTTTTAATGCCCGTAAAATAACTTGATCCGATAGTTGGTTAAGAGTAATGTCTGATGTAAAGCCGCGTCCACACTAGTAAAAATTTACGTTGTGTGCGCCATGCGGCACAAATTTGTATGTGCGTTTAAAATTTTTGCAAGTGTGGACGAGTTCGCCGCATAGAAACACACGCAAAAATTTTCGCGACATTCAACGCACGCGATCCGTCGGTTGTCGGTTTTTTTCAACATCAAAGAGATTTGCGTCGCAATATTGTTTTAGTGTGGACGTATTTACGTTAACGTAATGATTTTGACAAATGTTGTTATTATGACTTGCTGTTTAGAAATTAGAAGAAAGAAGAAAGAAGAATTAAAAAGAAGTTAACTGATATCCATCTTTAT
Organism: Listronotus bonariensis; assembly: GCA_014170235.1. Classification (NCBI taxonomy): domain Eukaryota; kingdom Metazoa; phylum Arthropoda; class Insecta; order Coleoptera; family Curculionidae; genus Listronotus; species Listronotus bonariensis. The sequence continues at coordinate 132,466 of JACEGR010000891.1, read as the reverse complement.
AATTTGTTCTAAACCCACCATTCTGTGACTATGTCTGATGCAATGTTAATGATAAAAAGAAAATGCGCTACTTTTATCGTCGTGCAAAATCTTATCAAAAAAAAAAAAAAAAAATGGAGGAGAAAAATAATAAAAAAGACGATATTGGATTAAACATTTGTATCAAAATAAAAAACAAGTTGATGGCGTAAAGTTATTATATATCAGCTATTCTTGGATGAAAGTACTGGGCATTTCAAAAAATTTTTGCGTATGTCTAAAAATGACTTTGAGATTTTAATAAATAAGATTGGACCAAAAATTATCAAAAGGACACCAAGCTTAGAGAAGCCATATCCGTGAAGGAAAGGTTAGCTGTCACATTTTTTTGGCTACTGGAGATTCATATACAAGCCTTCAATATCTTTTTAAAATATACAAACAAAGCATATCATTGATAGTTCCAGAAGTATGCAGTGCTTTAATTGACGTTTTAAAAGATTATGTAAAGGTAATGTGGTAGTAAAACTGAATTTTTATTTTTTTTAAATTTATTATCTTTCAAAAACAATATCTGTTAGGCGAAAACTTTAATAAAAACTGAATTTTCATTCGAAATAATACGTATAACACATTTTGCGATTTCTTCCCAAGCATCATTCTTTTTGTTTTTATGAAAATGCCACTTATCGCTTGGATCCCATAAAAGTCTTTGTTTTTGATATTCTTGTATCAGAAGAAGAACATCCTCTTTATTTAAATTTATCTTTTACAAAATATAAAATACTTGGCGAAAAAATATAAACAAATCCAGAATAACAAAATAGTATGCAACGCATAAGATCACACACGTTTTGAGCACGAACGCACGACACACAACGTAAAATTGAACGTGGGTAGAACGTGAAATTTGCGCCGCAAATATTTGCGCCGAATTCTAGATTCAACATACAACACATTTATTTACTAATGTGGACGCGGCTTAAGAGTGCTTTTGCGTTTTGAGTAAACACGGTTACTGGGCGCGCTATAAACGCTACTAAAAAATTGCAAATGCATTCGCTACATCAATAGGATCAGAATAATGATTATCCTCATTATGAAAAATAAACGTAAATCTCTCCTAATAATTCATATTTTTTGACAAACCCGGTATACCACTGCCAAAAATTAGTATCTGATGATTTCATTTTAGACCTGCAGAACTTTTTTCCACGACCTTTAAAAAAACATGCTGTTATTTTAATCGTTAACATGAAGTTAAAGTACTCCATTCTAGTACACAACATAAAGTGTTAAAAAATTAACTATTTTTAACAGTTCGAAGCTTTTTTCAAACTTTGAATTAGAGTTTTGTTTTAATGCCTACTGCAATAAACTTAAATATTAATTTATGCAATGTAACAGTAAACGCGACATCAACTGAACCAAAGGGTGAAGTTACCTTTGATTTCGTTACCTATTATTTCTTTTAGTTCATGTGTCACTAGTTTTAAAATTTGACAGTTTGCATATAAATTTAATAGAAATTATTGAAAAATAATAGTAATAATGAACTTGGATGACTAAGAAATTTAAAAGATACTGTTTTAGTATTATTTCTACAAAAAGTAAGAAGATAGAATTTTTTAAAATTAAAGCCCAATTTTTATTATCAACGGTTGTAAACGGTTCAAAATCATTACATTTTTCGGTACACGATGACGTCATCAACGTCGTGTGTTCAACCGTGTTTGAAAACAGGTCGGAGAACGCTGCAAAGAAGTGAGATCCCCTAAAAGAGACAGATATTAAGTAATCTAGCGGCTGTTGGAGTTGTGGATTTTACAAATACGAAAGAAGATTATTAATAAAATAAATGAAGAAAGAAAAATTAATTAAATAAATAAAAATAAATGAGTTCGTTTATTACTAATCTGTTACCTCGAACCGCCCGACTGTCAAATTTTCCGTTCGTTTAGTACATCTGTAAGCTTGACTAGATCTGCTCTGTGTTCGATAATTGAAGATCTGAATGCTCGGAGCTAGCTCGGATCGCCTCAAGTCAAATCGCCGAGCGGACAGATCTAAAATTTTTTATGTCAAAAATAGAAAACGCAAAATCAGGTAGGTACATTTATAGGTTGGAAAACGAGAAATTTCAAAATATCATTTTTTCAAAAAAGACATGGAATCAGAAGATTTAGTTGGTTGTTTACTGTATTCTTGAAAAATTTGCGAATTTGTTTGCATTAATCCCGAAGATATGACAGATCACGTAAATGGCCATTCATTCGTAAGTAGGTCGAACTGTCAAATGTTTTAGAACGCGTTCGGTAACTGCTATCAGCTCTGTTAGCTCCAAAGGGACGTGACTGTTTCTCTGCATCTGCTCGCTCTGCTAGCAATTTCTTAAACGAACTCACTGAATGAAGTAACTCGCGAACGAAATTTACAAACAAAGATTTTTTAAAAATTTTGTAAGAAGTTTCTTGCTCAAGTCAAGCAAGGAAAAGTGAGGTTAAAAATTATCAGATGATACATAGGTTTAAAAACATCGATTTTTTTACTATATTTTTAACGACGTCATTTTTAAATACGGTTTACAACGTCTTTTGAACCGTTGACAATAAAAAATTCGCCTTAAATAATAAATGCATAGTTATGAAGAGCATAAATGTCTTCTCGATTGTCTCTTAAAAAATAAGCAGGCTATGATTTTTTGTTGCAATATAATGGCTGTGCTGCAAAAATTATAATTAATAGGTTTAGATAAATAAAACATGTATTAAATGGTATTTTGGGAAATTTTTATACGGTCGTGGAAAAAATATAGTATGTAACACATGCATAAAGTGTCTTTTTTACTCGCCGAAGGCTAACGGCTTGTGCTGTCAAACTTCCCATTCGTAAAAAAGTATCACTTTATTCACTTGTTACATAAATTACTATTATTCGTTAACAAAATTTACTAAAAAGTGTTTTAGAAATTTTTAGGTTTCTTGAAAAGTTTAACACCCTGTATCTTGAGAACGAAAACTTTGAGAACTCATGTTTATATGAACTTTTATTCACCCTGTATCAATGTAAGAAAAAGATACAATCTAACGTGAATACCGGCACGTAAACATTTCGTATTGGATGATTCATCATACCTTCTTTGTTGTTGCTTTACTGGCCGATTTACCTTTAGCTATTGCTTATACAGTATATGTATATCGTATCAGCTATTTGTAAATGTATATCGGCCAGTAATGTTATAACAAAACAAGCAACAATTACACTGAAAAAATATTATATACCTATTTACAACGGAATTTTTCTCCTTTTTGATGACATTTTTACACAAAAAATGTTTAAAATGCAAAAAAACATATTACTAAAGGTAAATGCACACTGCTCATTCTATTTTTTCCATTTGAAACGTATTTTTCCATTTAAAGATGTATACTTTCATGTAATTTTGGTAGAATTACCGGTTCTCATTTAAAAAATTAAATTTTACTGTGTAAAAATATATTTTACATTGATGTAGATAATATTACTTCGAATAAGACATTTTACACATATAACTGTGGCTACATATAACCAATGACCTAATGTGTAATTTACCAAAACATTTGTATCAGTGTAGTTACCCAATACGAAATGTTTACATGCCGGCATTTGCGTTACTGTCTCTTTTCCACGCATTGCCTATTTACATATCTTTATTTTCGCCTTTTCGGGGTCATCCCACCCAGGTCCGACTACTGCCCCCCTAGGTGGTACACTGCAGCCTGAAGGCTTATTGTACCTTGACCCCTACTTCTTCCCATTCACACACCATTCATTCCATAACTTGACTGGCTGATTCTGTATAAAATCCTATATCACGATGAATTAAAACTACCCAACCAATTTCGATCAAATTTCATAATCATCTGTAAATATGCCCAACTTAAAAGATAGGATAGTTTTTACTTTCATGTCAGCCTTCCATCCGTCTGTATGTCAATTATTCGGTAGGTCGGTTTTTTGCTAAGCGGATTGACCTTTGACCTTTGACCTGTTGCTAGGCGTATTGACCTTTGACCCGTCGCTATAGTGTTACTACTGCCAACTTCTTCACGGGTGGATGATCTACCAGGGTACATAAACTTAGTAGCTGTAGAAATTAGTTTATTTTACACTTAATAAATAATAGTTTAAAAAAACTAAAAAAACACGCTTTTATATGCAACCGAACTAAAAATTAGAAAATAATTTTTCATTACAAAGAGTTTGTCACTTCAGAGTAAAAAGCGTGGGGTGCTTAATATATTAAATGTTATAATTATTCTATTTGCAAATATCTATGAGGGAAAAGTTATGAAAAAATAGTAAAATGCACCTCACGCTTTTTAATCTGAAGTGACAAACTCTTTGTAATGAAAAATTATTTTCTAATTTTTAGTTCGGTTGCATATAAAAGCGTGTTTTTTTAATTTTTTTAAACTATGATTTATTTTTCATTTTTAGTTCAATTAGTTTTTTAAAAATAAATGCTCCAGTTTATTCACTAAAAAATTCCTTCGCCATTTTGTCAAGAGTAGTATAAGGACACAGAGGATCTGTAAAGGAATTAATTTATCCTGGCGGTCCTAATCAGGATAACGGGATACTGTTTTTAAATTATTGCATTGTCATCGGTCCTTGATACCTGTGCAAAGTTTCAAAGAAATTGAATCGCTGGAAGTTGGTAAAAATTAGGCTCAAAGATTCCGTTACATAGATAGATAGATAGATAGATAGATAGATAGATAGATGATAGATAGATAGATAGTTACAACCCAAGCTAATAAAAGCGTGTTAAAAACAGAAATAAGACTGCCAAAAACGTTGTGTGAATAAATTAAATAAAGACAACTTATTAAACAGTACCTATTTACGATTTTTATTCCTATATACGACCCCTCGTATTTGTGACTTAAATTATTTATAAAATGATCAACTTAATTAATAAATATGATGTTATAAAAATCATATGAACCATTTTTCTTATTCACATCACAATTGGTACGTTATTAAGTAAAGTCTACGTACTTATGCAATTCAACAGACTGGAAAAATTCGGACAAAACCCCAAAACATTTAAACGAAATAATTGCCGTTTAGGTACTTTGTACTTATAATCTCGAAAATATTTTTGTTTATACCTGCCTAATAGCTTTCATACAAAACCACAATTATCATCCTAAAAGAGGATTTTAAAAAGAAAAGAAAAAGGGGCCTTAATCTGCAGTCAGCGCACATTGCTCATAAACAGAACTAATGGTTTTTGTGGATTTGCCCTCAACTTTTTCGCGTGGTTAAACTTTTTCAAAGAGTTTTAAAAGGGAATGTGCACTTTTTGCCATTTTAAGGTTTGTTGGCGATTTTCGTGGCGCCTCTGTTTGGGTTGGCGCCTGTAGACGCAATTTAGGGGTATTAGAGGTATAAATATTTAGTTTTTAAATATTTTGGGCGTTTTTCTCAAAAGACCAAAACAAAAACTAACATAACCATATAACATTTTTTGCCGGCGTTGTACATTTAATTTACTGGCATTGCCAACACTCTTTAATGGCAAGGCATTGGCAAAAAGGTATCAAAAAGACGCGAAAGTGGGCAATTGGCCGTTATTAGGCCACGAGTTGCAGATAAAGTGATGGCATCGGTCATTAATAAGTTATTGGCAAAAAATGCGTTTAAGATGATGGCATCCATCATTAATAAGTTATTGGCAAAAAGATAAAAAGACACGAAAGTGGGCAAATGCAGATACTCCCAACCAGCAAGCTGACGTCTTATTGACAAAAATTGTCGCATATACCTTTTTTTAAAAGCTAAAATGATGCGATATTTTATTTGAAAATTAAAATAGGAAAAAACTCCTTACTGCATGCAATTTCCTTGCAATGCAAAGTACCATCTCTCGGAACACTGTCCAACTTGGAGATGCAGATTTTTACACTAGCCGAAGATACTTCTTTCAAAGCTAAGTGAGATCACCTACCGCAGACCGCTCTCGAATTATTTTTGTCTAATGGGTACGGTTTAGACGATAAAAAGCGAAGATATTGCAGAAACGTAGTAGTTTATTGTCCATTACGCCATCTATCGGTATGTCAAAAAAACAATTAAATATATATAATATTTTTTATTAACACGTCTTTAACTTTACACTTTTAATAAAGTTTTAAACCAAATGTTTACAGCTCCTAACAGTCTACTTGAATATCTTGCCTTCTCGACTAGCCATCACCAATGAATCACACAATACACACTTATTAGGTAATGAATACATTTAATTATGTCTATTAAAAAACTCTTTTCTTTAAAAAAGAAACTAAAAAGCTAGAAAACCATGTAGAAAACAAATGCACAAAGCGGTCACCTTCGGTCGAAATTAACGTAGCTAATTTTACCATCATTTTATTTTTATTCGCTCCAAAATACATAATAAAAATGTTTGACCTAATTTTTATTTGCATGATTTTTAACAATAAAATGTTATGAAAAGGCAATTTCCTTTAAATTATGTAAAACACATAAAATAATGTTGTTTATCTGCTTTAATGTTAGTTAAATACCAATGTTAATAATATGGTTTAAAAAGTATGAATATGCGTTGAAGGTTTGCCTTCAAAAATCCAATATTCATTTGCCTGCAACAAAAACGCGTGCTTTATTTAATCAGGATTTGTATGCCGCCATTTTTGTATGCTTGCCGGCAATTCGCCTGCATGTATAATTTATTGGCAATTAAGTGTTTATTTTTGGCATAATATTGCCAGCAATTTGCAATGCTTTACCATCAATGCCAATATGAAAAATGTACATTGCCGGCAAATAGTGTTTGCTGGGTAGGGTGATTTTTTATTAATATTTTGTCTTTAAACTGGCATAAAGAACAGAGCTTTAATCTTGGAAGCTACCGGAGCGCCATTTTCAGGTAGTACTTAGTTATTTATAAAATAATGTCCATGGTGGCATTTCCGCGTTGTCTAAAAGGTGCTGTAAAGTGAAAAAATTGCATGTAACAGTACTTGGACAGCGTTGACGGAACAGGCGAAAATATTAGTTAAACATCTAATTACCACGGTACTCTGGTATGGGTATTTGTAGCATCAAGGGTTTATTAAACTTTAACTTAATAACATATTAAAATTCCAATGGCGTTTTAAGCAGTACTTAAGTGAATACTTCTGGCAAAAAATGTACGCCACTGATTTTTATAAATTTTGTATTTTAAGCAAGTAAAATACAGTATTTTGGTTTGGTTTTCGAGAAAACATTAAGAAATTTAGAAACTATTAATATTTACTTTAGTATTTATTCTTCTTGGTACATAACCATAAATAAAAAAAAATATAGAATGTCTCTAAGTCTCTATGTTTGTAGAGTATACAATAAGGCTGATATTATTTATTTATTTTTTTATTTAACTAGATAACCATAGAACAAAAACCCGCATTTTTTGAACTGCTTATTCTAATAAAATAATGAAAAACGCATAAAAGTCACTGGCGTACATTTTTCTGTTAAAAATATCCGTACAGGTGTAGAACGAGGCGTCACTGGACTTACTAAATTTAATCAAATTTGGGCTAAATTATCCCTTTATTACTATACCTAAATAACGTTGCCAAATTGCAACAAATTGGGGTTAATGATATTTAAAATATAAAAAAAAACATTTGTTAAAGTTTAGCACTCTGTATCTTGAGATCGAAAAATTCATTTAGGAAAATGTCCCTTGGAGTTTGCCAGCGTACATTTTAACATCCTGTATAAAAATTATTTTAGATGTTAAGTTCGAAAGGTACAACCACTATAAAACATTAAATTTAATACTTTACATAGGTTACGCTCAAATTAAATAAATTCACCCTTTAAAAGTCCAATCCAACTATTTTAATATGAGATATCTTCAACCCCATCCTCAAAAGTTACTTAATATCCCCAATAAAACAGAAAGAGGCACGCACGAAACCACACAAAACAATACCAATCAACGACAAACGTCCTTTACGTTTCCATTTCCCACACTTTGTGATGCCAAAGCCACATCTAAACGCTATACACTTTAAAACATCAATATAATTTTAACAAAAACAAAAAAATAAGCCGGCAACCTCGCTAACTTTATAAAGAGAACTCACTTTAGCCCCTTAAAAGAAGTAAAACAAAGAGGGAACATCACATGCCTCCCAACCATTTGATAAAGAGCATTATGACAAGTACTTTTGACAGTAACGGACATAAAACTCCACCCACCGGCCAATAGGAAGACCGCAGTAATTAGCATTTAGGTGGGGATCGGCGAGGATCTGGCGTTGCCATAGTTACGGCGTTGTTCGAGGGGAATTGTTAGCGATCACGTTTGCGGTTGTTAATGCTTTCAATGTTGATTGTGGTTCATTTAAATAAACCTGGGTTGCCGTATTTTGTATTTAATATTTATATATTTATCTAGAAATTCTAATTTAATAATTTTAAATTAAATTGCTTCTCGGTATACTCATAAACACTAAATGAATTTAGGATCAGTGGCGGCTGTTGTAGTGTTTGTGTGGAATAAATTTTCTTAACAACACTCTGTAACACCTTTGTCCTTTACTTTAACAGCGTTTAGAAATTTTCAAAAATTGTTTTTATAGAAGTTTTCAAATGTAATAGTAAACGATTATTTAGAGAATTAAAAGTTCAGATTAAGTACCTATTGCGGTTGTACTAACCAATCGGTTATGTAAACGTTTAAACAATGTATTATACATCAAAGTTGTCACCAATTATTACTGCGGTTATAATTGGTTGAACGCCCAAAATTGATGTAGGTACCTGCAAATCAATAAAATTATCTAATAATATGCCAACTACTTTATTTCGACTTTTTGTTTAACCTCCGAACAGTGCGGACGTGCGTAGAGAACTACAAAGTTCTTCCCGGAGTGATGGCGGCTAGAGGTGTCGTACGAACGTTTTTTACCTTCGGGGATCAAGGAAAGATTCACGCTAAATTGACGGCATCTTTCTTCTGGATCTAAGCGCTGTGAGCGTAGATTCGTATAAGCTGATGGTATCCTGTTTGGTGGTGAACACGAGGTGTTTCTCAAATGGCGGGAAATAGATGGGCGTGCCATGGGAACTGTCAGTAGTGAAAGTGGAGGTTATACGTAACACCAGTAGCAGATCTTGGTTTGACAGCCGACAATTTATGCATTGCATCGATTGTTGAAATGTTTGTTTTCTTTTTGGAATTTCTGGGAGCTACGAGCTCGATTATCCAGATTTTCCGCCGACGAAGCCCTGGAAAGCATAGTCCGGAAGGGGGAGAGTGGTGGATTGGACCTGAAGGGACCAAAACCAAGAAACAAAAATAGAATAGAATAGAATACTTTATTTTCATTAAACAAAACACTCAAAGTTCAGAAATAATCTCAGAACTAACAGGCATTATTGTACCATTTTTTTATCAATGGTTAAATCGAAAATCGTGGCTGCAGTAATTTAAAAACTGTTTTTATAGACATACAGAGTATCGATAGTAATATATAAAAGGCATCTTTGGTACCTAATTCTTTTTACATGGTTTTCTTCCAACCACTAATTCTAAAATATTTTAAGGGGTAGGTATTGTCGTCATCTTTAGAGCCCATTTTGCTTTGGAATGATAATTTTTCATCAACCGAATAAAAGTTTACTTATATCAACGATCTATTAAAATATATCATTGCTTATATGTATGTTATTTATTATAATATATAGTAAGAACATTTTAAAATCGCAAATTCGGTACCCTTTGAAAATAATACAAAAAACATAAAAAAGGCCGCCTGCAATCGGACTATTTTATACAAAGGCTCCGCTACCCTTTACAGCCACGCGCCAATACACTATGGGATAGAAATCCATTATTTTGGCCAAAAAGCAACTTTGAAATTTTAATGGCTCATGCTGTGTAATTCAAAGTAGATACTCCAAACTACATGTACGCAAAATTATAAAAGGATATGATGACTTCTATTGGAGTAATAAGAAACTGGAAAATGTATTTTAAGTAAACATAAATATACAACAATCTCCTTAGTTTATTATTACCCTTGATTACTAAAAAAAGTAAAAGAGTTTAAATAATAAGAGCTATTGTTGTGTTTCCGATGCAGTTTCGCGAAGTCCGCTACTTTTGTAAAAGATTTTTTTACCTTTTTCTTTATCAGTTCTTGTACATACAATTGCCTTCCTACTTTTTGCTACTTCTGAGTGTAAGGACAGATACAAGATTTTTTTATAATTTACAAGGTTTTCCATTTTAAAATTTAATATGTTTTGTCCTACACTGTATATCCTAAAAGATAAAAGCATTCTGATGAAAGATATGGAGTCTACAGAATCTACCCAACAAAACAGTGTTATTATTTATTTTATACGTTAAAAAATAAAAAAAGTTGGGAAGATGTATCTCTATTACGCTTTTAAGAATAATTTAAAATTATTTTTTAAATTTGGATGGTCATATTTCCGAAACTAATTGAGATAGACACATCAAATGTAGTATTTTTCTAAAGCATTTTAAAAGATTTTTTGGTGGTGATATAATATTCAGGGTATTTCATTTTAAAAAATCATACCTATTGTCGTACCCTGTATATCATATGAGATAATAATCATCGGATTACTGATTAGAATACTACCGAATTAACCAAACAAACTGACATTTTAGTTTATTTTGTAGAATAAAAAATAATAATGTTAAGTGGGGTGTAAATTTATAATAACATATAATAAGTTTTAGGTCTCCAAAAAGCATTTGTAATAATTTATAATATTTTTCCAGTAAAAAGCACCTCATTTTAAGTTAGATTGGTAAGTTTCAGAATTTTGTCCAAAAAAATTAATATCTATCCCATAGTGCGACGACCACCTGCATCAACCGCCATATCATAAAAGAAATATAGCAAAGGCGGCCGCGAAGACAAGGATGCCGATTTATTTGCTTTAAACTTTTTATGATTTTTTTTCTTATCAAAGAGCACCAAATTTACATTTTTAAACTGTTCCTTCTATACTTTGATACCGCAAATTAAGAAAATATGAAAAACGATGCTGGTGAAAGATATCCAGCAAATTTAGCAGTCTAAGATCCGAATAGGAAGCGAGCTGCACCCACCTGTTTACCAAATAAAAACAATTTTATATTAAGTAGGTATAGTTAAGACCATATTTATTTCATTCTGAAGGCGATGCCGCCAAGTACACAAAAATGATTAAGCAAATAAACCCTTTTGTGAAATGATTTATTGCAGCAAAAATATTTAACCCTACGAGTGCGCTACGTTCCACAGTTTTATAGCAGGCCAGAGACGAAATAAGAGGGTGATTTTTAAGTACGTGATACGTGTTTTTGCAATGTTTTTATTTATTTATCTAAAAAATATGTAATCAGGCTCTCTCAGAGGCTATGTGCTTTCGAAAAGGTTTGTTTACTTTATCATTTTTTGTGTACTTGGCGGCATCGCTTTCAGAATGAAATAAATATGGTCTTAACTTTATAAATAGTATTTAAACAACAGTACTGTTACAGGATTGTCTAAAAAATATGTTCAAGGTTATATTTAAATTTAAAAAATAACCTTTTTTTTAACACACCCTGTACAATGACAATTTACCGTTAGTCTGAATGATAGTAGGGTAGGGCGGGGCTAGTTGAGCAATTTTTCACTTCATCGGTTATAGCTCTCTCTATTATAAGTCTTAATGGCTTATAATGCATACTAATAGATTAGCAATTTATCCCTTAATAATTAATGGTGTCCATAGTAATTTCTTTCTAATAAGTCGAAATTAGGAGCTACATTTATTTAAATGTAGATAGTCAAGTATGCCCAACGTACCTCATAGGTGAGGTAATTTTAGCAAGGGTATGGGGCTAGTAGAGCAATTAGAAAGTATAGTTAAATTATGGCTTGAATGTTAGATACGTTTACAATAAGAAAATATTTTGACAATTTGCTTTTTATATTTATAATCTTATAGTGACTAAACAACAAATCTCATTAATAAAACAGCAACGTACCTAGCTTAGCTTAACTATTAAATTTAATACCTATCAATTCATCTTCGTTTTTTAAACTTTTTTAAACAGTTTTATTTTACTTCTCTTGTAATGTCTTCTATATCTGTTAAAATTGCAGGTTTTCTCTATCTTCTGTTTGATTTGGCTCCTTTTCTTGGACCAGCCTTTGGGTATGGTCGAACTATTTCCAGAGAAAATTTATAAGTTAGATAGGTCAGCTCGGTTTCTTTGTTGCTTGTACAAAGTTCGGGTTGCAGCCTCTTTTAAATCTTGAGGAGACTCTAGTAGTCTTACTGTTATAAGTCCGTATCCTAAAAAATAATAAAAAAATATACTTAAAACCGTGGGGTTGGTTGGGCAACTGTAGCTCAACTAACCCCAACCTGGAACTTTAAAGAAAAAGTAAATTATTAGAAAACCGGTTAGAATTATATCCAAAATCTTTATACATATTAAAACTGCAATAAATTTACTTAAGATTAACACTTACCTGATTGAGAACGGAATACATTTAACTATCACAGATAAAATTTTCCGGCTTGCAATTATTTTACTTATTATTCACAAAATAAACAATGCGCACGGATACTTTTCTCGATCGCCGCGTCACCACTAGTGGTCGCACAATAAGTTCCCCTCGCGCAACCCCTTCTTTATGCTATTTGATGCTTTCGCGTGCGGTCGATAGTTTTTGAGAAATTTTGATTGCCCAACTTACCTCTATGCTCAACTAGCCCCGCCCTACCCTACTAATATATTACAATTTTTTTTCTCTCCAATTTAATAAATAAAGCCATGGGCAACTTTTTAAACTTTAAAAAATTATTACAATTTTTTGGTACATTACGTATTATTTAAAAATGCATATTTTATTATTAAGCCCCAAAATTATTTTAAAAAAATGGGTGTTTTCATTATACAGGGTGTGTCAAAAATTGGTGCAGGTCCCTTCCTATTTGACTATAGGCAATTCTCCGGAAATTAGTCAGTGACCCGCCTCGATACAGTGGTCGACACTGGTCTGTCCAATTCCCTTTGGTTTTATTTTGTTGATCTTTTAAGTTTTATCATTATCTACTAAAAATATTTTTAAAAAGAACGTTGGACAAAATAAGAAATAAGCAAATACTAAACAAAGAGCTTCGCCACGCCAACACTGCATACGAATAAAACGCTTTTACTGTTCGGTTCGACCCTCTCTGCAAATATTAGCTTTGTTTGTCAGAGCAGGGGCTGCCTAGCACCCCGAAGGGCAGAGGCGGGATAAGGGGGACTTCGGGATGATCCTGATCGATATAAAGACGCTGGGTTTAGGAAAGATGCGCATCTATGAGAGAACAAAGAAAAATTTCTAAGCAAGTGTCAAAATATTGAAATAGTATATTACATAACAAGTGTCGAAAGTGAATAAGTGGGAATGTGTAAATCCACATGAAACGTTTTTATTGACCGTATTCTGAACTGTAATGAATAATGAAATGAAATGAATAAAAAAGCCACAAATAATTATTTTTGCACATTATCATACTTATAAGCATAATATACAGGTTTGGCGAGTTAAATCTAACGGATTGCGTTTTAATGTATTAGACACTAATAGATAGAGAGACGACAGAGAACGACTGCATAGGTAACCGCCCACCGATAGCGACGCCGATTTCTCGTACTGCTCGGGTCCGCTCGATGTGAATGATTTCGGCTGCCCCGCAGTGCAATTTAGCAAGCGCTTGGAGATGGGTAGGTCAAATAAAGTATTGGAATTTCACGCGCTCACGACAGATAAAAATTTATGTTGTTTTTTAACGTGCCCATAATAGCAGTCAAAAAAACAACTTTAATATGCTCAAATCTTAAAAACCTTTGGTGAAAAGAAAATACAATATTCTAAAATAAAATGAAAAATAACTCTTAAACAAAAAAATAATTCTAATTAAATGGATTATTTAATAAGGTGTTCAAATACACCTCCTTGTTGGGCTTCACAGTATCCCAACCTGTCGTAAAATTCTCTACGTACATTTGCTAACATTTCAGGTGTAATGGACCTAGAAATATTAATAATTCTAAGCCGCAATTCGTCCAAATTAACGGCTCTTTCATGTCGGTGTTGGTAGAGAATTTCTTTCAAATAACCCCATAAGAAGTAGTCGCAAGGCGTCAGATCTGGAGATCGCGGAGGCCATGGTATGGTACCTCTTGTGGAAATAAGCCGTCCAGGAAAAGTGTTTGTTAAATAGTTCTGCACTTGTCTAGCGTTGTGAGCGGGACATCCGTCTTGTTGAAACCAAATTTCATTAAAATTAACATCCAAGTTTCGTACAGCGGGTATAATATTTTGTTGCAATAAAAGTAAATATCTCTCAGAGTTCAAGGTACCATCAATAAAAAAAGGACCTACAATGTGGTTGTCTAAAATACCAGCCCAAACATTTACCTTTTCCGGGTATTGAGTTCGTAATGGCACACTTAAATGTAGATTTTCCCGAGACCAATATCTCACGACTGAAGAATTATGTCGACCTAGAAGAGGAAAAGATGACTCGTCTGTAAATAAAATATTACTTGTGAAGTCGTCATTTTGATCAATTTTTTCTCTTAGGGTTTCACAAAACTCCATGCGTTTTATTTGATCTTCTGGAAAAATCTCTTGAGTGTTTTTAATTTTGTAGGCTTTGTACTTATTTCTTTTCAAAATATCACGCACTGTACGGCTTGGAATATCAAGTTCTTCAGAAATTTGGGAGCTAGAACAAGGTTCACTTATTTCCACAAAAGCACACACATTGACCTCATTTTCAATCCTAGCGTCAGGTGTTCGACGAGGTTCCTGATCGCCACTAGAACATTTTGCACATCGATTTACACATCCCGACTGCTCAAACTTATGCCAGATATTATAAATTGTTTTAGCAGTAGGGATTTGCTCATCAGGATATGCAAATATAAAACGGCCGACAACTTCTTCTGCACTCTCCGCACGACAATACCATTTAATGATATTAATCTTTTGTTCAACAGTGAAGACCATTTTTACTTTATAAGTGTATCCGCCTTCGTACCAAAGGTTAAAATAAATTGTAAACATGCGAAAAATTGCAAACGAACTTTGACCGGACTGATAAGCGCAACGACGACGCGATAGCCGCCGTGGGAGGAGCCAAGCGTGTTCTCGCTCTACTCCGTCTTTTTCTTACACATTGCCCAAAAATCATATTCGAAACTTTTCAACCGCCAAACGTGTATAACCTTTTTTTGCATAAATCTTAAAGTTGTTTATTGAAAAAATATTCGAGGAGCATTATTCCTGAAGAGCGTACTCAGGGAATCCTTAATTTTAGCTGGGAACGCATCCTCAAATCGTCTGTCTTCTGTTTTTAGTGAACAACCATCTACGTTAGTGAATGACATTGCAAATTGTAAAATTGCATTTTTTAGTGAATTTCATACGATAAGTATTCCTTGATGTGCTGTTTTCCTTTAGTATTTTTGTGATGTGCTGTTTTTGCGTCTTATTTCAGTAAAGTAATTAACCCAACTAACTGATAATTGTGGTAGTGCTGGTGAAGTGCTTTTTATTGTATACTGTACTTATAAGTGTAAATGTGAACACAAGTAATTTTAAAATTTGATATGCACTTCTATTTGTTTGGCCATGCCTATATATACATATAAGTTATTTATAATGTGCGTTTTTTCAATATAATGTGCGTTTTTTCAATATAATGTTCAATCTGTGAATTATAATTGAATATTCTTATTTTATTTTAATGTTATTTGTCTGTATAAATTGAGCAATACAACACCAACAACATTTTTCAAATATCTTGTCATTCGACAATCCCACGAGTGTGAAAATCACTCTCAGCACGAGTCATGCAGGGCCGTATTAACCCTATTAGGCGCCCTAGGCTACAAGTCCCAGAGCGCCTAAAAAAAGGTCCTTACCTCTGTTGCGCCTATTTTCTTTTCAGGCGCCTTACTTCACCACCCGAAATTAAATTTGATGACTAATAAACAAAAATAAAAAGTCATTCCCTCCTTTTCGCGCCTATTTCATTTATTTCAAAGCACCTTATTCAAAGAGGTATTTCTTCTAATACCCACCCGACCTAAACTTTTTAAAAACTTCCCTCTCTAGCGCCTATAACTCCCCTGCCTGGCGCCTATTTTTTCATGGCGCCCTAGGCTGTAGCCTAGTCAGCCTAATGGATAATACGGCACTGGAGTCATGTACAATATTTTTCTACGACCGAAAAATATTTATATACCAAAAATCCTAAGTTAGTTAGTTTTTATATCATTAATTTAAACACAGACAAGATAATCTGACAAAAGCTTAGACGTAAATCAATGCATGTCAATGCCATAAAATCCAAATAAAGAAATTACCATTAATTGTATATAAAAGCATGTAAGTATTTTTATTTTAGTTTCCCTACAAGGACTGTAATTTCTTTAATTAAGTTTTTCAAATTGCGTAAAAACACCTTATCACAAAACTTACAGTCCCAACTGGATTAAATTAAATTTCAACTCTAATTTAATGGCAATTTCATTTTTATTTTACCAGATTCGCCTTTTGTTAACAAGGTATGATTTATTTAGAAAAAAATCGCCTGGCATTTTGTGGTTAGGTTAAAATTTAACAAATCGAGATCCCTACTTTGGCATTGGAAGCTTTAGACACTTCCATTGTTTAACGGGTTGCCTATTATTATTAAAAGCATTTGCTATAAAATAATGTCTATAAATAAACTAATAAACCCTTAAACATAAAATTAAAATGAATATATCTTAAAAAAAAAAGATAATGTGTGTTAGCACTGGTAAGGCAAAACCTTTAGTTTGTTAAAAATATATTTTAAATATCTTTATAACGGAAATTAAGCATCTGTCATATATACTTTTCAACACTAGTGTTGAAAAGTAGATTTCAACATGCGTGTGATATTATTTGTTTTCTAAAGGATCAAGAAGTACTATTCCATAATTGGATTCTTTGATCATTTAAAAAGAAAAAATAGAATAAAACAAGAATCATTTATCGCTTTTTTATAGGTACTTTAATGGCTTTTGCTCTGAGAAATTGGCCAGTATAGTTCCTCCACTTACGGCGGTTCCCAATAGAGAAACTCGTGATGCCGCACGTATGCATCTCTATACGGTCCAACTGGACAGGCCCCGAACTGCCCACTTTGTTCGTTCTTTTAACCTTAGTGTATCTAGATAGTGAGTCTGCTGCCCGCGATTTTTTTTAATTATTTTTGTTGCTTCCTATATTATACCAAAGTTTCCAAAAAGTTTGTTAAATAACTTTAACTTTTAGCTTACTATTTAAAAAAAATAAAGGACAAATATAGGATTGTTAATAATTACTACAAAAAGTTTTTTATTTATATTGTTTATTTAAATTATGTGTAAAAAACAAAATAGTAGGTATTGCATCAGGGCCGTATTAACTGTTTCAGGCGCCCTAGGCTAGAATTCCCGGAGCGCCTATTTTTTGAAGACAAAAAAAGTCATTTCCTCCTTTTTGCACCTATTTGCCTATTTCAAATATTTCATTCCAAGCCACCTTATTCACAGAGAAATTAGTCGCCAAAAATCCCCACTCAACCTAATTTTTAAAAACTCCCCTATCTAGCGCCTATTACTCCCTGTCTGGCGCCCTAGGCTGTAGCCTAGTCAGCCTAATGGATAATGCGGCCCTGTATTCCATATTTGGTAATTTTCCTTTAATTACTTACTGTTTGTTTAAATTATTTTAAATTAGTAGGCAATTGACTATCATTTAAGATAGAAAAAAATTGTAGCTCATACCAATTATATTATGATTGATTTTGATTATTGGGTGCTTAAATATTAAAAAAAAAATACAAGTGCTTTTGCAAACTTGCGTGTTACAGGGTGGGATTAACTTTCTAATATGCTATTTGAATTCAATAAATCACGAATCTTTAAATATTTGTAAAAAAACAAATTTTGCATGATTGGCAGTATGGATCGAACTGGAGCAAGTACCTTTAGTTTCTAGGTGAATCCAAGATCGTTACTCTTGATAACACATATATCCCCTACTAACTTTTCTCCTACGGTCCTTCAACTAAATTTTATTATTGGCTTTCTAGTCATCTTCCTGGTCGACGTATATCAGTTATCTTGGATGGCCACTCTTCAAGCGTTTGCCAAGTTAATGGTGGACTTCCTTAGAGCTCAGCACTGACACCAACATTGTTTCTTCTTCACATCAACGACCTTCTCTCTTTCACAACCAATTTCACATAGTTTTGCTGACAATAGTATTACAGTTTTCAAGTTCCTAATTTAATATTGCATTGGAGCGTCAAAAATCCTGTCCAATATATATATATATATATATATATATATATATATATATATATATATATATATATATATATATATATATATCTATGTGCAAAAAGTCCCGGAACCCCTTAAATATTAATTCGCAAATGCGCTCATTTATCGAAAAGTCTTCGAAATAAAGTTTATAGATATATTTTAGATCTATTTTATAAAAATATGTTTACATATACAGGGGCATCACAACGAAGATAGACACACCTTTTTTAAATAGAATGGTGTATATTTTATTGGATTTTTGCATTCTTCACAAAATTTTAACATGACTTTGTGTAACATATGCTATACCTAAACTCACTAGTTTAAAAGATACAAGGGTTTAAAAAAGTATTATTCTGTTATTCTCTCTTTCTCAGAAAGTGCCATGACTAGTTATTTTAAATAGTTTAACTAACAACTGCTCAATAATTACCAAACGTCACTTATACATGTCATACATACCCAAAAATGTTACTATGTAAATGTAACTAGGTAAATATTGTAACAGATGAAAATAAAAAAAACGATAAAATACTTTTTTAAACCCTTGTATCTTTTAAACTAGTGAGTTTAGGTATAGCATATGTTACACAAAGTCATGTTAAAATTTTGTGGAGAATTCAAATTCCAATAAAATATACACCATTCCTTTTAAAAAAAGGTTACTTGTGTCTATATCTTCGTTGTGATGCCCCTGTACATGTAAACATATTTTTATAAAATAGATCTAAAATATATCTATAAACTTTATTTGGAAGACTTTTCGATAAATGAGCGCATTTGCAGAATTATTAAGGGGTTCCGGGACTTTTTGCACACACTATAAATATATGTATATATTGCATATATACATATCTTATTGCATTTTTATTTATACTTACAGTGGCTAAAAATATCAGTTTTAGGGTAAAGTTTTTAAATTTTCATTACCTTAGATAACTGCTTTATTTTGCAACTTTTAGAAACAATTCTTGGTACCTAAATTGACTTCTGCTTATAAGTTCTACAAGTTATTAATGCTGCGCTGAACTTTGCGAACACCCTTTATATTAAAAAAACAAACATGTTATGTGTAGGTAATAAAAAGTTATTAAAATTGGTTAAATACTATAGTGGATTAAGAGCAATATCTAGTTTATGCTCTAAGTATATTTTCATTTAGGTTTCCACGAATTCTAATTCATACCAAAAAGCAGATATTTTTATTTTACCCCTTTTTTAAATTATAACAAAAATTTAAAAAGCTATAAAAGCAAATTCCATATTTCACATGTTTCTCCAGCAATTGCCCCTTTTCTAAAAAGAGTTAAAAAGGTTAAAAAGTCACAATGGCCCTTATCGACCCTTTTAATCCGTTTTTTTAACCAGATTTCTTAAACCTGCAGTATTTCATAATCGTTATTAGTATAACAAAACATAACTCGTTTACCTTAAAACTCCCTTATAAACCCCGATATTCTATTCCTTTTAACCCATAACTTGTTTTATATTAAATCGAATCACACAAAAATTGAAAAAAAGGTCCGGGGTATCAAATGACGACCACCCTGTTACATCTGCGTTTTTTATACCTTTAAATTTTACCAATTTCGAACAAAAACTCATTTACTTTGTTATTGTTCACTCAAGTATCGTTTTACACGTTTTTTCAACGGTGAAACAGTTCACTAAAAGAACACTGATTCGATTTGATCGATGGTTTTTATTTTTGGTTAAGTTTATTATTGGTCTGTGCCAATTTTCAAAATACGGTCTGAAAATCAAGTCGGATAATACTTACTAAATAATAAATAGCTCTGTTCGCGGGTCTAGTAATGAACCGATTCTGAACTAGAACCGAACTGGTTTAGAATTGTTTTAAAGCGCATGTCTAGTTATTTATTAGTTCGGAATTTTTATTTACCGCGAACGATTTTCTATACAACTAAGGATGTATTCTAACCTAGCCTTTTGGTTAGGATTTTTATGGTTAAATTGGATACTACACAAAAAAATTAAATTCAAACAAAAAGGTAAATTGTTATACTGTCGAAAGCCACTCGAGGTCTCTCGGCGGAAGACGAGGGATTCCCTGCCTCCTCTCGTTTTTAACATAAGTATGTGTATTTAACTAAAGATAAAATTCAAACAACAAGAAATGGTAGAATCTTCTAATATTGTCTATATTTTTTAATTAAATCTTTATTTATTTTATTGCATACATACATTCATACGGAATACAATTAAAAATCCTTTGTTTATATACGCTCAGAATCACAAAAATATAAAAAAATATTCAACAGGTATATATTAACCCACATAAAAGTGGCAGAAACAAATAAACTGTAATACAACGGTTTATTTCTGTACCACAAAAACAGAAAACAGCTGACCATGTCGACAATGCGCATGAATTCCGAACTGAACTTTTAGTTCCAACAAAAATCCCAGGACTGCTAATCAGGTTACGAACCGGTAACGAACTGATTCCATTGTAACCCGCGAACACAGAACTGTTATTAAAAATTCAGGATTTTACTAACCGTGAACGCTGCTTTTTTCACTGCGCATGCGAACAAAGCTAATGAATGGATTGTGGTTGTGTGCACAGGAAATTAAGAAACTTGGAGACTAGGGCGGCAAATTTTTAGAGGGCGGCAAATTTAGTTCATAAATTTTTTACGTCGATTTACAAATTGTGACATGCTTTA
This sequence comes from Listronotus bonariensis, assembly GCA_014170235.1. Lineage (NCBI taxonomy): Eukaryota > Metazoa > Arthropoda > Insecta > Coleoptera > Curculionidae > Listronotus > Listronotus bonariensis. The sequence continues at coordinate 111,376 of JACEGR010000891.1, read as the reverse complement.
TTAGTATTAAGGTTGTTCGTAATAGTCAAGGCAACAGATTGTATTATGGGACGCGTTCACGAAATGACTTTTTGTGTATTTTATAACTTGAGGTCGCTGATCACAATCATAATGTTCAAATTGACCAACTAAATACCTACAACAAAGGTACGCCGACCAACGTCATCTCCGTGGGACTCGAGCAAAATTCATGCGGAGAAGGCGAGAAACTTAGCGTCCAAGGGTCTCTTGGTTGGCTACATTAAAATGTGGCAACCTAATCTAGACTCGGACGTCATATCCAAAAATTTTCCTGACAAAAATGTTAAAAATAATCCGAAAATCATTTTGGGGGCGTTTTGTATGGCTCTGAATCCAAGTTTTATGTCGAAAACGACCCTCCGAACACCTGGTGCACCGGAATTTAGGCTTGAACGTCATCTCCGTTTCTTTTCCAGTTTTCCTAAAAGAATCGAAGACGGACCGAAAATCGTTATGGGTGGTTTTTGGGGCATTTAGAATTTAACTTTAAAAACGATTCCCATTTGCAGCATCTGCTGCACCGGAACCTGGCTCTGAACGTCGTCTCCGAGGTTTTTCCAGACACACTCGAAAAGACGAACCAAAAATCGTTTTGAGGTTTTTTTTGCGGCGCTTATGTTTAAAGGGTCGTTTTTGACATGAAATTCGGATTTAGCGCCCCACAAACACTGATCTCGATGAATGGCCAATGGTATAACCTGCGCGAAACAAAAGTTACATTTCATGGGCGAAAAACCGGTTTGTGCGCAAGCCAGTTGAGGGTAAACGCACCCGGCCCCAAACAAACTATCCGCAATATAGGAAAGAATTTGTTGACAATGTCCTGGTTTTCTGTTCGAAGTACGGTAGCTAATGAGCGTTACGGTCAGACCGCGGACGAAGGGTACGGGGTGCCGGTGTTTGTATTTTGCCACGGCTTTTAAGTGCGCATGTTCGTCCACCCACTGCGCGAGGTCGTAAAAATCCGAAAAATGCTTCTTGCCACTGCGGATCTAAATGTAGGTTATCTATGCCCACAAAACGCGCCCACAATGATTTTCGGATCCAACTCTTTATAAGAAAAATTACTACGTCTGAAAATTGATAAGAAAAAAAATCACAAAAAGTTTAAAGCAAATAAATCGGCATGTTTGTCTTTGCGGCCGCCTTTGCTATATTTCTTTTATGATATGCCGGTTGATGCAGCTGGTCATCGCACTATGGGATAGAAATTAATTTTCTTGGTCAAAATTCTGAAACTTACCAAACTATCTTAATATGCTTTTTACTGGAAAAATATTATAAATTATTACAAATGCTTTTTGGAACCTAAAATATATTATATGTTATTATAAATTTACACCCCCTTAACATTATTTTTTTATGGTACAATAAACTGTCAGCTTGTTTGGTTAATTCGGTAGTATCCTAATCAGTAATCCGATAATTATTATCTCATATGATCTCCAGGGTACGACAATAGGTATGATTTTTTTAAATGGAATACCCTAAATATTATATCACCACCAAGAAAATCTTTTAAAATGCTTTAAAAAAATACTACATTTGATGTGTCTATCTCAATTAGTTTCGGAAATATGACCATCCAAATCTGAAAAATAATTTTAAATTATTCTTAAAAGCGTAATAGAGATACATCTTCCCAATTTTTTTTTATTTTTTAATGTATAAAATAAATAAAAAACACTGTTTTGTTGGGTTGATTCTGTAGAATCCATATTTTTTATTAGAATGCTTTTATCTTTTAGGATATACAGTGTAGGACAAAACATATTAAATTTTATAAAGGAAAACCTTGTAAATTATAAAAATCTTGTATCTGTCCTTACACTCAGAAGCAGCAAAAAGTAGGAAGGCAATTGTAAGTACAAAAACTGATAAAGAAAAACGTAAAAAAATCTTTTACAAAAGTAGCGAGACTTCGCGAGACTGCATCGGAAACACAACAATAGCTCTTATTATTTAAACTCTTTTACTTTTTTAGTAAACAAGGCTAATAATAAACTAAGTAGATTAAATGTTGTATATTTATGTTTACTTAAAACAATTTCAAGTTTCTTATTACCCCAATAGAAGTCGTCATATCCTTTTATAATTTTGCGTACATGTAGTTTGGCGTATCTACTTTGAAATACACAGCATGAGCCATTAAAATTTCAAAGTTGCTTTTTGGCCAAAATATTGGATTTCTATCCCATAGTGTATCAGCGCGTCGCTGTAAAGGATAGCGGCGCCTTTGTATAAAATAGTCCGATTGCAGGCGGCCTTTTTTATGTTTTTTTGTATTATCTTCAAAGGGTACCGAATTTGCGCTTTTAAAATGTTCTTACTATACATTTTGTAACTCCAGTGGCGTCAAAAAATGTTTATATAAACTTTTCTTTATATTTTTTGATGTAGAATCTGCCTTTACTTTTTTAACAACGTTCTATTGCACCCTGTATGTCTAAACTAGATATTGGTGTGCCCTGGTAAAAAAAACAACGCCTATCTTTTCTATTTAAAATAAGATTAAATCATGTAAACATCCTTAACCGAATAGTATATACAAATATTGATATACAAACCAATTTCATTATTTAATTATGACATGTAATACCTGCGATATGTATGAGGATAACATGACATAAGAAGATTTAATTTCAAATCATGAATTAATAAAGTCGATTTATGAATAGATTTGACATCTGACACCGCCAGCCGATGACCTACAATATTTCGGTTGTGTAAGTCGAGAACTGTTTTAAGTCAAACAGTAGCAAAGTGTTATTATATAATTATACTTACTTTTTAAAGGATGCAGGTCGTATTTCGTATCAAGTATCTGTTTTAAATTTTTTAGCAGCTATCGAGTATCTTCAATTGAAATAGAGATTGTTATTAATGATGATGACTTACATGTTTGATTGCTTTTACCTACCATTAGCATTTTTAAAAAATAAATAGTGTCTAAAAGTAAACACACATCGCCTTCTAGATCTTAGAATAATTGTACTATGGCTCATTCATAAAATAGTACAATTCTAAACAAGGTAGTATGAACACATAAAAGCCACATTTTAGAGCTATACCGGGTGATGCATCGCCGGGCGAGACATAGGAAATCCCATGTAATTTTTAATGGGGTCAATTATTCGCACCCCTAATTATTTTAGAGAAAAATTCTATTAAAGTTTATTGAAGAGCATGCAAATCTACGTCCATGGTAAAAACTTTGGATTTTTCGGTTAACCCGTTTGCTAGTTAGATGCTAATATATTTTAAAAAATTGTTACATTATTATCGCCTCAGATTTATGAACAAAAATAAAAATACCAGTTAGCGTGATATAACGTTGTCATTTTGAAATTTAATGCTTTATTATTATCAAAAAATCGTAGAGCGAAAAGATTAACCATGAGTTATACTACTGAAGAAAAAGTATTGATGATTAAATGGTACTATCAAGGAAATAGTTACCAAAAGGTGTCAGAAATGTCATAAGTTCTTGAAATTTGTTACTCTAATTTAGTTACTTAACTTAATTCGTTTGTATAAATACAGCTTTGATCTTTTCACTGTACAATTTTTTGATAATAATAAAGCAGTTTATTTTAGTAATTTATTAAAATTTTTAATAGTTTGATAGGAATAGCATGTAGTAGTAGGAAAAAAAGCAAGACCAACATGTAGTAGTAGGGAAAAAAGTAGTTTCTTTCAAACTCAAGTTTTTTGGGCTATTCGGCCGTCGTTGTAGATTTTGTATCCTTGACGTTTCGCCAGCGCGAGTAGTTGGCATCCTCAGAAGATTCCTAGTAAACTGTAGTCTATGAAAAGATATACATTTTATTGGCGATTTTAACTACCGATGGGGGCGCTGCTAAACGTAAACAAAGTCGAAAGAAGTAGGTAATATGCAGGTAGCTAGCTTTGATCCTGTTACGGATTTTCGGTATTGAAATGGTTTACAGCAGTGAATTTGTATAGATTTATACGTATTAAGTGTGTTAAAATTCGATTTGTGAGTTTGAGTAGTGCCCTTGATGGTTTAACAGACTTTTTTGTTAGTGGTGATTAGTGAAGAAGGCGCCATGTAAAACTTTTTCGGAATGAGTAAAGAACTGTTTTTGACACTAAGCTCAGTATTTTTATACCTCAATTGCACTCCCGATAGTAGGTGCACAGTGGAAGAAGAAGAAATCTTGAGTTCCAACTATATTATTTTGATTATACACACGTCTTTTTATTTTAGATGTTAATGACTCTTTTGATGCCATAATAAACGTTGTAATATAGGTGTAAAGAAATACTTTTTGATAAAAATGATAGCCAAACACACAGGTATTTGGCACAAGGCACAAAATAGCGTGTTAAACCTAACCAAGTAAATAAATAATATCATATTTATATCCATTTCAATGGTTAAACATGTCCGATCACCTGTTTTCTTAGGTTGCGCCGTTGACCACCAGAGGTCTCATTAATCTTAGAAATCGCCAATAACAGTTTTTTCTTCTTATCATCTAAGCTTTGCAACCCAATAGGTCTCTATGTCGCTCGAGTAAATCCCCATTTAGCATCGTGGACTCCCCTACTATATATCTTCAGACAGAGCCGTCCCTAGATTAGCGCCCTGGTGCAAATTTTTAAAAAAAGGCCCCCAGTTTAATATTAATATGTTTTCTTCTAAAATTTTATTTCTAACATTACCGCCCTTCATTATTTCAAACGTTTCCGTCCATTTTTTCAATACTTTCCGCCCCTTCTTGCAGCATTGCACCCTGGAGCCTTGCACCACTTGCATCATTTGCACACGGGATGCGCGATGTATATTGATGTTATGAAAACATCGATGTTAGGTTTATCGATGTTCGATTTTTGCCATTGATGGAAGAGTATCGAAACATCGATCCTAACATCGATGTTTTCTTCTAACATCGGGTTATTTGGAAAGAGTTAGGAACGTATAGTTTAAGTAATTTAAAAAGATTTTTATTAGTTAGATAGAAAAAACATGTAGTAGTAGGAAAAAAGCAAGACCAACATGTAGTAGTAGGAAAAAAGTAGTTCCTTTTTTTTCAAAAAATTTTGTCCATTTTTCCAGTTAAGCTACTACCGCCATAAAAAAAACTATAAATACGTCCGTGCCATCGATGTTAAGGAAACATCGATGTTATTTGTTTGATGTTACGTTGCCTTCGATGGTCACCTTCGATGTTACCATCGATGTTCAACATCGATCTTTGGCTTTTTGTCGCATCCCTAATTTGTACCATCCGGTAGGCACGGCCCTGTCTTCAGAACACATATTAAAAAGTATCATTGATATTGTATTGTTCTAAAGAATTTTTGAAGTGAAAGTCTAATACTATTTTCTCAAAACTTTAAAAATGTCGGTTAGTTCCTTATTGCATAAGAGGGCCAAATAAGGGATGCGACATCGAAAACAAACATCGATGACGACATCGAAAAGGCCATCGATGGCAACGATACATCGAACAAATAACATTGATGTTTCTTAAACATCGATCATCGGTTGTCCAAAAAACAAAAAGAAAAGATTTTAAACTATATACTTTTAAACAAAATATTTTAATATTAACCCTCCACGCATAATCTGATTCCTAATACAATTTCCTAACCCCTTACCGACGCCGAAAAATTAAACAGTAAAAAAATCTGTCGTCTGCAAAGTCGGTTTACTGACGATAGTTGAACGTGACAACGTCGAAAGAATCATTACCTTTATCGCCGCAATTATCGTTGCTATAAACGGTTGACACCACATTCACTTTTCACTGCACGCTCACTTAAATAGGAGAGAAACAGATGTCGAACGCTGTGGAACACGGAGATTGTGCCTCTTTGTCGCTCGTTCCGCGCTCTCGCTTGCAATTCAAGCCTTAAATGGAACGCGCGAGGTAACGCCGCAAAAATAACACCTAAAAATTGCCTTGCGGTATTTTTTTACCTCGGCGTACCGCCAAACACCATAGGAGCAGCCAAATAATAGCGACACGTTATTTTTTAAACATCGAGCATTACCAAGGTTAGTTTATATTTATAAGGTTGCGACATATCCTCAACTTTTAGGCGGTTCGAGGTCGGGGACGCAAGGAAGGGCGCTTCTCGGAGAAAAGTTGGTAAGACTGGGTAAAAATCAAAGCTGAAGATCAATCCAGTGGCGTCTAGAATTTGCGCATTTCATTTTGCATTGTTTTGGAAGTGATATTTGTTGAAAGATGTAATTCCAAATGTTTTTTATTTAAAGTAAAAGAATTTACAACTTAATAACAATTAAAAACTGTTTTGTAAACGGTTGTTCTACAATACAATAACCTGTATATCTCCGGCACTGAACAACATGGCCAATAAATGGCAGATGTGACGTCATAACACGTCAAAGCAATATGGCCGAATGTCGTGACCTTATATAGACCGACTTTGGAGCATTACCACAAAAAAAAATCACTGGTAAACGGCTTTTTGTTTTGTAGAATCTTTTTATATTTAACCTTTTGCTATGAAAAATAAAGATATAACATATTTTTATCAACATTTAAGTTTTATGAATTTTATGTATATAAGCTTTGTTGAAATACTTAAATCGAGCAAAACTATAAAAGAAAACACCGATGTTAAAATCGATATTTTCGATAACCGACCATCGATGGCAAAACATCGACCATCGGTCAATCTAACATCGATATTTTTATACCATCGATGAACATCACGCATTCCTATTCCAAATGTCCCTTTATATCCTGCAGGTTAGTCAAAGAACCTTTCAGTTCTTTGACAAATGTATAATTAAATAGAAACGTAATTAATATGATATCGGTATTAATACCACAATATTTAATCAATCGAAACTAGATTTGTTTATTGTGCATCCACTCTAAAACCTTGAAGCAATAAGGTTTATTCGTGCAAAACTCGAAAAATGTCGCAATTTTTTCAACACTTTGCGGTTTTGTGGCAAATCGCAACTTTGCAGAAAACCGTGAGAAACTGCTCTTACTCGCACTCTCAGAGGCTTCGAAAAAAAAGCTGAGCTAGTTTTGTTGTTTGTTATTTTGTTTATTGTGCTATTTAACGTGACTTAAGTAAATTGTGAACTCATTTTCTGCTTATTTATTTTTAATATTATTATTAATAGTTAAGTTTAATATTTATTGATATATAGAGAATAAAAGAGCATACATATTATTTTTGCAAAAGTACAGTAAGTAAGGTCTCGTGGATTGGAACAAATTTATTTAAAATCCAATAAGTAGTTAAAAAAAAGCTCGTTTTTTTCATGGACATTTATGTATACAGGGTTGCCCAGAAATAAGCCATGACCAACAACTTCATTTTTTCAAAGGAAAACACCCATTTTTATTACACTTTTAAATTCTGCAAGAGTTCTAACCCCATTTTACCATTGATTTTTATTTCAAAATTTGTGTTAGGAACGAAAGATTAATCTATTTTTCCATTTTTGAACTTCCCTCTTATTTCAGTTGTCTTGTAACTTACAACAAAAGTAAAAACTAATGGTGTAAAATGTAGGTATACAAATTATATATACTATCTTATTGAAGTAGTCGATACTTGCAGTGGAGTGTTTTATCAAAATTTCGAATTAAAACAACTTCAACAGTTATCTCCACATTAAATATTTTTGTATCACACCAAACAGTTATGCGGACATGTTTCGACTGCTGAAGCAGTTATCATCAGCGCAAAAACTTATGAGATTAAAAGAAAACCACAGTAAGACATGTAAGTGACCCGTACATACGTAAAAACTAAACAAAGGAATTAAAATGGAGAATGGTTAAAACATTTTAAAATAATTAAAACTATCTTTCATCATCTGCTGAGCAATGGGATCATTGTTTTTTAAAGATATCCTTTTCGATCAGTAGCAACACTTCGCGAAAACGGAAAATCTCAATCTATAGTGATAACTAAGATAGCCCGCAAGTACAACGAAATCCCGACACCCGTGTGATAAGACCCTTTATTATGTAGACAGACAAGGCGTTGAAAACCAGACTGCACCATTTCACAAATTAAATTAATTTTATTATAAATTAATTCTTATTTATCCAGGCCAGTGTGGACTCTAATTATAAGAGAAAGGAGCTGACTTAGTCCACTCTGTCTCTATTAATAGGTTTTATGCTTATGCTATTGAAAATATGTAGAAAAGCATAAAATGTCTTCTCAACACCTCATACGATATAGGAACACCCTGTATTGACGAACTGTAAATGAAGCTTTTGATAAACACGATTCAGTTGTACCTGTCAGTTCAGCATCAGTTTTGGCAGCTGGTGGTCTGATCAACTTGAGCATAAGCGTAATTTAGCGAAAAGACTTTTTATTTTTATCAATGTATTCATTACCTTTAACTTTCCAAAAGCATGGCTAACCTTGGTACATATCTATAAAATCACGCAATACATCTTTCTGGCTCCAAAAAGCCTTTTTGTTAACTCAAAACCAACAATATTACTCCGTAAACAACGTTCCTAAACTGAAACGTTAACTAACGTGTCCTACATATGCACAAGTTTGACAACGCGCGCCATAGGTACTTTCATGGCTTCTGCTCTAAAGAATTGTCCAGTATAGTTCCTCCACTTACGGTTCCCAACAGAGAAACTCGTGGTTCCGCGCGTATGCATCCCTATACGGTCCAACTGGACAGGCCCCGAACTTCCCACTTTGTTCGTTCTTTTATCCCTAGAGTTTCTAGGCTGTGGAACCTGTTGCCCGCGGAGGTCTTTCCTTCCCCCAAATCTTCAAGTATTTAAGTCCCGTGTCAACAAACTCCCTCTTACCTCGCTTAAGACACCCACGGTACGTTAGTATTTAGGCTTTTAGCCTTCGTGGTTTGTCCAAAGATAAAAAAAAAAAAAAAAAAAAAATTAAAAATCAAACTCGGACATCGAGTCGCATGCCAAGCCAGATGTGGCAGTTTTTTAATACACACGGTCAACTTTGCGCGCGAGCTTTGGCTTTTTGACAGATGTGACAGTTCTGCATGACCGTGTATACCCCGGTAATGGGATTTATATCATTTAAATAAAATAATATAGTATATTACATTACAAGTGTGGAAAATGACCAATTTCACACGAGTGGGAATATTGTAACATGAGGCGTTAGCCGAGTGCGACAAACCCACGAGTGTAAGAAAGTCATTTTCACTGTACACTATTTTTCCTACGACCACAAATTATTCACCAAAAAAATTAAATTTGTCTTTACAGAAAAAATAAAAAACAATTGAGAACTTTGCAACACTAGGGTAATTTTTACTTTGTAACACTAGTGTGATATGTACTTTTCCTCACTGCTATACGTATATTATACTGTTTTGACAATATTTTTACATCGAAAATCACCTACCTAGAAGCATTATAGAACTTTTATCATTTTGGAATTTAAAAAGGCCCTCACTTAATAAAAATTATATGGTTTGGTTAGATAATAACGGTAATAGTTTAATACGGTTTGCTGATATTTTAAGGGTTTTTAAAAAATTATTGATACTTACCTATTTTAGACATTATTCTAAAAAAAAATGTGAGTGGCGCATATCCAAAATATTCCGTTTTTTAAAAAATATCAGTAAAAAAACTTACGGGACCGGGAAGTGAAAAGGTATGCTGGGTGGGATAAAATTGGTGAAACGAGTTAATAAAAATGAACATCACGTAAAAATTATTTTTTTCTCATATTCTTGAGAAAAAATATAAAAAATATGAAAATTGTAAATGCATAACCTAAAGTCCTAAAAGTAAGAAAAAAACGACTACTAAACGTCCGTTATACCTTGCAAAATATGGAAAGCATTTGGCAACGTCGGAAGGGTCTGATTCTATGTATGAATGGATAAAAGAAAGTGGATTCATAAAGTGTGTATTAGCCGGTTTAATTAAGGGATTAAAAAAAAAAGATTTTACTAGTTGTTTGAGTACACGAAGACAGAGAGAAAGGAATTTGATCTATAGGAGTTTTTCTCTGGCGCTTTAGGTCGAACGGGCAAGCGGCAAGGCTGCCTCTATAAGGTGCGTGCTCAAAGGTAGAAGAAAGATTTTTATTTGATCTACTTACCTGACAATACTGTGCCACTGAGCGAGCACTCAGTGAAAGTTGTTTTTGTGGTTATGTCTATTTTTGTTTATGTTTTTATTTTTTCGGAAATTTTATTATTACTCTTTTTAATATTAGAAGAAAGCTTATACTGTGTAGTAACTTAACGTTAATAAGATGATTTTCGCTAATTTGGGTTCTACTGTTTAAGGTAAGTAAAAACCTTTTTTATTGTAACTACAATAAATATGTCACTTGCAAAACCAATAGCAGTTTTTAGAATGACAACATAATATATATCACATGAGTGTTGTAAAGTACTTTGCAACACTAGTGCTGTAAAGTACTTTGCAACACTAGTGTGATATAACGTATTTTCTATGCATGAAACCAGTTGCTATTTGCTATTTTCACAAGTGGTCGTACGAAAAACATATTTCAACGACACGACCCCACAAACAACTTCTCGACCGTCCCCGGTCGTAACAAATCCCTATGGATGGTTTCGGGTTTCCCGGGATCTCGGGTGTCGCGTATTGCGCCTCGCGCGTCCGCAAATTTAATTTGATTTAATTCGCATGTTTTTCAATCTTCAGCACGAGTGACGTGCGATGGCCTTATCTCAATTGCGAGAAGAAGTGTTGCTTGGTAAGAAATTTACGGCGCCAGAAGAGGCTAATTCAGGATTTCTTGATGGTAAATATGTACTTATGGAGACTGTTTAGCTTTGATCTTTGATAAAGTTCTTAGGTTTGGTTTATTCCTCTTTGGTTGTAATTAAATATCTGCAAAGATATCTCGCAGTATGTGATTTTGTTGGGATATTTCATATTGTACTTATTATCCAGTGACGGCTCGTCCGTAAGAGGATAATATCGTAATATATACGTCATGCCAGCACGATTTTGTCAATTGAATTTTAATTTATTGAACACCACACCAGCAGGTAGCTAATAATGTAGTAAATAATAGAGACAAAAAGCAACACCTTAAAAATGCTTACTTATACCTATCCGTATACGCAACGAACGAGAGACAATAAGTCGGCAATCAAAAAAAGGTTAAAAGCATGACTTAAAAGCATACTTTCGTAACGTAATTTAAAATACTTTATGCAACCACCTAATTCAATTTTGTTCAGGGTTTGTATCCTAACGCAACAGGTGTCAAACAGACGCCTAACAGTTTTTTGCAACTTTTTTTATGATTTTCATGTGGTTCAACTGTTCTTTATTGTGTGTTTAATTTAAAGATGGATGCAATTTTCTCTCCAATGTTTTAGACTTTTAGCTTTTAACTTACATGTCAATCAATCCATCAATTAATCAATCAATTTTTATGCTTATGAATCTTCGTCTTTTCTAATTTTGCCGTACCAAAGTCGGGATACATTACCGATCGCGATACAGATACGTGTACCGTATTAATAAGTTAAACGTAACGGATTGGAACTTACGTATCGCTTCTGCGTAAGCGCATTACAATGCGAATAGGTATACGTGATGAATTCTTAAACTGCTTTTTGTCTACTAAAATTAAATTATAATTTAATTTTAGTAGGTAAATTATAATTTAATTTTAGTAGGTAAGTTCTACTTTGCCCGTGGAGATACGTATAGAGTAAATCGAGTTTAACATTAAGTTCTTGCTTTTTGTCTACTAAAATTAAATTATATTTTAATTTTAGTAGGTAAATTATAATTTAATTTTAGTAGGTAAGTTCTACTTTGCCCGTGGAGATACGTATAGAGTAAATCGAGTTTAACATTAAGTTCTTCCTTTTTGTCTACTAAAATTAAATTATATTTTAATTTTAGTAGGTAAATTATAATTTAATTTTAGTAGGTAAGTTCTACTTTGCCCGTGGAGATACGTATAGAGTAAATCGAGTTTAACATTAAGTTCTTGCTTTTTGTCTACTAAAATTAAATTATAATTTAATTTTAGTAGGTAAATTATAATTTAATTTTAGTAGGTAAGTTCTACTTTGCCCGTGGAGATACGTATAGAGTAAATCGAGTTTAACATTAAGTTCTTGCTTTTTGTCTACTAAAATTAAATTATATTTTAATTTTAGTAGGTAAATTATAATTTAATTTTAGTAGGTAAGTTCTACTTTGCCCGTGGAGATACGTATAGAGTAAATCGAGTTTAACATTAAGTTCTTGCTTTTTGTCTACTAAAATTAAATTATATTTTAATTTTAGTAGGTAAATTATAATTTAATTTTAGTAGGTAAGTTCTACTTTGCCCGTGGAGATACGTATAGAGTAAATCGAGTTTAACATTAAGTTCTTGCTTTTTGTCTACTAAAATTAAATTATATTTTAATTTTAGTAGGTAAATTATAATTTAATTTTAGTAGGTAAGTTCTACTTTGCCCATATATCGATACGTATCGAGTAAATCGAGTTTAACATTAAGTTCTTGCTTTTTGTCTACTAAAATTAAATTATATTTTAATTTTAGTAGGTAAATTATAATTTAATTTTAGTAGGTAAGTTCTACTTTGCCCATATATCGATACGTATCGAGTAAATCGAGTTTAACATTAAGTTCTTGCTTTTTGTCTACTAAAATTAAATTATATTTTAATTTTAGTAGGTAAATTATAATTTAATTTTAGTAGGTAAGTTCTACTTTGCCCAATTATCGATACGTATCGAGTAAATCGAGTTTAACATTAAGTTCTTGCTTTTTGTCTACTAAAATTAAATTATAATTTAATTTTAGTAGGTAAGTTCTACTTTGCCCGTGGAGATACGTATCGAGTAAATCGAGTTTAACATTAAGTTCTTATAAAATAATATAATAAAGGTTACCTAATATTAGGATATCTACCATTCAAAAAGGTATTCCAATTCTGCAATGCATGATGGAAAATGTGTCAAATGTGCCGAAGACCATGAGTGTGTCAGACACACTAGCCGGCAAATAAAGTATTTTCATGCTAACTCCTTCTATTATAAAAATTATTTTTTAAGAAATGAGTATTAAAAAAATTTTTATTGCCCTCCTACAATAATGAAAATACTTAATTTACCGACTAGTGTGTCTGACACACTCGTGGCTTTCGACACCGTTTGACACATTTCCCCATAATTCATTACAGGATTGAAATACCTTCTTGTATATTATTTTTAGTAATATAAGGCTACTTAGGTCGGGCCGCACTGCTATCCTAGCCCAAAACCGCTTTAACATAAAAACGACCTTAAACATTTAGGTAAGCCAAATTTTTTTCCTGATACCTACATCTTTTAAGGTCCGGATTCCCCAAGCTCTTACTCTCTTGGGGAATCAGCTCAAAATGTAATTTTTTTAATTTGACCATCGTTTTCACAGATTTGTGACACAGTTCATTAGCCTGGTTAAATAGTACGTATGTAAGTACTAAGTAGGGTTGCACTTGCGATCAGTCCCGATATATCGGTACTGACAACGATATTAGGCCCTATGTCTTAACGTCCCGATTTCATAGCAAAAGTCTAGTATTACGATATGGAACAAAATATTTTGTATGAACCCCTTAATCAGAATTTATCAAAATATGTATAAATACTTATCTTTAATGCCTTTACATAATGTCAGTGACGGATTGACATAAGGTTTGTTCCAGCAGAATGTTAAAAACATGTTAGCAACAATCGTAAAACGCAGAAATTGTTTCAAACATTAGTCAAAAATGTTGGCAACAGTTTTCTGCTGGAACGAAAAATAAACAAGGCGTGCATACTGCTTATACGTTAATACAAGAAAGGTTATGTTAAAAATTTGTCAGTAATGTTTGGAGAAAGTTTGCAAACTTTTCAAACAGTTTCCAACATGTTTTCAATATCTTAAGACTACTGCTGGAACAACAAACAATTGTATAATATTAGAAACATGGCACTGCTGGAACGACAACTTTGACGTGAGCAGAATCCGAACGGTTATAAACATTTCTGACAGCCTGCTGGAACAAACCAATATTTACCGCCCGTTATAGGCTATTTATTTTTTCCTCCCCTAACACCAGTGGCATATCATATATTTCTTTAAAAGTATTAAGTTCAAACCTCGCTCGAAATCCAATGGAAGAAATAAAAAAGAATTAAAAATGTCGCTTAATGCATAGCTGTATACTAAATTTCATTAAAATATCTAGGGTGGTATTTAAATTTTATATAAAAAAAAAGATATTTTAAAAACTTTTGCACCCTGTATCTTACAAGTTATTGTCATTTCCTTATTTTCCGTATACAAAATATTATTTAAAAAATAGGTACATAGGTATTTGGTCGCGTCAGTGGCGACGCCAGCTTATTGGTTTAGGGGTGGTCAAGGCGGACCTGAATATTTTTAGGGGTGGCCAATTTTTTTAAGGTGTGAAACTTTTGAGAAAAAAAAGCTCCTGACCGATGAAATTCCTTAGTCCACTATCATTTTATTTCTTGTTTTAAAGGACCAAAAACAACACTCTCATGTTCTTTCTGATCCGCCACACAGGGGGCACCAATTCTTTAGGGGTGGCCAGCCGTTTTACAGGGGTAGCCCGGGCCACCCCTGCCCCCTCCCTGGCGTCGCCACTGTGTTGCGTGTTAGTCTTTTTAAGTCACTTAGCACAGTTCCTATTGACCCAATATATATTTTTATAAACAAACAATGCGATTATTGCAGCATGCAATATTCTCCATTGATATAAAGTTACCCATTCACTAATGTTGCTCGTTCACCAACCATTCTGTGGATTTCTTGTTCTTGTTTTTACTAATTAGATTGTTATATAAACAAAAGTTTCGAATTTCTATTCTGTGCTTTCAAATCGGCGTTCGTTATAGTGAATAAACATGTAGGAAAATACAAATTACAATTTTAACATGTTTTCCTTTGTTAACAGTCAAACAATGTTTAAGATTTTTTAGTAAGGTAAACCAACCATATGAGTAAAGTTTTTCGGTTAGCATGTATCAGTAGTAACCCATATAACATTTTTTGCTGGCGTTGTACATTTAATTTACTGGCATTGCCAACACTCTTTAATGGCAAGGCATTGGCAAAAAGGTATCAAAAAGACGCAAAAGTGGGCAATTGGCCGTTATTAGGCCACGTGTTGCAGATAATGTGATGGCATCCGTCATTAATAAGTTATGATAAAAAAATACATTTACGATGATGGCATCCATCATTAATAAGTTATTGGCAAAAAGATAACAAAAAGACCCGAAAGTGGGCAAATGCAGATACTCCCAAGCAGCAAGCTGACGTCTTATTGACGAAAATTGTCGCATATACTTTTTTTTAAAACCTAAACTGATGCGATATTTTATTTGAAAATTAAAATAGGAAAAAACTCCTTACTGCATACAATTTCCTTGCAATGCAAAGTACCATCTCTCGGAACACTGTCCAACTTGAAGATTCAGATTTTTACACTAGCCGAAGATATTTCTTTCAAAGCTAAGTGAGATCACCTACCGCAGACCGCTCTCGAATTATTTATGTCGAATGGGTACGGTTTAGACGATAAAAAGCGAAGATATTGCAGAAACGTAGTAGTTTATTGTCCATTACGCCATCTATCGGTATGTCAAAAAAACTATTAAATATATATAATATTTTTATTAACACGTCTTTAAAACTTTGAATAAAGTTTTAAACAAAATGTTTACAGCTCCTAACAGTCTACTTGAATATCTTGCCTTCTCGACTAGCCATCATCAATTAATCACACAACACACACTTATTAGGTAAATGAATACAT
This sequence comes from Listronotus bonariensis, assembly GCA_014170235.1. Taxonomy (NCBI): domain Eukaryota; kingdom Metazoa; phylum Arthropoda; class Insecta; order Coleoptera; family Curculionidae; genus Listronotus; species Listronotus bonariensis. Next base: position 95,541 of record JACEGR010000891.1, on the reverse strand, counting down.
TTAATAATGTCTATTAAAAAACTCTTTTCTTTAAAAAAGAAACTAAAAAGCTAGAAAACCACGTAGAAAACAAATGCACAAAGCGGTTACCTTCGGTCGAAATTAACGTAGCTAATTTTATCATTTTATTTTTATTCGCTCCAAAATACATAATAAACATTTTGTTTGACCTAATTTTTATTTGCATGATTTTTAACAATAAAATGTTATGAAAAGGCCATTTCCTTTAAATTATGTAAAAAACATAAAATAATGTTGTTTAGCTGCCATTATAAATAAAACAGATAAAAAAATGCTTTAATGTTAGTTAAATACCAATGTTAATAATATGGTTTAAAAAGTATAAATATGCGTTGAAGGTTTGCCTTCAAAAATCCAATATTTATTTGCCTGCAACAAAAACGCGTGCTTTATTTAATCAGGATCGGTATGCCGCCATTTTTGTATGCTTGCCGGCAATTCGCCTGCATGTAAAATTTATTGTCAATTAAGTGTTTATTTAGGGTTGACTTTTTAATGCGTATAAGATGTTGGCATAATATTGCCACCAATTGCCAATGCTTTACCATCAATGCCAATATGAAAAATGTACATTGCCGGCAAATAGTGTTTGCTGGGAATTTCTTACCCCTCTTACATTTAGTAGTAGTAGTAGTAGTAGTTTAGTAGTAATCGGAGTTGCTGCAACTTTCTAAATAATTACCGAAAAGACAGATATTTTTCCGTAATTTGTGATTTGCCGATAAAATTTGATAATTTGATCAAATCTATGGAGGAGATCTTTCAACTGATAATAAAATATATAGGGTGTTCCATTTAAGACAAAACAACTTTGTGTTATAACTTTAAATTAAAAGTCAATGAAATAAATATAGGTACGCCACTAAATTTTACGTAATTCTCAAAACATTAGAGACATTTTGCACCTCTTATTTTGCAATTCCGTTGTGGTTAACGTTATTCTGAGACTGCGCAGTAACGCAAACATGATCCGTTATCGTTATTAACCATACCGGACTCCTTTAATTACGGATGAATAACGAAGAGCTTATCGTTATATCGTTATTGGTAAACTCCGTGGTTGCCGAATTGTAGAATTTTTAATATCAATTATTTAAGAAGGTTGAAATTTTAATACCATATTAATTAAAATATTATTGATACATAGCGAATAATTAGCGAAAAATGCATAGCAGTAATAAAAATAGAATAGTGTAAAAAAATTAAAACGGACTTGCATTTTTAAGGATGTTTTAAATCAGTAATTAATTTACATGTTACAATCTGGCACACTTGCTTTTTATTCTACTACCAAACCTAACCTTACTTTTTGTGTTTTGCTTATATTGTATTGTTTACATCTACCTTAAAAAACAAAATCAAGAGAACTATTTGCATATATTTAAATATCAATATATAACTTATGGAGTAAGTACTGATTTTTCGTAAACTTTAAAATCGGTCAACCACAGGTAAAAATAAGGTTATGTGTCGAAAGCGCAGACGCAAGATAAATTTCTTAAAAGAGGCTGCAAAATCTCTGTCTAAAACTGCTGCCGTAATCGTTATGTTTAATAACGATAACCATAAGGAGGTCAAAAAACGTCTGTTATTTTAAGAGGTGAAAAATGTCTCTTATTTCTACACCTTTTTTCGTTTTTTTTATCTATCTTTAATATCAAGCGAGTTACAAGTAACTGGCCAAATTGACAAAATTTGAAAAAGACTCTGTATCTGTAAAACGAATCAAGTTAATAATTTACTTTTATCATTGAATTTATTTCAAGAATTAAAATCGAGATTGCGCAATCAGATTTGTTCTATCTCATTTAGTTTTCGCTATACCCTGCAAGGTCAACGAAAAGGCGCAACCCTGTATATTATTGGGCATAAATAAAAACCACCGACTATAGTCTTTCAGCCTTTAATTTTAAGTAGGTATCACGTGTTACTGTAAAACGCATTATAACTTGTTAGAATTGTTCAGAAGCAAAATTCATTTTAAAACCTCTATATTACTTTTTGTCAGTTTAGAATGATAAGGGTAAATATATCTCACCCCAAAAAGAGATAAATACCTAAAACCAGGTCAAAAGAACGATGTCACCATCTGTTTTATGCGAAGAACACAAATTAGGTATAATGACTTTTACTTTAAATCACTTATTTGCCACATAAAAAGCACTGTCGACTTATTTATATTTATAGTTGGGCAGCAGGTTTTACATTCTAAAAACTCTATAGGGATAAAAAAGGGAAGTTTGGTGTCTATCCAGTTTGACCGTATAAGGATGCATACGTGCGGCAGCTCTCTTAGGAGCTACAATTAAAGGGATTATTCTAAAAATATTTTTGAGCTGAAGCCCTGGTGGTACCTATAAAAAGCGGTAGATCCCCTACAGCCCGACCATGGGCAAGAGAACGAAGGGAAAATTGTATTTCTATTTATATTCCAAGCATTTCACGCGAAATGGGAAAATGACTAGAATTTTAAAAAGCTGTCTTATCAACGAAAATAATAGCAGAGACTTCAAACTTGGTAGTTGGAATCAAGGTCGATAGACCTTCAAAATAAGGTTATCACTCGACCCCCTTTCTATTTTATATTTTCGGGGTGAGTCTCACCCCCTAGAGGGTTGTCCTACCAGTAACAAATGCCTGCTACCAGTCACAATTAAAAACAAAGAAAAATTGCTTCTATGTAGGTATTTAGTCTGAGTTTGTAGGTTTGTTTGTAGCCGCTAATCTTCGGAAGTACTGAACCTATCATAAAAATTCTTTCGCAATCATCATCAAAGCTACACTATTCAGGAGTGTTATAGGCTATATTTTACTATGATTAAACCAAAAGTTCAGACATTAACTAATAATAAATGTATATAAATAAATTTTATATTGAGAAGGATATATTTCTTAAAAATTCAGTGGCCAAACTAAAATTTGGCTTTAAGTTTTGCCGCGGTAAAGCCGCGTACAGATCTGCACACGCATACGCTTAGTAACTACCACTGATCTCCATGGATTGCTAATGTTATAACCTGCGCGAAATAAAAGTTACATTTCATGGGCGAAAAACCGGTTTGTACGCAAGCCAGTTAAGTAGAAACGCACCCGTACCCAAACAAACCATTCGCATTATAAGAAATAATTTGTTGACGGCCAGAACGCCGTCTGTTCGAAGTACGGTAGCTAATGAGCGTTACGGTCAGACCGCGGACAAAGGGTACGGGGTGCCGGTGTTTGTATTTTGCCACGGCTTTTAAGTGCGCATGTTCGTCCACCCACTGCGTGCGGTCGTAAAAATCCGAAAAATGCTTCTTGCCATCTAAATGTAGGTTATCTATGGTAACTACACACAGGCATGTGTGCTCAAGCCGTGCGCGCTCATATCATTCGTCGGAAATTTTTATTGCTACATATGCGTGCGTGCTCACGGCGCTCCGGCAAGAGCGCCGAAAGGATGCACACATACATGTATCCCATAATAGGGGATATTTTTCATACTGGTCAATAAGCGCCAGGCAATCTTGATTGGACCACTCCATTTTAATCAATAAACAAAAACTTTCACTACAAAAATCCCAAGAATACACCAACAGACGATTGTTTCTGTCCAAACTGAGCGCGAACGCACACGCATGTTTCTTTGAAGCGTTCGAAAAACCGACACCAGGCTGGCTCGCGACGTGCGCGGTCAAGTGATTCGAGAGAAGCAACGCATGCGGCGAGAGCGACGTTCACATTTGCACACGCATGTGTATGTGTCTTCGCTCAACATATGCATGTGCAGATCTGTACGCGGCTTAAGGGAGAAGGATTTTTGATGTCCCACCAGTCACAGTCGGTCAAGTGATATTTTTGAGAAAAGTAGAAAGTAATCGAGGTTTTTACAAAAGGGATGTTGTTGATTAGCTATTATTTTATATTATAAGACACAATTTATTATAGTATAGGTTTCAATCACATTATTATATGGCTTGTAATTAGTGAAATTTAAGAGTAAAATGTCCCACCAGCCACTATAGAATGTCCCATTCTATATTTACTAAATTATAATAGATTCACACCAACCAACCTTTTAAAAATCGTGAGAAAAAAATGAATCGTAGTTTTTTTGTTATACAATATCCAGTATTAAAACCTGGAATATTTAAAAAATACGACCTAAAAGAAAAGAAAGTTTTAAAAAACCTAAAGGGTTACCTATATCACACCAAAAAATCTATTGTAGGTCCGTTAAGTCTGATTTACTTCAAAATAAAATATATATTTTTCATACCTTCCCTTCACACCTTAGGGTTAAGGGTCAGAAACAAGTATTTTACTATTATTACGATTCAAAGAAAAAAAAGGGTTTAAAATTTTTGCTTAAATGTGTAAAATTCTTTTCCTACATATTATACCTGCTTTTAAGGGATTTCTTTAATAAGTATATATTTTAAAAACGGGTCAAAAGGGTCCCAAAGGGTTCGGGTCAAAACCACTTGTACAAATGTAAACCAAAAAGGGTTTAAAGGGTACAAATAATAAATTGTGCCCCTTTGTATGTTAAACGTTTCCGTATGTAAAAGTTTGTTAAATTTATTTCGCCACCAGCTTTAAAAGGGTTACATTGCTTAGATTTTTTGAGTCTCACGATAAAACTTTATGTATGTATAAAGTTTGATTAATAAATGTTGGGTAGAAAGAGTTAAAAATAAAATTCCAATAGGAGTTCTTTTTCAAAGGGTTTTTCTGGAAATAATGTTTTTCTTTCGGTTTTAGATACAATCCTTTCCTTAGAATACTCTCCCTAATTCTTCGATACTACCAGAAATGTTTGCCTCACACAAGCAGGGTCATTTTGATTTTTTTTTAATGAAATATTTAATTCTTCCATATTTTTTGATCTAATAGATCACATATACAGGGTGGCCCACCATATTGGACACGGTCTGTAGCTGGATAACTATAGGGTTTTTAAAAAAGTATATACTGAAACATATACAGGTCGGATAAGGCCACAGTATAATATTATTTTACTCTATACCAGGGTGTCTCAAAAAAGTGTACCGTATCAAAGTTATATTTTTTTAAATGGAACACCCTATATTTTATAACGGTTTTAGATTCTACATAAAAATAGTTATTTATTAGATAAGTGACTTATAAGTAATAACTCACGTGTCTAATACAAAATTTTATCCAACACTTTCGTATAAATCGTTTTTAATATCGAAAATAATTTGAAAACGTCATCCATTATTTGTTACTTGTCATTGTCAACACCAGCAACAAAATTTTGTATTGTCTATAATTCACTAGTGAGCTAAAGGGTACTTTAGCTCACTAGTGACTTATAGTACACTTTATATCCTCAAAATCTGATCAATTATGTAGATATTATATGTAAGTGTTGGATAAAATAATTTAAGTTTGTTAATAGTATTAATTAGTAATTAAATTAATTTTATTTTAACAATATAAACTCCTTAAACTTTAAAATTTGTTACAAGATTAGAAAAAGTCTGCCTTATCATACGTAGGTCATATCGAGATCATAGATTATACAGGGTGATAAAAAAAAACAATTTTTAGAAAGTCAAATAGCAATATCTCTCTTATTTTAAATGGAACACCCTGTATTTTTTTACACCACATGATGACAAACCAAATGCTCTTTCAAATGGCGTATAGGTTGCCTATACTTATCTTTTATACTTTTAAGTGAATTCCGTTTTAACATATTTTTATTCCAAACGTCTATTTAAATGTAAGTAGTCTGTAATATAGCTATGCCTGTTTACTAAGCCGTTATTGCAAAATGTAAATTTGTTGGAAAAAAGCACAAAATTAAAAGATTTTGTATTATCTGCCAGAATTTTTAAAATTCACAGAAAAAAATTCATTAGTTGCTTATAATGCTACTTCCAATAACACTTATTTCAGCTGAATGTGGTAATGATAAAACTTGTGTTTTTAAACAATCCTAATAACGCCTCTGGTCAGTTATGACGACCTTTGTGACCTATAACTCGTTTTTTCTATTATCCATAATCACAGTGTCAAATTTTTTAAAGCAACTATTAAGGTTATCAGATGGTTTCTCCTGGAATATTTTTCAGGATTAACTCTAGACTAAAGTAAACCATTTTTTTCACATCCTACCAGTATTATATCATCTTGTTCTTGTAGAAGAAGGGTTTTTATTTAAAATCATTGAAATTTCATTTAAACTGACTAAAACACTAGTAATCAATAAATGGTCGTTGTTATTTTCTTAAGAAAAATAAAAATGGCTGCTATGTCACAGCCAACTTTAATTTAAATAAACATTTGGACTAAAAATTTGTAAAAACAGATTTTACTAAAAAGCACAAAAGATCGGTATAGACAACCTATTCACCATTGGAAAGAGTATTTTATTTTTCATCATATGACGTAAAAAAATACAGGGTGTTCCATTTAAAATAAGAGAGATATGTCTATTTGATTTTCTGAAAAATTGAAATTATTTTTTGATCACCCTGTACAATATTTGATCTTGAATTGAACTACGTATGATATGGCAGACTTTTTCTAATCTTGTTACACATTTTAAAGTTTAAAGTGTTAAAAGTGTTAAAGTAAAATCAATTTAATTTTACTTTTGCATTTTTCAAAAAATCAAATATCACAAAAACGAATAAAATTAGACACTTAGTACTATAAACAAACTTGAGCTATTTTTTAAAGTAAAATCTAAAACCTTCATAAAATAGGGTGTTCCATTTAAAAAAAATATAACTTTGATACGTCACACTTTTTTGAGACACCCTGTATAGACTAAAATAAGTTTATACTGTGGTCTTATCCGACCTGTATATGTTCCAGTATTTACTTTTTTAAAAACCCCATGGTTATCCAGCTACAGACCGTGTCGAATATGGTGGGCCACCCTGTATTTTAAAAATGTCTATTTTCTGCACAGTTAAAAAAGTTCGTCTGATATCCCATTCACATAGTTTCAGTCTAGCTAGCAATATAAGAATTAGTCAAAAGGTTTTGAAAAATTGTATACAAGTCGTGCCAGCCTCATCTGTTCAATTGACTTTTGAAGTGTTGAATGCTAGCAGGTAGTAATTAGACAAAGTATGAATACATTTACTGACCTTATTTAAATAGTGCTCGTATCCATAATTTAGAGTTATTGCAAATCATAATGACAGCACCATTAACCTAAAAAAATGAGGAAAAATGTTAGTTGTTTTTCTTTATTGTTTTGTGTTGTAGGGATTTGTTTTACACAACTACAAAATTACATTTAAAAAGCAAGGTTTCGAGTATTTTTACTTCTAAAAACTTTTCGATTTTGTTATCGGCAGCCGTTCGGTTAGACGAACAGGTCCAAAGTTAAAATAAGACCAAAATAAGGCACGACCCAAAACTGACATAAATAAAGCCAAGCACTATACTTATTAAGGAGTCCTTATCCTACCATGCATCTGCGCAAGCTCAGATGCAGGGCCGTATTAACTGTTTGAGGCGCCCTAGGCTAAAATTCCCGGAGCGCTTATTTTCCATCAAAAATATTTTTGAAGAGCAAAAAAAAAGGTCCGTTTCTTCGTAGCGCCTATTTTCAATCTTAGGCGTCTTACTTCACCACCTGAAATTTGAAAAAAAACTCATTCCCTTCTTTTCGCGCCTATTTCATTCCAAAGCACCTTATTCACAGAGAAATAAGTCACCAAAAATCCCCACTCGACCTAAACTTTTTAAAAAACTCCCCTGTCTAGCGCCTATTACTCCTCTGTCTGGCGCCTATTTTTTCATGGCGCCCTAGGCTGTAGCCTGGTCAGCCTAATAGATAATACGGCCCTGCTCAGATGTCAAAATAATGCCGGTATTATTAGTGCCTGGCCTTATTTCACTGTGCAATAATTCTCTATTATTACAACTCAAGTTAAATTACCTATGCAAACAAGTCGCAACAATCATATTTCATTACTCTAGAATATATGTTTTGCCAACTTTAAACCAAAAATTCAAGAATCGTTAGAAATTCCGAAAAAAGATGAAAAGAATTATTTCTACTTAAAATTAGTTATATAATTTATATCCTAAGTATCTCGGATACCTCGGCGACCACCCTGTATAATCTTTTTTCTTATTTTGATTAGAGGAAACTACCGTTGCCGTTTGGCACCATTGTTTAGGAACACCCTGTACCCATAATAAAATATAGGTGTATATAGTGCTTTATTTTCCATTGATTACTTTTTTTTTATCAAAAACTGGACACTCATCTCTTTTTCCCTGACTCTTCAAATAGTCTCCCGGTAAATTTTAACACCCTGTAAATCAACTTCTATTACTCAATAAACTCCAATAAACAATCCTATTGAACAATTCCAACTTAAACAGGAATAGCCAAACATATGCTCAACATTCACGATTGCCAATCTCCAGGAGATCCACTCGAACCCGACTGTTATTGACCAGTTTTCCCGTTTGCCATTATCATCCCTGGGGATCTCCTTCTGGCCCATTATGTTCATAAATGATTGCTTGTTGGATCCGGGAATTCAATTTGGGTGACGAAATTGTGAAATCGGACACCCCAACAGCAGCACTGATAGAGTGCCATTCGAAATTAATCGACGGGGCGGGGGTGTGGGTGGTTGGCGGAATAATTTCAATTACGAGTCTGTTCGCGGGGTGTTTTGTTTATAAAAGGTATAGAAATCTAAAGATAAATTTAAAGGTTACTTTATTGGGATCTACGAACTTATATGTATAATAATTTGTACATATTGTTATACCCTAAGATCCGAATAGAAAGCGGCCTTCATTTATCTGTTTGCCGGGTAAATACTGTTTTTAAACAAAGGTATCTCACAATAAAAGTAAACGTAGGTATGCACTTTTTCTCAGTATGACTGCTTTATTGTTCGAGACAAAAAAGGTGGCTTCCGGTGAACTTTCGGACACGTTTATAAAGTAGTTGAACATTTTTAATTGCCTGTACTCTGAGAATTTGCTGCATACCTCGCATTGGGATTATGGAAAGGTTTTGCAAAATGTAACGAGGTGGCGTCTTGAGCTAATTACATTAAAAACATTTTTTAATGCATATTTATATTTATTTATCTGATCGTCTGATATTTATATTTATCTATCTGATCGTCGTATATCAGTTATTGTGGACGGCCATTCTTCAATCTCTTCACCAAGTAAATGCTGGAGTCCCTCAGGGCTCAGTTCTGGCACCAACATTGTTTCTTCTTCACATCAACGACCTTCTCTCGTCCACAACTAATTCCATTCATAGTTTCGCCGACGATAGTACCCTTCACTCTAGTTTTCAGGTTCCTAAACCCATCACTAAACCTGACTTGGAAAACAAACGCAGAAGCGATGCAGATATCTCTTTCGCAGGATCTTAATTCTAATATTGGATTGGGGCGCTAAAAATCTCGTCCATTTTAATGCATCCAAAACACAATCATGTTCCTTGTCGCGAAAAGAGTCATCAAATACCATCCTCTACTTATGAGCGGCCAAGTTTTACAGAGCAAAGACACATTTAAGCTGTGCGCCACATTTGAAAGTAACCTTAACTGGCATAAGCATTATCTATAGCCACGGCAGCTCAAAAAAGCTTATCCTGAGCCAAAAAGCCCTTCTAATTTATACACTTTATATGTATCCCAAATCCGACCTCCCTTAGAATATTGTTTTCATATCGGGGGCATGGCGTCCCCACAACCCTAAGCATTCTTGATTCTATTCAAAGAAGAGCTATTCGTCTCACTTAATGATCCTTCACTTACAGAAAGGCTTCCCTCTTGCACATCATCGGGCTGTGGGGGATTTATCGCTTTTTTATAGGTACTTCCATGGCTTCTGCTCTGAAGAATTGTCCAGTATAGTTCCTCCACTTATGGTTCCCAACAGAGAAACTCGTGGTTCCGCGCGTATGCATAAGGATCCTAAGCATGGGAGTCTCAGTACCTATTGGAGATACAGCTTAGGTTAAATTAGGAAAGAGTTGTGTTTTTTAAAGCTTATTTACATGCCGTTTAAAACTTGAATATTTCATGGGCTGCTGAGATATTTGGCAAAACGAAAATTTGACTATATCGATTTTATTTTTTCTGACTTTATTTGAAGAGATATAAAAAAACTAATAACACTTTTCATTGGCACTTTTAGCTACTACATGATGGTATTTTTAGATTTTATACCTGACGTTTCGTTTTCAAGAAACCATCATCAACTTTATTTTTTTATATGGCTCGAAAAAAAGTACACTCTGTATCTGATCCCATTTTTTATTACAAATTTAACGATGTATCACATGTCATATTTTAATTTTTAGTTAAATGAAAAAATTGCATTTGTTCCATTTTTTAAAGTTATTTTTAAGTAGGCCTTGCAAACAAATGCTTGACGTTAATACCTGTTACCGTATCTGTAACACGCCGTATTACGAACGGTTAATTACACCTGTCTGCGAATTTACAAAATCAAAAACAAATGATCCTTTAATGTGCGAATACTACAGTTTTACCCGTTATTTCAAACACATTTTACTGTACATTTTCCCACTTTTTCCAGATGAATTTTGACTAAGACATTCTCAGTAAAGCCGTAGGTCATTGTCGGTCGAGAATCTAACCTTTCGTTTCTTTTCCACCTGCGTTATTTATATCAAAATAAAAAAGGAAGGCCTTATATCAAAGTTTAGTAGTTAAACTTACTCTCTGGCTCCATTACAAAAATATTTTGAAATCGTCGAAAATAATATAACCTTAAAAATAAACAAAGAAAATATTGTGCGCATGACAATTCTATTCGCTATTTTAAATAGCACACGGCGTTATCAGCCCGCAAATTACTCCATGCGGTAACGTTATTACCACCAGCGACGGTAAAAATCGAATCGCGCATAACTTAACTGTCATAATAGTGCTTACGTTAATACCGCATGACTCCTTATTACCCTGCTTGTCGAGTTGTTGTTTTTAGAGCAATTGTTCTTATTGTTACTGTTGTCTCTATTATTGTTTATTGGTGAATAGCTAATATCTTATTGTATTATTACGGTCGAATATGCAGGATGGCCATTATAGCCATGAAGATAAGTTTGACATGCTAACATGCTACATTTTGTGCTGCAAAAATAAATGAAGGTATCATTTCTGCAGTTAATGAATTATGGTAAATACATGGACCTGGTATTTTAGTTCCTAAAATTCCACACCACATATTAAACCCAAAACGTTCTTGATGTTTCGATATTTTCTTAACACGCGGATTTTGTTGAGCCTAGTAATGCGTATTGCGTATAAAGACAACAGTAACAATAAGAACAATTGCTCTAAAAACAACAACTTGACAAACAGGGTAATAACGACAAATACTATTTTATAATGATAATTAATTATGTTGCAGATACGGTAACAGGTATTAACGTCCAAGCATTTGTTTGCAAGGCCTACTTAAAAATAACTTTAAAAAAATAGAAAAATGCAATTTTTCTTTTAACTAAAAATTAAAATATGACATGTGATACATCGTTGAATTTGTAATAAAAAATGGGATCAGATACAGGGTGTACTTTTTTTTCGAGCCATATAAAAATAAAGTTGATGATGGTTTCTTGAAAACGAAACGTCGGGTATAAAATCTAAAAATACCATCATGTAGTAGCTAAAAAGTGCCAATGAAAAAGTGTTATTAGTTTTTTTATATCTCTTCAAATAAAGTCAGAAAAAATAAAATCGATATAGTCAAATTTTCGTTTTTGCCAAATATCTCAGCAGGCCATGAAAATTTTTCAAGTTTTTAAACGGCATGTAAATAAGCTTTAAAAACACAACTTTTTCCTAATTTAACCTAAGCTGTATCTCCAATAGGTACTGAGATTCCCATGCTTAGGATCCTTATCTTGACACACTGTATAGAAGCGGCGCTTCAACCCAATCTATCAAAGTGTTAGAGTTGCTCTATGTTTCCCTAAGTATCCCGAATCCCAAAAACCAAGCTATTATTTTGCTGTTCATACTCTTCTGGGACTAAACTTGTCACCCGCTCAAGTGACGAATGCACGAACTATTAGATCGCTAAAGCAACAAACCACTTGACGGAAGTCAGTTACGAGCATGCCAAAAAGTGACGTCTGTGCAGGATCCCTAGGGAAGGGGTGGAGCACCACGGTCTTATCAATCATCTGCGCCGCAGCGGTTAAATTAAATGATGGAATAACATTAATTTAGAAGCGAATTCCAGGATCCTCATGAGAGACATTCGAAGAGAATTTGCGTCTGGTAGGGCAGAATGGGCCACTCCACATAATTCGGATAGTATAGTTTAGTTAAGTATTGAGTTGTAATTTATGACACTAGTTAATGTTTAAATAAATTTCTTCATTAAAAACCGATAAATATTGCGTGCAAAACTTTAGGACATACGTTATCTACTATGTGTATGTGTTGCCTGGATGCTGGATGGTTTTTAAGGACTATTTTTAGAGAAATAGTATGGTCCCGTTAGCCTCTAGAAAACCTCGGAATACAATTATTTTAATTGAATTAGTATGAAACCTGTTGGATTTTATCTATATTGTTAGTGGGGTATAATAAAAGTTTACCCATTAAAATTTGTTGCTTTTGATTTAAAATGTATAGTATGGTTCCTTATAATTATTGCAATAAACTGAAACTTTTTTATTTGTAATTTTTAAGAAAATTTTTATATACATAAAAGTTGACGTATGGTCCCAAACTATAGTTAGTTTTGTTAATAGTTCATGGATAAACAGGGTATGTCAAAAAATTGAAATCTACACATAACAGTAAAGTATACTTATTTGAAACAATTTTAAAAAATGTTTAATAATAATGTTATATAAAATTAAAAGTTATGGCTGTTCGGGTCTTTGGCTGGTATTTACTAAAACTATTACTTTTTTCAGGTCCTATAATCTTTTTAAAAATTAGTCTTAAATTTAAAAACATTTTAACATTTTTAAAATGACTTAGGTAACTAGTCCATAATTTAAAAAAAAAAAGAGAAAAGAGGGCAAAAAATTAGGCAATCAAAAAGGTAGGTAATCTAAATATTTGAACCAAAAAAAATGAGCGTCAAATAAAAAAAAATATATATAAAACTTTTTCACATACAGGGTGATTCAAAAATCGATCCCGAAACTTAAGGGGGTGATTCTACTTGACAAAATATAGGTAAGAGCTTCATATAATTTTTTTTCAAAATGTCATTCGTTTTCGAGTTACAAGCCGTCAAAGTTCAATTTTTATTTTTGGTTTTTTTCGCATATTGCATTTATTTTTTAACCAATTCAGTTGATATTTGGCACACAAATCGAGCTATGCAGATTCTAAAGTTTTAAAACAAAAGTACTTTTTTAAATACCGCCAGAGGGCACTTTACCAAAACTTAAAATTTATATATATCCTAACTTTTATTTTGACAGATATCGCAAAGCTAGGGCGCCATTTTATAGACAATCAAAAACTTAAAAATAAGGTACTCTTTATTAAAGTCGATAAACCTCACGGTTTAGGCACCAATGGACATCAAAGTTTTCATCAATTTCAATCAAATTGCCTACATACATACTGGGTGTCCAGTAACTCAACCGACAAACTTAACCAAATGATTCTACAGCAAAAAAAAAAAAGAAAAAACTTTATATAAACATATGTCCTAAACGTCTTAGTTTTTAAACTACGGGGTGTTAAAAATATAATAAAAAAGTTTTGTTTTTTTTAAATATTTAACACACCGTAGTTCAAAAACTAAGACGTTTAGGACATATGTTTATATAAAGTTTTCTTATTTTCGGTTGTAGAATCTCCCCATAAAGTTTGTCGGTTGAGTTACTGACACCCTGTATGTATGTAGGTAATTTGATTGAAATTGATGAAAACTTTGATGTCTATTGATGCCTAAACGGTGAGGTTTATCCACTTTAATAAAGAGTACTTTATTTTTTAAGTTTTTGATTGTCTATAAAATGGCGCCCAGCTTTGCGATATCTGTCAAAATAAAAAGTTATGATGTGAATAAATTTTAAGTTTTGGGTAAAGTTCCCTTTGTCTCAAAATTTTAGAATCTGCAAAGCTCGATTTATGTCCCAAATATCAACTGGATTGGTTAAAAAATAAATGCAATATGGCGAAAAACCAAAATAAAAATTGAACTTTGACGGCTTGTAACCTAAAAACGAATTACATTTTGAAAAATATTTATATGAAGCTCTACCCTTATTTTGTCAGAGTAGAATCACCCCTTGAGTTTCGGGGTCGATTTTTGAATCACCCTGTATATCACCCTCAAAATAAATCCCTATCTACAAAATAATTTACAAAATACTCCCCCACATTAACGGCACTCAATAAATTTATCGGCATTTTTCGAGAGCCTCTATGCACCCAATTAAGGGCTAATTTACGAATCGCCCTGTCAACTGTCATAAAAGTATGCGAAATGGCGCGCGAGAAACTCGACCCGAGACACATTTCGACCTTTTTTGCTCTTTTATGGGACGACCGCAATTTTTTACTGTTTATTGCTCACGAATTATTAATATTTTGCAGGAGGGTACGGAAGCAACTTGTCACTCTCAATTTTATTTTATTTTGGGTAATTGGGCATAATAATTAGAGGTCTTTTATAAACAAAGGAGGGAAGTTGCTTACTTTTTGGTATGACGTTCTAGTTGTCTTGTCCAGTTTAATGCTTCAGAAACACAATAATGTTTCTTATCAAGAAAAAAGTCTGCCAATCCAGCGTCGGCGTATCGGGGGCAAGGAGGGGCCCCCACTTTGTTGGACATAATCTAATGTATTAGCAGCGCAAAATATTATTAGAAATAAGAATAATTCATTTTGGTATTCAGCTAATTATAAAAATATGTGTTAAATAGATGAAAGTATATAAATGCAATTTCGATTGGCAAAAATATACAGGACGAGTTAAAACTAAAAATATAAAACATGCCTGGAAGTTAACTACTTTTATTTTTAAAAATAGAACAAAAATGGTATACTTAAGAAAATGCTGTAGAGAATTGAATTTTATGTTAAAATTTAAAGTTAAAGCATGAGAGTAAAAAAAAATGTAATTGTCAATTTTTTACATTACGCATTACAATTTAAAAAATGGGCAGGAGGAAGCAAATATAACATAAAATTTAATTATTTTAAATATTTTTGTAAAATTTGCTGCTTTAAGCCAAGTATATAAATGTAATTTTGGCATTTTAACCATTTTTTGTGTAAAAATACCATTACAAAGAAGTAATTCCGTTGTAAATACTATATGTTTTTATAGTGTAGAGTAAAATAAATTCAAGTGGCTATAATTATTTGAAAAATATAAATAATTATATAAAATTTAATATTTGTCGATAAAATTTGATTAAATCTACGAAAAAAATACAAATGAAGAATTTGCCTTTAAAAGTTTTGATTTTCGCTGGGGGGCTAACCAAAAACTAACTTTTTAATATAAAAATGTTTTTTACCAAAGTGTTTCTCTTCAGGCCAATAGTATTAGGTATATGTGTTGGTCTCATGTCCTATTTTTTAGATAAAACAAAAATTACAACCCTAGTTGCGCGCCTGCATTTTTCAACCTTTCTGGAGAGGTTATTACCCCCTCTCCCTATCTATGCCAGTAGTCTGGAGGAAAGTTAAGTTTATAAATCGCCAATTACAGTTTCAGTTATAAATTTCAAGAGAAGTTTGCGGTTAATTGTTAACGTATTGTTTATTAGTGTTTCAACAAAAGAAACACAGTTCATCTAGTAATATTAACTAAACAATATCTATACTTTACAACTATCTTAACAAAGAGCCACCCCAAACACTAGCCCTCATTCTCGTCTCGATCTCTCTTAAATTTCACCAAAAAGAAAAACATCGTAACATCGGACCTCCAATGGCGCCCAATAATAGACAACTGACCGCAAACAACCCACATCACATTCTATATCCCTAATTCAAAATCATTCAATAAAAATAATCGAGACGAGGAAGGAGATACATTACTATTATTGTGTGTTGCTTTCGCTTTTTATAGACCGGGCAAAAAAACTTAACTATGTTTTAGCCGTTGAAATTTAATGTGTGGAAGTGTCGCGAGAAAGACCTTTTTTTCTCTTGCACAAACAGTCAAGACGAGACAAGAGAATGCTCATCTCTCACCGAGAAGCTCTCATTTTTTGCATGATCTCGGTTATAGGAGAAAAAATATAAGACAAGTCTAAAGTAATGAAGGAAGAGGTAACATTTAAAATTTTAAACAAGTAATAGGTAAATACAGGGTGGCCCAATTGTCCGAGGAAGCCCAATATTAAGTAATTATATTATTTATAATTATACAGGGTGTTACAGCAGGTTGTTAAAAAAATTAAAGGATGTACATAAAAATTTGACTGCACAATTTTTCGTTCTCAAGATACAGGGTGTTAAACTTTTCAAACAACGTAATTTTTAAAAGAAAAAGTTTCCGCAATGTTTTTTTAAGGTCTGAAAATATGCAATTAAGTGGTAAACAAGATACGAAAGAAAATAGGAATATGCTTAATCTAGAGAAAGCTAAATAAATTTACACAGTTAGTAGCGTTTCATTTTTTCTTAGAAATATTACTTGCCCCTCGAGACGCTGCACTTATAAAATGGAATTAGGTTAGTGATAAGTTACCCCGTAAATATCATAAATACCATTACCAAATTAAAACAAAATTGAGTAAAGGACCTCTAAAATATAAAAGAAAATATTTTTTTTAGGTTTAACCATAGATAACCTACATTTAGATCCGCAGTGGCAAGAAGCATTTTTCGGATTTTTAGGACCGCGCGCAGTAGGTGGACGAACATGCGCACTTAAAAGCCGTGGCAAAATACAAACACCAGCACCCCGTACCCTTCGTCCGCGGTCTGACCGTAACGCTCATTAGCTACCGTACTTCGAACAGAAAACCAGGACGCGGTCAACACATTCTTTCCTATAATGCGAATAGTTTGGGTCCGGGTGCGTTTACCCTCAACTGGCTTGCGTACAAACCGGTTTTTTCGCCCATGAAATGTAACTTTTGTTTCGCGCAGGTTATAACATTAGCAATCCATCGAGATCAGTGGGTTTAACACCCTGAAATTAGAGAACGAAGAATTTGCGGACCCATGTTTATATTAGTTTTTTCATATTTTCCATAAAAGAATAGTCTTCAAAATTTTCTTAACGACATTTTGCAACACCATGTACATTAATGGCTAAGGAGCTTGTTATAATTTATTAAATCGTTCATAAAAAAAAACAAATAAGTTAATTAAACTTAATACTTAGCTTCATTTTTAAAAGCACTAACGATGCCTGAATAAATACCTAAAGAAAAATTCACTACATTTCATACAGGGTACTTTTTAACGGAGCACACTTTATATGTATTTACTTTTTAGTTTTAAAAATATAAATTTACCGAGTTTATATAGCGATTCCTACACCAAAAATGTAAGATTCCTAAGTTACTAGCGGACCCCTTCACACTTCGTTGGGAGTTATTATCTGAACTTTTTGTATAATCATAGAAAAAAAAATATAACCTATAACACTCCTAAATAGTGTAGGTTTCGGATTGTGAAAGAATTTTTATGATAGGTTTAGTACTTCCGAAGATTAGCGGCTACAAACAAACAAACCCACAAACAAAGTTACAAACTTTACCTCTTTATATACTAGTATAGATTTAGGTTTAGAATTTATTACAACATTTTTTTATTATTTTGCGATATAGAGTAATTCTGTCATTTTAAATGGAACAATTTTAATAATATACGTTTTTTAATCATGTTACAAAATAAATGTAGTTTTTATTACGTATGAAATGGTTGATATGTATATGTTCTTAAAATGTCGTTTTATAAAGATCTAGATTAAAATAAGATATACCTTTTTTGTAGTAATGAAAAATTTAACATCTTTCTTTTATCGTTTCCTTTCTGTATAATTATACAGAAAGGAAACGACACACACGTTTTTTTTTTTAATATTGCGTGTAAAGGGAGATAAAGTAATCCTTTTAATTATTTTATTAAACTTAAAAAACTATCTAGAAGAAAAAATATACACATATAGAATGTAGGACAGAATTATTTTTTGGCGCCCAACGTGCCTCTCAAGTAAAATTAACAAGTGGCGCCCAACAAGGGGCTATCATTGATAATAATTTCAGCTTTTTTTAATATTTAAAATTAGAATACATAGACTTCTCTTTATTAAAATACTTAAACTTGCCCTGTCTAAATTGCACTTCCTCTTCAACTTCAAACAACCCAGGGGGACAAGAATCAAGACAACTCGAACAAGACCCGCCTTCCCGGCAACGATTCCAGTTTTCAGCCGTTTACTATTGGTCATAGAGCCTCCGCTTTGGTTGCCACCACAGCCGCGAGAGGGGATCGCTGTTTCAGCGCCCCTCTGTACAGCGTCGAGCTGCAGTCGATCTCTTACGGTCGTCAAATAACTCTGAGGCTCAAGTTTCAGATTAAACTATAACTTGAAGCCGATTGAGTAACACCACTGTTTACAAACAATTTAAAGGAACGAAATTTTTAATACAGAGTTCGACAAAACTCATGCCACGACCTGACGTTTTCTTTGATAACTAACCGGATAGAAAAGAGACGCGTTGCGCCGCCTACTACGACCGTTTGAAGACTCCGTAGTGCGCGTTTTAAGGTGTTAAAAATTGTGATTTTTCCATGGCTTATGTAGTGGTGATCAAGTGTTAGATAGACTGTGAACGGTACCTTTGGTACCCAAAAATGGTGACTTTAATGCCTTGCAACTACTTGAACACGCAAACTTCGAGGTGCACTATGATTGATAAGATGTGTGAACCAAAGGTATTTTTTCTTTTGTTCGTGTATTAATAAAAATGATTTACAGGGTAAAAAGTTTAAAGCTTAGGTACCTCTGGGGGTAAACGGTAAAAGTGGCAACAAAGCTTATATAAGCGTACGGAAGTTACGAATTTTAGTATTTGAATGGCCTATTTGCTGTTAAAGAAATGTTGTGGCTTATGGTGATTCAAACTTTATACTCTTTCTTTTGTATGTGTGTGTATGCACACATGTTAAAAAATAATATAAAAGTTATAGTTTTTATTGCTAATTTACATGCTGCCTCTTTGACTAATGGCAAAGAGCATAAAGCCTTTTTCCCGGTTAAGTGTAGTTTGCAAAAATGCTTTTCATAAAAACTGTTTCAGTATCTATAGAGTCTGAGAACAAAATGTCAACCCGCATTTTTCAAATACAAATCACAAAACAATGCTGTGAAAACAATGTTTGCTTGCGCGCGTGTAAATCTTCTTACCGCAAGGTTGTATTTAAAACTACATTTAATTATCATCAAAAATCAAATATTTTATTTCATAAATATTTTCTTAACACATAGCGCTTCCCAAAAATACAATAAAAAATCTAGTTTCGCTTTAACAAACTTGATGATGAATTTCCGCCGGTGAAACGTTGGATTTAAATAATCGTGCTCTAGAAAAGTGTTGAATGTTCTGATTTTTTTAGTACTAAATATAAAATATAAATGCGATATTTCCAAAAACATTTAAAGTTAAAAAATAAAAAACGCCACATAAAACCAGAAACGATAAAGAAACAATAGGTACCTATCTACTCTGTCTTGCCTGTGTTACTCCTTATACATATTGGTAAAAGTTAGGTAGGTAGGTATAATATTAAATTATTTATGTTGCTATTAAAAAATAATATAAAATTCCTTTTATTGAAATATTCCTTTTATTGAAATATTATTAATAACTCTAATTCAAAGCTCCAAAATACTAAGAAACTTCAAAATCTTCTGTCCAGTCTATGTTAAAATTCCATTTTGAATTATCGCCCGCCTTGACACATCATTTTACAAAAAAAAAATATATTATTACTTATATTAATGTTAGGCCAAAAATTAATTTTAAATAAATATTGTGTCCAAGTAAAAAAAATAAATAATATAATAATATAGCCGAAAAAACACATGGTCCCAAATAAACAGAACCCATAATTTAAGTACAGGGTTCTCAAAGGTTAGGTAATATTATTTTTGTTTTTCAGAAAACTCTTTCAATTTTATTGAATATCCTAGAAATAAATTAGAAATTTTCACACCACATTTTTAAGGCTACCAGAGACTAATGTTTTTGTCTATTACCATTGCTTAATATACCTACCTACATACTGTCCATGGTTTACAAAAGGACAACAGGACCAACAAAAAACTTTTTGGAAGAAAGTCAGTCTTCATAAAAATGTTTGCTTATAAAAAAGCTATGATTCACGAAGAGAAAATGTTAAATTTGTATACAGGGTTCGCAAAAAACATGATTTTCCTCCAAGAGTAAATATTCTAAAAACTGGCACCAATTTTTAGTAGGTATTTGAGGCAGGCTGGGACCTTGTCACATACTTGTCATATTATACCCCAACACGGAACTTCAGACCTGGCTGTTGAGTAGCGGGGCTAAAAAAAAAACTTAAATATTATTTTTTGGAAATAAATAAATGAATATTTATCCTCTTATTTATTTTTTATTTAGCCCTGCTATTCACCAGCCAGGTCTGCAATTCCATGTTGGTGTATAATAGGAAAATTATGTATATGTTCTCAGCTTGCCTCAACTACCTACCTACCCAAAAATTGGTGCCCAGCTCTCCTGCTTAAACAATACTTAATTTTATTGAACTCCATAATTTGGCGAAAACTCCTTGACTACATTCGCTTAAAGCTGAAAAATAGTATTGTGTAGGAATTTGAAGAAAGCAGGTGTTTTAACAACAAAGTATGAGAGTTTTCTAGGCATTTTATTTAAAAAAATTAAAATAATTAATTTTCGATACCCCTGAAACATTGATATGTTATTTAAAATGATCTTCTTAATAAATTTCCCAAATAATATTTTGCTTAGAAAATAAAAATAGAGGTAATCAACATCACAGTCTCTATTGCTTTAAAAATGAAAATAAGGATTTTGTTTTCAAAATCGCAAAAATTTGCTGTGGTATAATTTGTAGATACTGAAGCACTACTTCAACTAACTCAATCACCTTCCTTTTTTGTCTTACAAATAATAAATATACCAGTACTGTTCTGACACATATGTCAAACTATTTTCAGTTAACGATATTAAAAAGCATAAAATTTTAATCATTTCTTAATTTAAATATTAGTTAATTTTAATTTTATTTTTAACTTTATTGTTTAACTTGACAACGGTGGCAGACTTCCACCGAAACGTTTCAGTTGACTGGGTTTTTTGGGGGTTTTTCTTTATTTCTTTGTTTCAGGCTGGCAGCGGCCAGTTTATAGGGTCAATAAGGCTGAATAGGGTCAGCCGTCTGCCCGGACCAAGACCGAAGCGGTCCCCGGCCTTCTTCCAGTGCTAGTACCCAACACAAAGACCAACCAGTAAGTGAATCCGCCTAATCAATGTAGAGTATATCTTCGACCGAAGTGAACTTTTTCGCACTCAAGTAAAAAATCGTCGCACTAAATAGACACATAATCAAATCCAAAAATCTTTTTTTTCTCATTTCGTAATCTACACATATAATTTTCTTCTTCGTAAATATACGTTTCAAACACTATCTTAAGCTCTGACTATAAATATCTCTTCAAAAGAAATTTATCAAACCGTCTAATCTCCACGTATTTTCCATAGTCGACCAGCGGACTATCAGAAAGCTCATAAATCTGCTAATCTTGGCGTGACTAAGACAAAATATGGACTTTTCTTTGCCTGGTATTTATAAGTCATCCTCGCAATCATTCCACATCTGAAACAGATAAAATGAGGGTGCTGCAAGGTTGGCACTTTCCACATGATTTATCGTCAGGAATCGTTGAGGAGGAATAAGGTTGGCATTGCCAACACTCTTAACGCTTTGGCAAAGGCATTGGCAACAAGGTATTAAAAGACGCGAAGGCGTGGGCAATTGGCCGTACATTAGATACCTCACGTAAGCCAGATAAAGTGATGGCATCCGTCATTAATGAGTTATTGGCAAAAAATGCGTTTAAGATGATGGCATCCATCATTAATAAGTTATTGGCTAAAAGATAACAAAAAGACACGAAAGTGGGCAAATGCAGATACTCCCAAGCAGCAAGCTGACGTCTTATTGACGAAAATTTGTCGCATTATACTTTTTTAAAAGCTAAAATGATGCGATATTTCTATTTGAAAATTAGAATAGGAAAAAACTCCTTACTGCATGCAATTTCCTTGCAATGCAAGTACCATCTCTCGGAACGACTGTCCAACTTGGAGATGCAGATTTTTACACTAGCCGAAGATATTTCTTCTCAAAGCTAAGTGAGATCACCTACCGCAGACCGCTCTCGAATTATTTTTGTCTAATGGGTACGGTTTAGACGATAAAAGCGAAGATATTGCAGAAACGTAGTAGTTTATTGTCCATTACGCCATCTGTCGGTATGTCAAAAAACTATTAAATATATATAATATTTTTATTAACACGTCTTTAAAACTTTTAATAAAGTTTTAAACAAAATAGTTTACAGCTCCTAACAGTCTACTTGAATATCTTGCCTTCTCGACTAGCCATCACTCAATTAATCACACAACACACTTATTAGGTAATGAATACATTTAATTATGTCTATCAAAAAAACTCTTTCTCTGAAAAAGAAACTCAAAAGCTAGAAAACCACGTAGAAAACAAATGCGCAGCGACGCGGCTCACCTTTCGGTCGAAATTAATCGTAGCTAACTCCACTCATCATTTTATTTTTTATTCGTCCCAAAAACACATAATAGACATTTTGTTTGACCTTTACTTTTTATTTTGCATGGATTTTTATCTCCTTCAATGAACGCTATGAAAAGCGCTTCTCATTTCCTTTAAAGTTATGTAAAAACATAAAATACTGTTGTTTAGCTGCCATCATAAATGTAAAAACAGATCAAAAATTGCTTTAATGTGTTAGCTAAATAATAATGCTATTACATGGCTTGTGTAAGTATGAATATGCGCTGAAGGTTCATTTCAAAATCCAATATTTATCTGCCTGCAACAAAACGCGCTTTATTTAATCAGGGATTGGTGGTATGCTGCCTTTTTGTAAGCCATGGCACCCGCCCATATGTAAAATTCCATTCAAGCAAATTAAGTGTCAGTATTTGTAGTTGACTTTTGATACCGTTACTTATACACACTTAAGATAGTTCTACCGATACCACAAGAGTCAAATGAGTGCTTAAGGTAATTTGACTACCGTGGTATTTATATTTGGCAACGCTGCGTAAAAACAATAGGAAATCATACGCAAAATCTACTGACAAGCATCTTTAAACAAGTTATAGTGTTTGTAAATTGTTATGTTTATTTACTAATAAAATCTCTAAACCACTCTATCATATCACCAAAAAATATATATTTATTGAAAAGGCAAAACAGTCACTGAAAACAATTATAACAAATTTGTAAAACAAGCGTCAAGTAGCACATAAATTTAAGGATAAACATGAAAAGTTTCTGTCAACTAACCTGTCACCCTAAATATTGATACATTGGATTATTGTCGTCGAATTGTTCACTTAAAAACACTGCAAAAAAAATCATGATTTCTAATCATTGCGGATATTTGCCATTATCACTAGTGGATAACTCTTTGGCGGCGCTGTCATATGTTAGTTACATAGCATATTTTTCTTAATTATTTACTAATTACTCCTATCTCAAGCCTCTAAAGGTCGAATTTTAATTAGCCCAAAATGTTCTGAATTGTTTTTTCTTCCGTTGATACAACTTTTAATAAAATCTGAACATCAGATTTGGGGAAGTACAATAAAATCTGCGATTTCCCATAAGGATGAATATTAAAAGCAATTATTTTATAATATTTATTATCTTAATTTTATAGTATCTTGTAGACCTTTTACAGTTTAACTGGTTAATATTCTTATTATAAAGTACCAGCATGCAGAGTTTCATGTAATTCTTGAACATTAGCTTTTGTTCGCGGGCTCTAGTAATGAACTGATTCTGAACCAGAACCGAACTGGTTTAGAATTGTTTTAAAGCGCATGTCTAGTTATTTATTAGTTCGGAATTTTTATTTACCGCGAACGATTTTCTATACAGCTGAGGATGTATTCTAACCTAGCCTTTGGTTAGGATTTTTCATGGTTAAATTGGATACTACACAAAAAAATTAAATTCAAACAAAAAGGTAAATTGTTATACTGTCGAAAGCCACTGAGGTCTCTCGGCGGAAGACGAGGGATTCCCTGCCTCCTCTCGTTTTTAACATAAGTATGTGTATTTAACTAAAGATAAAATTCAAACAACAAGAAATGGTAGAATCTTCTAATATTGTCTATATTTTTTAATTAAATCTTTATTTATTTTATTGCATACATACATTCATACGGAATACAATTAAAAATCCTTTGTTTATATACGCCTCAGAACCACAAAAATATAAAAAAATATTCAACAGGTATACTATATTAACCCACATAAAAAGTGGCAGAAACAAATAAACTGTAATACAACGGTTTATTTCTGTACCACAAAAACAGAAAACAGCTGACCATGTCGACAATGCGCATGAAATTCCGAACTGAACTTTTAGTTCCAACAAAAATCCCAGGACTGCTAATCAGGTTACGAACCGGTAACGAACTGATTCCATTGTAACCCGCGAACACAGAACTGTTACTAAAAATTCAGGATTTTACTAACCGCGAACGCTGCTTTTTTCACTGCGCATGCGAATAGTCCCAGAACCGGTTCAGAATCAAACCCGCGAACAAAGTATAATCTTATACCGATAGTACTACCTTAAGCGGCTATCTAAGCAAATTTTCAATTTTTGCAACAGACATCAACATAACTTTTCACTTCGAAGACAAAATTTATGTCCACCCACCTCTTTCAAACATCAAACCTGATGCAAATACACCTTTCCTAAAACAAACACATTTTAAAAATAAATCTACACCGTGATGGTTCTTCAAAGACCATTTAACATTCTCGTAAACTGCTCTTTACCTGGCGCTTAAAATGTTTCGCAGCTTTAACTTGGTTCCTGTAAATTTTACACATTGTGCGTTTTGTTTATCTTTTAAAAATATGGAAGTTAAAAGGACTGGATTTGTTTAAATATGGTTAGTAGCTATTTTACGACATTGTTAGGCGGCGGTTACATTGGATAAGAATTCGTACGAAAAATTGTTCGCACGAATTCGTACGAACTTGTAAGAAATCCTCCGAAGCGAACAAACTGATTTGTTAACATGCTTGTGGTTATATTGCTTACGATCAATTGTTACGAATTCGCACGAGTTCGTATGTGTTTTGAATACGACCAAAATATATTTTTTTTTTTGATAGGTATTTGTACGAATAACTTGCGTTTTGTTAATTATATTTTGAGGTTGTAAGGAGAACATAATGGAATGCGATATACTAATAACTTTAGTACACGAAAAAAGATCTTTATGGGATCAAAAAGCAAACAATATCATATCAGAGAGTTAAACAAGAAATTATGAAAAGAAATAGCAGTTGAAATGAAAGTATTATTTCTAGATAAAAATATTTGTCAACCCATTTGCTGCTTTTTTTTCAGTAGAAAATATTTCACTAATGGTGAAGTTTCAAAAATATACAACTCTGATATATACTCCATATTCATATTATGGTCATACTGTTAATAAACTGATCCAGTGTAACCACACATTCATCTTAAATTCGTAAGAATTGATTTGTACGAAATACGTGAGAACAAATTTTCGTACAAATTCTTATCCAATGTAACCGCAGCCTTAACCATACATGTTGGTGGTAGGGGACTCTTTGATGAAACCCTACATTTTGTAGACCAAATATTTTTTCGGTTTATTTAGATAATTATCTTGAAAATTAACAAAGAAAATTCCTGTTTGTAATAAATTTTTGATATTTGTCAAATCAACACACAGAGACAACAATGACACGAGTAACTGGTCCTAACAATTTGTCCATTGTATTTATCTCTTTCTGGTTTAACGCAAGTTTCAATAAATATGTCTTTGTCTTTCATCATGGCAGGCTATCGTAGATGGAGCAATCATCGCTTTGCCCTGGTTGCCAAGTTGTTTACAATTTCTGCATGTAAACTTTAATGTCCTCTTTTGGCTCACATCTAATTAAGAGAAAGAAAATATACCATGAATCGAATATTTTTAACTTGACAAACGTTGCCGCAGGCAGTCATGCCGAAATGTTATTCGATATTTGTGTTTGATATTTTTCAATGGCCGATTTGTTTGGACAGTTTGTTTACATTTTCTGTGATTTATTGTGTGTTTCGTGGTTTTTTACCTTTAATTGGACTTTGAATATTGACTTTTATTAGTGATCACAGTGTATATATTAAATTTGTGCTTTTCAACAGATAATTTAAGGTAAT
Organism: Listronotus bonariensis; assembly: GCA_014170235.1. NCBI lineage: Eukaryota > Metazoa > Arthropoda > Insecta > Coleoptera > Curculionidae > Listronotus > Listronotus bonariensis. The sequence goes on along the minus strand of JACEGR010000891.1, from coordinate 69,057 downwards.
ATTGACATGGTTATCTGTAAGAAAAATCTTTATAAAAACCAAATAAATGACATTTTTAATTAGGTGTGTGTAATTATTGAACTAAACCCCAATATTTTATATTAATAGGAAACAAAAACAAGTAGCTAACATTAAGGGCAAAAATAGCACAGGTATATAATTTGAATTTGGCGGGCCAACGATAAAGTCGACTCACGCGCCATCTGCGTTTACCTTCCTTGAAGACAGACAAGGAAGGCCCAGCAGCTATTTCTCTCTCGGATAATTTATTTACATTTAGTTGCTTGTCTCATTGTTGTCTCTGCAACACATTTTAATTCCTGCTACCCCTGTAAGCTACCACCAACGAAAATTTTTGTAAGAAAACAAGTTGGGCGTCTTGTCAAAAATAAAGCCACTTACGAAAAACTAGCTTGTTAGTAACTTGGAAAAATGGTCCAGCGATCCCTAACTATTAATTTTTTTCTCAAGATATGTAAAATAATAATAATAATTTTAAAGGTGGATTTCGGAGGTAGTTTACCCCTTCAAAGTGTTTAATAGCCAAAAATAAGAATACCTGTCTCTTTTTTTGGTGTACTATAGTTATTTATTAGATAAGTGAGTTACATTACATATAAGTCACGCAAGAAAAGTTTAACTCTCGAGCCCGAAGGGCGAGGAGAAGTAATTTCTTAAGTGACTTATATGTAATAACTCACGTGTCTAATACAAAAATTTTATCCAACACTTTCGTATAAATCGTTTTTAATATCGAAAATAATTTGAAAACGTCATCCATTATTTGTTACTTGTCATTGTCAACACCAGCAACAAAATTTTGTATTGTCTATAATTCACTAGTGAGCTAAAGGGTACTTTAGCTCACTAGTGACTTATAGTATACACTTTATATCCTCAAAATCTGATCAATTATGTAGATATTATATGTAAGTGTTGGATAAATACTATAACATATTGCAGTTTTATCAAAATTGAAACACTTAAAAAAGTTTTGTTGTAAGTGTTATTAAAAAAATATTAGAAAAGCGTTAAAACGTAAAATACAAGGTGTTAACTTTTCTTTGTTACATAGAATGTTACCAAAAAAAACAAGTTGTGGGCGAATAAAAAATGAGTTTGCTCAGTTAAAACGGACCACACAAAATGGCGTACGTGATAATTCTTTCATTTCTCGATGATTAAGAAACCAAAACAAGCAGTAAGCTTTTCCTGTGGTCATGTCAATGTTGTGTTAATTATGACGGTTGAGCGTCTTAGTTTTTAGTTACTTTGTACTGTGCGTTTTTAGTGCGTGGGCGATTTTGCAAAATTCGCTGATTTTACAGCGTTGCTAAGAACGATAATGAGTTGAAAGGTTTTGATTTCACTGTTTTTAACGAATTTAAGTAAAGTTTGCTTTTAAACAATTTTTTATATTTTTAACTATTTTTTATTACTTAATATTTTCACCGCTCCATCAAGTACTTTAGGAAAACCGGACGATTTTATTGGCACTTTGGTAAACAAGAACTTTTAGGCGAGCCTTGATCACGAATCTAAAAGATTTGTTTCCGGACACACGTTTCTTGTTTTCGAGATATTTATGTAACTAAATTTAAAAACCAAATTGAACCTAAGTATTTTTACTATGTATTCTCCTTCTTATTGCACGAAATTCTGGATACAACGCTAAATTGGCATTTTGATTAATTTTGCATTTGTTTTCCTTTTTATTTCACAAATTTACTTCTAACCTTTTGCAACCATGCAAACACATACCTATTCTTTTAAGCTGTCACAGCTGTCTTGATTTAAAGGCAGCTTTTAAATATAACATAAAAAAGGCATAAATCAAATAAAAACAGATTATTATATTCTAAAACCAGTTTTGATGATAAATAAAATATTATGTGCCAATTTAGTTGAGCAAAGAAGAAAAATACAGTAAAACCAAGGTTAGTTTGATTCTTAAGTTTAATGATAGATATATAGAAAAATTGGAACACAAACTGAGTAGGCTGTAATGACAAAAAAAGACACCTATATTACTTCGGGGTTAATACCGCACAGTTCATCAAAATTATCGATAATTTTGCTTGAAAGCGTATTGTCTAAAAAACTACTAGAGTTCATTTTCATATTTTTCACATTTTCCTCGAGTCGGGCTCTTTCGCCAAAATGTGAAAATGAACGAGAGTAGTTTTTAAAAGGCAATACACTTGAAAGCTAAATTATCTGATTATTTTGATGCACGAGTGTAATTTAGGGAGAAAATTACTCGAAGAAAGTGAAACTATCAAATGAAGGAATAATAATTTTCTAAACAATTTATTTAACAATACAACAAAACCAAATCTTAAAAAACTAATAATTATTAAAGACATAGAGACATTTTTATACAAAATGTCTGCAAAATTTATTAAATGCCAAACTGGCATATTAAATAAACAGAGCTGTTGTTACGATGTGGTTAGTCAAATTCAACAATTAAAAACATGACAGTGCAATTTCCGATTTCTACTATGCAATTATCACTGTAATCAAGCGATAATTGTCGAGTAGACAAATGGGTGAGTGTAATTTTCACTCTACTCTAAGTAATCTGTCCTATTTTCTTTAGTAAATCCTATAAATTTTGCAATTTAAATTAAAAAATAATATTAATTAATTAATTACTTAAAAATACTATAAGAAATAAAAACTCCTTGACATGTCAAAAACAACATTATAGTACATTTAAAAACGCACTTTAGAATATTACACCTCTTGCTTTAACAATAGACCCTTAGCCATGTACACCCAAGGTCAAATTTTCGGTGTAGATAGATTGGATTTTATTTCTTTTCTTTAAAATTTCTCGTAAAATTGCCAAAATTTGCATTTTTGTGGAAATGCTCGCGAAATTATTTAAAACGCCACATAGTCCGATGACGTAGTTGAAGTTGTGCCTACATCACAAAAGATACAAGCTACGACATCCCTTTTCTATTGCTTTTTCCTTTGTTCGGTACATTTATTTAACGTGACGCTTTTCACATAAGCACTGGCAACATTGAGAAGTTGATTGAACTCGCAAATTGTGAAATAAATTTCAACTATAAATCAACTTTAAAATTATTTACAAGAAAACTATAGACAATTTTGTTACAAATTTTTAATTTTTCCCGGGTTGGTGACGTATTTAACTATTGATTAAATAGTTTTTACCATTGTAAAAGTTTCGACCAAGAGTCTATTTAATATTTAGAGTCAGCAAGCGTATTCTCCAATCTCACTTTGACAACGTCGCATGTGACATCAATGTAATGTCGCCTAAGAACCAATATAGGGTTAAATGGATGGATGAAATGCGTGAAAACATTGAATTAGGCAAGATTAGCATCAATGTGTTTGTCACCTTGTGAACTGATATTGAAAAATAGAAAAAGAAATATGAATATTCAAGATAAATTAATCGATCATTAAAATGAACAATTTTCGTAGAAAATGATCAAAAATTAATGGTAACATAAAAAAGTACGACAGCAATAAAAATCATAACCCAACCTATCTGTCTGGCAGGTTAGTAGATACTAATCGGAAATTAATTCTTATGTCCGTTGACCTGATGCACCACGCTGCGAATGGGACACATTTGGAGATTCTGAGGAATTTTACTTTTTTAATGGTACGATAAACTTTACAGATTTTGTCTAAGCTTTAGTGTTATTAATTGTAATGTAACTTTTGCTGAAAAGGTTTAAAAAAGAACTTAAATTTGGCTAAAGGTTTCGTAATTTTCTAGAAACCCGCGACTCGACGTAGAAACCCGTCTTCCGCGTTTTCACATTATTTTTGCATTAAATTGCGTAGCTTGCTCTTATAACGCCGCAAACCATACATACACATAGGGCTTCATGGCAGACTGGAATTGAAAATATTCAAAGTAAAGCTATGCAATTTAATGCAAAAGTAATGTAAAATACGTAGAAAAAACGAGGTTTTAAAAGGTGAAAATCAAATATTGTGTACCACTTTTAGCTTTAAATCAAAAATTGTGTGCAAAAAGAAAGGGCAATATAGTAAAATAGGATTAGTTTAAATTTTAAGTCAGATGGTGAATATCTCGAGAACGAAAACGTTTTCGCCAAAAATTTAGATTCCGTGATCCTACCTTAGTCTGATTCTGCTAAACCCAGCTTTGAGACGAAAAAATAGGTAGACAGATTTTATCGTAATTTTTATCACTTTTACCACCCAGAACGTTTTCTTTCCGTAAAAATTGTTGCGTATCCGATAAGATCTCGCCTTGGTGTTCTACCAGAATGCAGAAATGTTGAATAATTTCATAATTTTGTTGTCGTAACGGGTGCAGAACCGCTTGAAATGGATGTTAAATTACGATTTTTACAACGGATAAATTATAGCCATGACTCTTTTCGTAGATTTAAACATAATTAACATATATGTCTTTTCTGTCTTTATAGGGAAACATGCAGTTGATTTACTGCGTATAGCATGGGTGACGGAGTCGTTATTGCGGTTGTTTCGCATGGTGGTCCATTACCATTTAAATGTCTGTAGTATTCTAAACTAGAAATAAAAAAGTTATGGAATCTTTACAAATAAAAAACTATAGGGATTAATTAATTAATTAAACAATACAAGATAGTGAATTGCGAGCTTCACCAGTAAGTTTGGCTTAAGCCACTTCCAAACTTGCAACAATTTGCCAGATATCCGTCCAAACTAACCAACCTGTTTGCGCGTTCCTTTGACGCCAAAAAACCGACCAGCTCTAAATCACCGGCGAATCATTCGCCAAGCCCTTGAAACGACGTGAATTCTGTTCACGTCCACATCCACGTTATGTAGCGAAGTATGCGGCGCAGCGATGAAGCGACACGGCGAATTGTTGCAAATTAAGACGCGGCTTTAAAAGTACAGCCTCACAAGTGGAGGCAAGTTTTTGTGTAAAACATACAAAAACATAAGTTTTCTGCAAAAAGCATAGAATTTAGTCCACCCTATACAGTTAAAACAAATGTTTATTTTGTGCTGCACATCTTGTGCTTTATTTTAAATATTTTTTTAAAATGTGTTCTTGAAAAATACACATGATAAGTATGTTTAATGTTTACCAAAGGGTCCCAATAAACACTTTAAAAAAACTAACCTTACAGCAATATTTTTTTTTTGGGACACACTGTATACTTTTTAGGACATTCCATGGAAACCCCACATTTATTATAAAAAAAATTGTTTTACCTTGTGCTAATTAACAGAAATGTTGGACTTTCTCCGGACCATTGGGCCCCACCAAAAGTTTTGTCTGCCAAGGAGTTGGAACTGTCAAAACTAGTGCTGGCAACCGAAACCGGTTTTTCGGTTAACCGCGGTTTTGGCCAAAACCGAAAACCGGTTAACCGGTTTTCGAATATCGGTTAACCGGTTTTAAAACAGCGGTTTTCAAATACCAGTTTTTCGAATAATCGGTTTTCGAATACCGGTTTTTGGATAATCGGACCAAAATCGAAAAGCGTTTCTTCGAATATCAATTAATAGGTTTTTGGTTAGATTGCGGTTTATATCTAAAAAAGAAAAACCGTTCATTTTGTAAAATCTGATATTGGTTGACAGATTATACAGGGTGGTTCATTTAACCTTAGACAGGCCAATAACCAGAAAACGGCGCATTTTAGAAGAAAATGTTTCTAGTAAGAATTGTTTGAAATAAAGGGGCAAATTTAATGGTATTATGTTTTGAGAACCGTTTTCGGTTTTCGGTTTTAAAGACCGTTTTCGGTTTTAAAAACCGATTTTGGTTTATCGGTTTGGAAAACCGTTTTTCGGTTTTAAAAACCGGTTTTTAATACCGGTTTTTAAATATTCGGTTAACCGGTTTTTGCCAGCCCTAGTCAAAACTGTCTGACGTGTAAGGAAATATCTTCTAATAGGTGTCAAACAGTACACAGGACGAGTTTTACCTTAGTAAAAATATGGAAAATGCCCAAGAGTTAAGTACTTTTATTTTTTTAAATATAACAAAAGTGTATTATAAGTTAATGTTGTAGAGAATTGAATGTTTTGTCAAAATTTATTGTTAGAGCAGTAACATACAAAAAAAAATACTTTTTTTTACATTACGCATTAAAACATAAATATAGGGCAAGACGAAGAAAAATTTAAAAGAGAATTAAAATATTTTCCAAATTTTGTCTTTTATGCATAGGTTGTAAAAAGTTGATAAAAACATTTTTAACTTTAAATTTTGTCATCAAATTTTATTCTATACAACATTTACTTACACACTTGATATATTTAAAAAAATAAAAGTAGGTACTTTTCTCTTGAAATTTTTTTATATTTTTACTACTAACGTATAACACCAATCAGAGTAAAATTTTGTATTTCTTAGTTTTAGACCATGCGACCAGTTTTTCCAAAATGTCAATTTAAAATTTAAACTTTTGGTCCTTATGTCCTCTTGTAACATCTATCCTGGGACACACAGTATATAAAATTCAGCTTTTACAAAATAACGAAGGTCCCTCGCTCACGGGCTTTTACTCTATAACAACTAAACTAAAGATACCCAATTTAAACCACCATCTAAATACCATTTTAAACATTTCAAGTAGTAATTCTTCCTATAGAGAACAAAAATCCCAACTATCTAAATCAATATGCCCCTATTTCCTTGCTTACACATCTCTTGTCTTGTGTCGTTTTGTAAACCTCTGGTAAACAAATGGGCATCGATACCATCAACTACACGGAACACCCAGCGAGTCAGGTGTGAGATAAAAAGAAGAGTCCAGGGACTTTGTTTTATGTTGGATGGTTTGGAAATGTTTAAAATAAAATCATAACCAGTATTAAGTGTTTGTTGCAATCATAAATTATTTAATTAAAACTTATGTCGCTTCTTTAGTTTGCCAGGGACGGACTAGTTTTTTTGCACATTATTGATAATATTTTTACGCCCTCTATGAAGACACAAAATTTGTTTTTGGGTAGTTTAAACCTTTTGCTAAAAAAGGTACTCTTGTTTGACATCGATAAGGCCGTTTTCGAGTAAAAAGTCATCTGCAACAAATTCCTGACCTGCTACGAGAAGGGACTTCAATACTGAATCAAAAATTACAAATTACATCGAAAATAAAATATTGTATTATTAAACAAAAATAAACTCTTATTATTTAAATAATTTTTTACTCGAAAACGGCTCATTTTATCGATGTCAAACAAGAGTACCTTTTTTAGCAAAGGTTTAAACTGCCAAAAACATATTTTTGTGTCTTCACCATACAGGGCGTAAAAAAATATTATCAATAATGTGCAAAACTAGTCCGTCCCTGGCAAACTAAAGAAGCGACACCAGTTTCAAGGGCATTATTTTAAGAGGATCTTTACTAGTATGCAACGTACTAAAATGTTATCAAATTATACAGGCGCTTTAAAAGTTATTCACGAAAAATCAGTATCTAGCTGCCCCCTTTAGGGGATCATATCCTACAGGGGAAGCAAACAAGAATTTTTTAGGAACTTGTCGTGTTATTTTCATCTGTTCCATACATTATTGCGAAGATTTCCATTTCCATTTCCCGGACACCCTGTATAATATTAATTTTTAAATAAAATCATGTTTGAAAATGATCATTCAGAAATACAGTTTTAAGAAAAAGGTGCCTTTTCTATCATAGCTTTTCTTACTACTTTAGATATTTTCTGAGAATTTGGTACACTTTTTTAAACCAATAAATTATCATTTTTGTTGTAAAAGTTTAAGCTATGATAGAAAGGCACCTCTTAAAACTGTATTTCTGAGCGTCATTTTCAAGCATGATTTTATTTAAAAATTAATATTATACAGGGTAATCCGGGAAAATGGAAATGGAAATCTCTCGCACACGTATGGAACAGATGAGAAATAACACGACAAGTTCCAGAAAATTTTTCCGTTTAAGCCCCCTGCGGAGATATGATCCCCAAAGGGGCAGCTAGATATCGATTTGTCGTGAATAACTTTTAAAGCGCTCTGTATAATTTGATAATATTTAGTACGATGCATACTAGTAAAGACCTCTTAAAATAGTGCCCTTGAAACTTATGTCGCTTCTTTAGTTTGCCAGGGACGGATTAGTTTTCGCACATTATTAGATAATATTTTTACGCCCTGTATGGGAAGACACAAAAAATATGTTTTTAGAGTAGTTTAAACCTTTCGCTAAAAAAAGGTACTCTTGTTTGACATCGATAAATGAGCCGTTTTCGAGTAATACTTAGTACAAGTAATAAATTCCTGACCTTGCTACGAGAGGGACTTCAATACTTATGAATCAAAAATTACAAATTACACTGAAAATAAAATATTGTATTATTAAACAAAATAAACTCTTATTTGTTGGAAATAACTTTTACCTCGAAAACGGCTCCATTTTATCGATGTCAAACAAGAGTACCTTTATTTTTAGCAAAAGGTTTAAACTACTCCAAAAACATATTTTTTGTGTCTTCACCATACAGGGCAAAAAATATTATCAATAATGTGCGAGAAACCAGTCCGACCCCCTGGCAAACTAAAGAAGCGACATAAGTTTCAAGGGCACTATTTTAAGAGTAAGTCTCCATTAGTATGCATCGTACTACAATATTATCAACAATACAGAACACTTTAAAAGTTATTCACGAAAAATCGATTTTCTAGCTGCCCCCTTTAGGGGATCATATCTCCGCAGGGGGCTTAAACGGAAAAATTTTATAGGAACTTGTCGTATTATTTTCATCTGTTCCATACGGGTAAAATTGGGAAAAAGGGTGTTACTTAAACTACTCTTTGACATACAAATAATTTTGGTTAAGAAGGCACTAGCAACTTTTTTCAAATGGAAAGAGGGGTCATGTGGCACTTTGTTTTAAAGGCCTTTCGATTCTCTATTCATCACCATTTTATGTTTAAAAATCGGTCCAGTCGTTCTAGAGTTACAGGCGTTTGAAGTTTAGCTCCAATTTGTACATACATTGCGGTTTTTAAAAGTTCTCTCCCCCTTAACTTTTGAATGGGTCAAGATATCGAGATCGGGTAAAATTTGTGTAAAATGGTGTCACTTAAGCTACTTTTTGGCATTAAAATAACTTTGGTCACGTGGTCTAGTATCAAGGGGCACTGGCAACTTTTTTTGCAAATAGAAATGGAGGTCATGTAGCACCTCGTTTTAAAGGTCCTTAAATTCTCTACTTAACGCCACTTTGTTTTTGAAAATCGGCAAGGCCGTTCTAGACTTACAAGCCAATTTCATTAAAACCGCACTGTTTGTACGGTATTTAAGCCAAATTTCAAACGGTTCTAAGTGTGGAACGGCTGGGCCGATTTTCAAAAACAAAGTGGCGTTGAGTAGAGAATTAAAGGGCCTTTAAAACGAGGTTCTACATGATTCCATTTCTATTTGAAAAAAAGTCCCATTCAAAAGACAAAGTGGTAACTATTTTAATATCATCACTGTATTTTATTTTGTTAATAAATGATATACATTTGGTCATTAAAATTTTAAATAGGTACACATAACTGAGGGGAAAAAATTTGGAATTTTTTAAACATTTTATTAGGATATTTTATTTTATATTTAAATTTTACACTAAAATCCGTTTCTAATGACATAGCGCAACATACTGGTAATTTTTAATATTGCGACCATAGATCATTTATTCAAGAATTCCATAATTCGGATTACTTGAATATGAGCTGACTTAATAATTTATATAAATGGAATGGTTTTTGAACATGACTTTTTTGCGTTCAATTAGCAGGTTGGGCGAACGGTTGGGCGAGAGCAATTTAGGTTGGGCGCTCTAGATACACGACAGAGAACCAACTCTGTAATAAATGTTACCTATACCTGGTTGCACAAAACATTTTTAAAAGCGATTCAAACTAATGGGGTTTAGAATGTTTGACATGGGTGTCATTAAAAACATTGCCTAAAACTGCTTATCCAACTAGTTATCAATGATCTGACTGTATTCCGCTTCTAGCTGCGCTGTATTAAAAAGTTTCGTGTAACTAGGGATTGAAAAACAGAATAATTGAAAGCCTGAGTAACACAAGTTTCTAAAGAAACCCTGATGCGGTCTTTAAAGCAATGCAGATGTTGCCTTAGTAATACCCCTAAACCTAATTGATTTGTTTTTTTTTTATAGCATGTAACTTTTTTGAATATCGAAACACCTCATTTTTTAATTTGAAATATAGCCTTTTAAATGGCAGTGGGCTATAAATAAAAATATATTTTCCTCTGTTTAGGCACATTACTGATTAATATCAATAACTTTAGTAACATATCTAAGTAATTTGTAAAGCTTTTGTATTTATGTTAAATAGTCTTAAAATAATAGTGGTCCTTTGGGAATCTAAAAAGTGATCCGCTCCCGGTGATGGAGTGAAGCAGAATAAATATACACATTTATCATCCCATATTAACGGTAAAAATTCTGGACAAGACACTATACTAACACTTGAATAATAAAAACATAAAAAGTTCACAAACAACTAAACACATACTAACTAACTTATGCTCACGTTCTATACCAACAAAGAATGGGACTTAACTGACACCTAGATGAGCATTAGGTCACGTACCAAATCGTGGGTAGATCCACCACGCATGGGAGGACGCATAGTGATGAGAGATTTCAACGAACACGCTTAGTTTCGCATCTGGGTATTCTGAGTTCAAAAACTAAGAAGAAGGACATATGTTTATGTAAAGTTTTTTTTCTCATTTTCTGTTGTAGAATCGCCCCGAAAAGTTTGTCGGTTGAGTTACTGAACACCCTGTGTGTGTAGGTAATTTGATTGAAACTGATGAAAACTTTGATGTCTATTGGTGCCTAAACGGTGAGGGTTATCGACTTTAATAAAGAATACCTTATTTTTAAGTTTTTGATTGTCTATAAAATGGCGCCCCAGCTTTGCGATATCTGTCAAAATAAAAAGTTAGTGATGTAAATAAATTTTAAGTTTAGGTAAAGTGCCCTCTGGCGGTATTTAAAAAAGTACTTTTGTCTTAAAATTTTAGAATCTGCAAAGCTCGATTTGTGTGCCAAATATCAACTAGATTGGTTAAAAAATAAATGCAATATGGCGAAAAAACCAAAATAAAAATTGAACTTTGACGGCTTGTAACTCAAAACGAATGACATTTTGAAAAAAATTATATAAAGCTCTACCCTTATTTTGTCAAGTAGAATCTAATAAAAATAACCTTATTTTATTTAGTGACTCAATGGGTCTACATTAAAGAACGATGTATTCTGTTAAAAACATCGAGCGCTTTCCCACTGAGAGATTCTTTCTTTAAGACAAGATAGTAAATACCACAGACCGAAATAAAATTTAATTTAATTAAGATAATTATATTAAATAAACAACTAGTTCTCTTTTTGATAGTTAAGAGAGGAATTCCTGCTTATCATGTCATTCACCGAGACCTCTCTTCTCCATCGATGATGCGTTTTGCCGAACCTCATAGGACTTATCAAACTGGCTGTCCGGGGTCCAAGTTGAATAATACGAATAACAAGTGTATCTTATAAAAAAAACTTTCGTTGTTCGACGGTAGGATATAATCGTACCGTTGATACCGTACTAAAAAGCATAATTCAGTGAATACTTATATTAAAGAAATAGGTTCTTTGACATAAAGGTTAAAGATTTTGGTATAGGTTCTTAAAATAAGAACCTATTATTTTAAAGAAAATTCATTAATATTTTGATAGAAACATTTAATATTTCTTTTGTTTAAAATCTTAAAACTTATATTTAAGATATTTAAGAGCTTAAATCATAAATCTTTAGGTTCTCATTTCTTGATTCAGATGTTCTCAAAATAATACTAAGGATATTTTAATTTAAAGAATTTCTTTTACATTAAAGACATAAATTAAAGTATTTTTTCTCCCAGTTTAAGAGCCACTATTATTTTAAAGTAAGAAATAAATCTTGGTTTAAAAGCACAACTATTCAAATAGAATGCATATTTTTAAAACCTTGTATTTCCTTAAAACAAGACTAGAAAATGCGTCCATATCACACCCAGTGTTGCAAAGTACTTTACAGCACTAGGGTTGCAAAGTTGCTTTACAACACCCTCGTGTGATATATATTATGATGTCATTCTAAAAACTGCTGAGTGGTTTTGCAAGTGACATATTTATTGTAGTGACAACGATGGAAATAGAGGCAGCCTTGCCGCTTGACCGTTCGACCCCCTAAAGCGCCAGAGAAAAACTCCTAAGATCAAATTTCTTTTTCTCTCTGTCTTCGTGTGCTCAATGTGTATAAAACTGGTTAAATCTTTTTTTTTTTATCCCTTAATTAAATCTGAGGCTAATACACACTTTATGAATCCACTTTCTTTTATCCATTCATAAATAGAAACAGACCCTTTCGACGTTGCCAAATGCTTTCCATATTTTGCATGGTATACCTGACGTTTAGTAGTCTTTTTTTCTTACTTTTAGGACTTTAGGTTATGCATTTACAATTTTCATATTTTTATATATTTTTCTCAAAAATATGAGAGAAAAAATGTAATTTTACTTAAATTTACATGCGATGTTCACTTTCATTAACTCGTTTTACCAATTTTACCCCACCCAGCACCCCTTTTCACTCCCCGGTCCCGTAAGTTTATTTACTGATATTTTTAAAAAACGAAATATTTTGGATATGCGCCACTTACGTTTTATTTAAGAAGAGTGTCTAAAATATGTAAGTATCAATAATTTTTAAAAACCCTTAATATAGCAGAAAACCGTATTAAACTATTACCATTAATTACCTAACCAAACCATACAATTTTTATTAAGTGAGGGCTTTTTAAAATTCTAAAATGATAAAAGTTATATAATGCTTCTAGGTAGGTGAATTTCGATGTAAAAAATATTGTCAAAACAGTATAATATAGCAGTGAGGAAAAGTACATATCACACTAGTGTTGCAAAGTAAATATCACCCTAGTGTTTGCAAAGTTCTCAATTGTTTTTATTTTTTCTGTAACAAACAAACTTTAATTTTTTTTTGTGAATAATTTGTGGTCGTAGGAAAAATAGTGTACAGTACTCGTGTGAAAATGACTTTCTTACACTCGTGAGTTTGTCGCACTCGGCTAACGCCTCGTGCCACAATATTTCCACTCGTGTGAAATTAGTCATTTTCCACACTTGTAATGCAAGTGTGGAAAATGACTAATTTCACACGAGTGGGAATATTGTAGCACGAGGCGTTAGCCGAGTGCGACAAACTCACGAGTGTAAGAAAGTCATTTTCACACGAGTACTGTACACTATTTTTCCTACGACCACAAATTATTCACCAAAAAATAAATAAATTAAAGTTTGTCTGTTCAGAAAAAATAAAAAACAATTGAGAACTTTGCAACACTAGGGTGATATTTACTTTGCAACACTAGTGTGATATATACTTTTCCTCACTGCTATATTATACTGTTTTGACAATATTTTTACATCGAAAATCACCTACCTAGAAGCATTATATAACTTTTATCATTTTGGAATTTAAAAAGGCCCTCACTTAATAAAAATTGTATGGTTTTGTTAGGTAATAACGCTAATAGTTTAATACGGTTTTCTGCTATTATAAGTGTTTTTAAAAATTATCGATTCTTACATATTTTAGACACTCTTCTAAATAAAACGTAAGTGGTGCATATCCAAAATATTCCGTTTTTAAAAAATATCAGTAAATAAACTTACGGGACCGGGGAGTGAAAAGGGGTGCTGGGTGGGGTAAAATTGGTAAAACGAGTTAATGAAACTGAACATCACATATAAAATTAAGTAAAAATAACAGTTTTTCCTCATATTTTTAAGAAAAAATATAAAAAATATGAAAATTGTAAATGCATAACCTAAAGTCCTAAAAGTAAGGAAAAAACGACTACCAAACGTCAGTTACCATGCAAAATATGGAAAGCATTTGGCAACGTCGGAAGGGTCTGATTCTATTTATGAATGGATAAAAGAAAGTGGATTCATAAAGTGTGTATTAGCCTTAGGTTTAATTAGGGATTAAAAAAAAGATTTAACTAGTTGTTTGAGTACACGAAGAAAGAGAGGAAGGAATTTGATCTATAGGCTTTTTTTCTCTGGCGCTTTAGGTCGAACGGTCAAGCAGCAAGGCTGCCTCTATAAAGTACGTGCTCAAAGGTAGAAGGGAGATTTTAATTTGATCTACTTACCTGACAACACTGTGCCAGTCAGTGAAAGTTGTTTTTGTGGTTATGTCTATTTTTGTTTATGTTTTTATTTTTCGTAAATTTTAATAAATATAAAATAAGATGATTTTCGCTAATTTGGGTTCTACCGTTTAAGGTAAATAAAAAGTTTTTTACTGTCACTACAATAAATATGTCACTTGCAAAACCAATAGCAGTTTTTAGAATGACATCATAATATGTATCACACCAGTGTTGTAAAGTACTTTGCAACACTAGTGCTATAAAGTACTTTGCAACACTAGTGTGATATAACGCATTTTCTATGCATGAAATCAGTGTGCTATTTGCTATTTTCACAAGTGGTCGTATGATAAAGGTTTTTTTTGTAATAGAAACGAGTAGCAGTATTTTATTTAAGTTTTTATAATTTCTCCTAATGTCAATGACTTTACTTAAACTAAATTTAGTAGTGCGAAGACCAATAACTGTTTTTTATATGATTACGTCGCCCGGCTTAATCTAGAGGCCTATGACCCTCCAACGGCCTATTATTGCAAAAACATCCACTTATGTTTTATTATCAGATCATTCCTCGATGATCCCCATTATTCGCGCCAATGGACGATAAGGGATTAGCATCACGTGACGACGGCTATTAATCGGCTTAAGAGGCCTTTTTAGGGCGCGACAGGAAGCCCTTTTGTGTTGAGCGACAATGCACCAGAAACACCCTGAATGTTTTGGAAAAGCGGGTGTAAAATCTCTTGTGCGAAGAAAGATGACAAAATGACAAAAAGCGGGCATTGAAGTGTTTTGAAGAGGATGCAGGTCAAAAAAATATAATAACATGTGTTTTACATTATGGGAAATATGTAGTTCTATCTTTTATTTTTATAATACAATGCCAAAAGATAAAATTTGGTTGTCCATATTGGAGAACGACGGTTTTAGCAAACGGATTTTTTAATGGAGTCTAAGATCCCACCCATCTGTTTACCGGAGAAAAACTATTTTATATTGAATATATCTAGTATTTAAACAAAGATATTGTCACAGGGATGCATAAAAAGATTATGGTCAAGGGTATATTTAAATTTAAAAATAGCCTCAAAATTTTTGACACCCTGTATAATGGCAGTTATAATTTTTTTATTATTTTACATGACAGTTAATAGCTTTGTTAGCGGGTTTGATTCTGAACCGGTTCTGGGACTATTCGCATGCGCAGTGAAAAAGCAGCGTTCGCGGTTAGTAAAATCCTGAATTTTTAGTAACAGTTCTGTGTTCGTGGGTTACAATGGAATCAGTTCGTTACCGGTTCGTAACCTGATTAGCAGTCCTGGGATTTTTGTTGGAACTAAAAGTTCAGTTCGGAATTTCATCCGCATTGTCGACATGGTCAGCTGTTTTCTGTTTTTGTGGTACAGAAATAAACCGTTGTATTACAGTTTATTTATTTCTGTCACTTTTTATGCGGGTTAATATACCTGTTGAATATATTTTTATATTTTTGTGATTCTGAGCGTATATAAACAAAGGATTTTTAATTATATTCCGTATGAATGTATGTATGCAATAAAATAAATAAAGATTTAACTAAAAAATATAGACAATATAACAAGATTTTACCATCTCTTGTTGTTTGAATTTTATCTTTAGTTAAAAATACAATTTATGGCAAAAACGAGAGGAGGCAGGGAAACCCTCCTCTTCCGCCGAGAGACCTCGAGTGGCTTTCGACAGTAAACAATTTACATTTAAATTTATTTATTTTTTGTGTAGTATCCAATTTAACCATGAAAAATCCTAACCAAAAGGCTGGGTTAGAATACATCCTCAGCTGTATAGAAAATCGTTCGCGGTAAATAAAAATTCCGAACTAATAAATAACTAGACATGCGCTTTTAAAACAATTCTAAACCAGTTCGGTTCTGGTTCAGAATCGGTTCATTACTAGACCCGCGAACAAAGCTATAATATCACTAAATTTTTTCTCTCAATTTTATTATTATATATTATATATTGATTTTATCAAGCCCTGGAAAATTTTTACAAAAATTATTAAAATTTTTTGGTACATTGTTTATAAGTTAAACATGTATATGCATATGTCCCGGCGATGTGGTAAACAAGAGAGGACCGAACAGGCCAAAAATTAAATTTTGTGGAAAAGTCATTTTTAATCAAATTTTTGCTAACGAAAATAGGAATCACAAAGAGAAAATGTTGATTTTATATGCACGGTTCACAAAAACTTAAAAAACATGATTTACACTCCAGGAGTAAACTACCTTTTTTTCAAAAAAATGATCATTTAGTAAGACTTATTTGGACTAACACTTTGAATGCCTTTATTAATCTTACATGGGTAACAAGAAGTTTTATAAAACTGATTTTGGTGTTACCAAAAAATTATTCATTTTAAATTTTTATAATAAAGTGATTACCATCTTCGTAAACCTTTCAAATTACACATGTCCAACAACTTAATCGTCTGTTATACCGAAGCGAACGTAAAACTACATGAAAAAAAAATAAATATCAGGTCTAAAATTTTAGAAAATGGCCACCCCTTGTCTAAAGTCTAAACTTTAGCTTCCTTTTTATTCAAATTTAAGACGATTTTGTTATTACAAAAAACTGATTGTTTCAAATTATCTAAACTATCGTATTTTAACTTCAAAATGGTACACAACCCATAAATTCATTACCATCTTCGTAAACCTTTCAAATTACACATGTCCAACAACTTAATCGTCTGTTAAACCGAAGCGAACGTAAAAATACATGAGAAAAATAAAGATCAGGTCTTAAAAATTTTAGGAAAATGTCCACCTCTTGTCTAAAGTCTAAACTTTAGCTTCCTTTTTATACAGATTTAAAGGCGATTTTGTTATTTACACAAAACTGATTGTTTCAAATCACCTAAACTATCGTATTTTAACTCCAAAATGGTACACAAACCATAAATTCATTACCATCTTCGTAAACCTTTCAAATTACACATGTCCAACAACTTAATCGTCTGTTAAACCGAAGCGAACGTAAAACTACATGAGAAAAAATAAAGATCAGGTCTTAAAAATTTTAGGAAAATGGCCACCCCTTGTCTAAAGTCTAAACTTTAGCTTCCTTTTTATACAAATTTAAGGCGATTTTGTTATTACAAAAAACTGATTGTTTCAAATCACCTAAACTATCGTATTTTAACTCCAAAATGGTACACAAACCATAAATTCATTACCATCTTCGTAAACCTTTCAAATTACACATGTCCAACAACTTAATCGTCTGTTAAACCGAAGCGAACGTAAAACTACATGAGAAAAAATAAAGATCAGGTCTTAAAAATTTTAGGAAAATGTCCACCCCTTGTCAAAAG
The DNA here is from genome assembly GCA_014170235.1 of Listronotus bonariensis. Classification (NCBI taxonomy): domain Eukaryota; kingdom Metazoa; phylum Arthropoda; class Insecta; order Coleoptera; family Curculionidae; genus Listronotus; species Listronotus bonariensis. The sequence goes on along the minus strand of JACEGR010000891.1, from coordinate 51,474 downwards.
TCTAAAATTTAGCTTCCTTTTTTATTCAAATTTAGGACGATTTTGTTATTACAAAAAACTGATTGTTTCAAATCATCTAAACTATCGTATTTTAACTTCAAAATGGTACACAACCCATAAATTCATTATCATCTTCGTAAACCTTTCAAATTACACATGTCCAACAACTTAATCGTCTGTTAAACCGAAGCGAACATAAAACTACATGAGGAAAAATAAAGATCAGGTCTTAAAAATTTTAGGAAAATGTCCACCCCTTGTCAAAAGTCTAAAATTTAGCTTCCTTTTTTTATTCAAATTTAGGACGATTTTGTTATTACAAAAAACTGATTGTTTCAAAAGATCATCTAAACTATCGTATTTTAACTTCAAATGGTACACAACCCATAAATTCATTACCATCTTCGTAAACCTTTCAAATTACACATGTCCAACAACTTAATCGTCTGTTAAACCGAAGCGAACGTAAAAATACATGAGAAAAAATGCAGATCAGGTCTTAAAAATTTTAGGAAATGTCCACCCCTTGTCTAAAGTCTAAACTTTAGCTTCCTTTTTATACAGATTTAAAGGCGATTTTGTTATTTTTACACAAACTGAGTTGTTTCAAATCACCTCCAAACTATCGTATTTTAACTTCAAAATGGTACACAACCCATAAATTCATTACCATCTTCGTAAACCTTTCAAATTACACATGTCCAACAACTTAATCGTCTGTTAAACCGAAGCGAACGTAAAAATACATGAGAAAAAATAAAGATCAGGTCTTAAAAATTTTAGGAAAATGTCCACCTCTTGTCTAAAGTCTAAACTTTAGCTTCCTTTTTATACAGATTTAAGGCGATTTTGTTATTACACAAAACTGATTGTTTCAAATCACCTAAACTATCGTATTTTAACTCCAAAATGGTACACAAACCATAAATTCATTACCATCTTCGTAAACCTTTCAAATTACACATGTCCAACAACTTAATCGTCTGTTAAACCGAAGCGAACGTAAAACTACATGAGAAAAAATAAAGATCAGGTCTTAAAAATTTTAGGAAAATGGCCACCTCTTGTCTAAAGTCTAAACTTTAGCTTCCTTTTTATACAAATTTAAGGCGATTTTGTTATTACAAAAAACTGATTGTTTCAAATCACCTAAACTATCGTATTTTAACTCCAAAATGGTACACAAACCATAAATTCATTACCATCTTCGTAAACCTTTCAAATTACACATCTCCAATAACTTAATCGTCTGTTAAACCGAAGCGAACGTAAAACTACATGAGAAAAATAAAGATCAGGTCTTAAAAATTTTAGGAAAATGTCCACCCCTTGTCAAAAGTCTAAAATTTAGCTTCCTTTTTTATTCAAATTTAGGACGATTTTGTTATTACAAAAACTGATTGTTTCAAATCATCTAAACTATCGTATTTTAACTTCAAAATGGTACACAACCCATAAATTCATTATCATCTTCGTAAACCTTTCTAAATTACACATGTCCAACAACTTAATCGTCTGTTAAACCGAAGCGAACATAAAACTACATGAGAAATTTTGATTCCGCTATCAGTATCAAATTTCGGAGCCTAAAAGTGATTATGCCACCCAAACAATGGCACCTAGCGCCCATTTTAATAATTAATTAAATAGACTCTAAAATAAAAGCTACATTAGATAATCAGTGGTGTAGAAAAAAAATCACTTGTAGAAGTAGTGGTTAATAAAGTTGGATGATTTTAAAGTTAAGGCTATTATTTCCGAAAATGGTGATTATTTAATTTTCATGAAATAAATCTATAAAATTAAAAAGCTTGCCTATAAATCCAAAAACAACCACTTGGAGGGAATGACGTTACGAGTAGAGAAAGGCGTGTTTAATATCCCAAATTCAAGATTGCATTTGACGTACCTTAGATCACAAAAAAGAGTTACAAAAATTCGCTAATTTTGGTTTGGTGATCCCGGCTCGCAACAGACACTCTTAAAAACAAGGCATTCAATTTTAGAAAAACATATTAAGGGTCACTGTCTAACAACCTAAATAAAACCAAATAATGGTTAACAGTCAGCATTCCATTTTTATAAAGTCACGAAACATAAGTTCTTGGTTATAAAAACTTCAACCACAAACACAACAAAACCGACTTTGCACATTTTTACTTTTTTGCAGATTTTTTAGTAAAATTCATAATAATGACATCTAGGGCCGTATTATCCATTAGGCTGACTAGGGATACAGCCTAGGGCGCCATGAAGAAGCTAATAGGCGCCAAGCAGGGGAAGTAACCAGGTGTTAGGCAGGGGAATTTCTAAAAAAGTTTAGGTTGAGTGGGGATTTTTGGTGACCTGCCTTTCTCTGTGGACAGGGTGCTTTGGAATAAGAAGTGAGACAAATAGGCGTGAAAGGGAGGAATGACCTTTTTTGCTGTTCAAAAAATTTTTTGGTGGAAATGGAAATTCTAGCCTAGGGCGCCTCAAACAGTTAATACGGCCCTGATAGGCTTTTTCTTTTTATTGCATTCTTGGATCAATCATAAAAAAAATTAAAAATACTATATAAATTGCAACAAAATCAAGCAAAATATGACAAGCAAATGTCATGGTGCACTAAAAGAGTTTAAAAAGTATCCAATAGAGGCGCCTAATTTGAATAGCCAATAAGAGCGGTCATTAAAAAATTGTACGCCTCTGATTTTAATAATTAATTAAATAAAACAATAAAATTCACGTAAAACAAAGAGCCAATCATAAAACGTCCCGTTCACGAATATAAACGATAAATTAAAAGGTTTTTCGAGACTGGTCTTGGCGTGAATATTGGATACTTTAAATATTTTAAAGCACTGAAATTTCTTTATATTTGACACAGGGTCATTAGTTAGGTTAATGTATGGAGGAGGCGCGTAATAAATTGTGGACTTCGAGATCGAAATTTTCGATAAAACTTCGAAAACTGTTGTTGATACAAGATAGTAGTCATCAATGGGTACAGTACGTAAATCTTGTGAGATTCTTTTGGATTTTTGAAGAGGGTTAAATGGTACGATCGTTTATTTGCGAAACGGTTTGTGACAGATAAAATTAGGTAACAAATTAATCTTTTGCGGTGGTGGCTGTGGTATATTTTTACTACAGGTTGTCAATTAAGAACTTTACACTGTTTTACTTAGAAGGTATACCAGGTGATGCATCGCCGGGCGGGACATAGGAAATCCCATGTAATTTTTAATAGGGTCAATTATTCGCTCCCCTAATTATTTTAGAGAAAAATTTTATTGAAGTTTATTGAAGAGCTTGCAAATCTACGTTCATGGTAAAACCTTTAGATTTTTCGGTTTTACCCATTTGCTAGTTAGATGCTAATATATTTTAAAAAATTGTTACATTATTATCGCCTCATATTTATGAACAACAATAAAAATACCAGTTAACGTGACATAACGTTGTCATTTTGAAATTTAGTGCTTTATTATTATCAAAAAATCGTACAGTGAAACGATTAAAGTTATATTTATACAAACGAATTAAGTTAAGTTAAACTAAACTAGAGTAACAAATTTCAAGAACCTATCACATTTATAATATTTACATGCTTCAATAAATTATTAATATTATTACAATAATTAATATGTTGGAAATAAACTTAAAATTTAAGAAAATTTTCAAATATTCCTTCATTGACTGCTAGACAATAACCCCGACGTTCATAAAATTGTCTTTTTACATTGACTAACTGTTATATTGAAATTTTATTGCATTCTGCAGAAATAGCATTTTTAACTCATCTAGATTAAGTAATTTTTATCCTTGTATCATGCTTTTTAAATGGCCCCAGAGGAAGAAGTCATTTGGCGAAATATCAGGAGACCTGGCTGGCCAATTTAGGGTGTGATGTAGGCCAATAACATTTCCATTAAAAGCATTGTGTAAATCTTCCCGAACAGCCAGGGTATTATGTGCCGGGCAGCCATCCATTTGGTACTAAATTTCCTGATTTTCCCTAAATACATCATTTAAAGCAGGTAAAATTAGTTCTTCGAGTAGTTCCAAATAAAATTCTGCATTCAAATTTTGATTAAGAAAAAATGGTCCGATAATATGTTGTCCGAAAATCCCTGCCCAAACATTTACTTTCTGTGGATATTGCGTCCTCGTTTCAACAAATCTGTGTTGGTTTTCTTTGCTCCAGTATCGGTAATTTTAATGATTTGATACTTCCTAGCTTCACATCTGCAGTTATTTATCACTGTGCCATTGGTCTAAAATTTTTTGATAGTTGATTTTCCGGGTATCGGTCTATTCGGATACTGAGCAGCGAACATGTCTGACACCTTTTGGTAACTATTTCCTTGATAGTACCATTTAATCATCAATACTTTTTCTTCAGTAGTATAACTTATGGTTAATCTTTTCGCTCTACGATTTTTGATAATAATAAAGCACTAAATTTCAAAATGACAACGTTATATCACGCTAACTGGTATTTTTATTGTTGTTCATAAATATGAGGCGATAATAATGTAACAATTTTTAAAAATATATTAGCATCTAACTAGCAAAAAGGTTACATTACTTTCAATCCATCATAAGTAGGCGTAAGGCCAGATGCGGCGCCAGGGGTGGGCACGGTGGGGCGAACGCCCAACCTAAATTGCTCTCGCACAACCTGCTAATTGAAAGCAAAAATGTCATGTTCAAAAACTATTTTATTTTAATAAATCATTTATTCAACTCATATTCGAGTATAGTCCGAATCATGGAACTCTTGAATAGAAAATTTATTATACCAGTAATATAAAATTTAAATATAAAATAAAATTTCCTGAAAAAGTGTTTTAAAGATTCCGAATTTTCTCCCCTCAGTTAAGTGTATTAAAATTTTAATTACCAAGTGTATGTCATTTACTAAGAAAATAAAATATATATCAGTAAAGGTGGTATAGTTAGTACCATATTTATTTCATTCTGAAAGCGATGCCGCCAAGTATACAAAAAATGATAAAGTTAACACATCTTTATGAAAGCACATAGCCTCTGACAGAGCCTAACTACATATTTTTTAGGTAAATAAATAAAAATATTGCGGAAACACGTATCACGTACTTAAAAAACATCCACGTATTTCGTCTCTGGCCTGCCATAAAACCTATAACGCGTGGCGTAGTCGTCGGATTAAATATTTTTTGCTGCAATAAATCATTGTTCACAAAAGGGTTTATTTGCTTTATAATTTTTTGTGTACTTGGCGGCATCGCTTTCAGAATGAAATAAATATGGGTCTAACTAGAATAAGATATGTTATTTGTTGGTTTACACGGCCTAACTAAGTAAACAATTTTCTCGAAAACCGTTTGTTTTATCACAAAAATGCAAGAAACCAAATGTTTTGATTTTTCTGTGGTCATCACTGGTGTAGCTTAATTTTCAAAAAATTGATCTTACACATAAAATTTAGAATAAAATGCTGGAAGAATCTTAAATAAATCAATTTTTTCAGTGTAAAATTATGTTTTGGTTAGTACCTTTTTTAAGAAATACAATAAATATTTTTTTTTCATTGATGGGGATGTGCAACTTTTTGTGAGATTTGATGCGAAAATGAAGCCACTGTTTAAAATAAACGATTTTCTTACCCCCATTTGCGATGGCTGTATGTTATGGGATCTTAAAAATAGGCTCAAATATTTGTGCTGAAGTTTGAAACAAGCTATATTTATATAATATCAATATTGCACTGCACATTTTGCTGCCCACCCTTTAAATTTTCCCGGCCGGATACCGCCCAACTTAAAAAAGCTGTGTAACGGGACCATTTATCTCGATGGATTGCCAATGTTATTACCTGCGAAAAGTTACATTTCATGGGCGAAAAAACGGGTTTGTGCGCAAGCAAATCGAGGGTGAACGCGCCTGGCGCCAAACAAACTATCCGCATTATCGGAAAAAATTGTCGACGGCGTCTAATTTTCTGTTCGAAGTACGGTAGCTAAAGAGCGTCACGGTCAGACCGCGGACGGAGGGTACGGGTGCCGGTGTTTGTATTTTGCCACGGCTTTTAAGTGCTCATGTTCGTCCACCCGTCCGTTTGTTTACTGCGCGAGGTCCTACACTTCAGAAAAATGCTTCTTGCCTTCTGCGGATCTAAATGTAGGTTATCTATGAACGGGACTAAGTTTTTTTTATCAAAGCAAAGCTGCCTCTAGATAAGTATATGCTAAAGAATGAATTCTGTTAGAAAAAAGAGATCAAGGGCGCATTCAGAATCGACAATCTTGGGGTCCTTTTGGACTCTTTGTTTGACCTCCGGACAGTGCGGACGTGCGTGAGGACTACAAAGTTCTTCCCAGAGTGGCGGCTAGAGGTGTCGTACGCACGTTTTTACCTTCGGGGATTAAGGAAAGATTCACGCTAAATTGACGGCATCTTTCTTCTGGATCTAAGCGCTGTGAGCGAAGATTCCTATAGGCTGATGGTATCCTGTTGGTATTTCTCAAATGGCGGGAAATAGATGGGCGTGCCATGGGAACTGTCAGTAGTGAAAGTGAAGGTTATACGTAACACCAGTAGCAGATCTTGGTTTGACAGCCGACAATTTATGCATTGCATCGATTGTTGAATTGTTTGTTTTCTTTTTGGAATTTCTGGGAGGTACGAGCTCGATTATCCAGATTTTCCGCCGACGAAGCCCTGGAGAGCATAGTCCGGAAAGGGGAGAGTGGTGGATTCGACCTGAAGGGACCAAAACCAAGAAAAAAAATAGAGAGAGAGAGAGAACCTTGGGGTAAAATTTATCCTTTTCACCGAGTAACGTTTTTTTGTCTATGTTTTAATAGTTCAAAGGCTTGATCTCAGTTTAGTAGACCTGAGTTTAAACCTGCTTTGTACAACTGGGCATTAATGTTAATAACTAAACAAATAAAAGCTTTTTTGTACTTTAATGCTATATGTTATTACCCGACTGTTTTTTTGTATTTTTATTGAATTTTATTAATTTTTTTGAAGTAGGTTCAATTTTTTTAAATAATGTCTATCTAATACCAACAAAGTATAACAAAAGCTTCTAATATATCAAAACCTTTCAAACAACACTCTAAGTAACTCCTTTGTTCTTACGAAAAACATTCGTGTCGTCTCAAAAGAAAGAAATGGCCGACGAAAGCAGAAAATTATATTTTATGTATCGCCATTAATACCGTTCCAATCCAAATAAAGTCGGTCCTAACGAAAACAAATCGTTTAGTAAATATTAGAATTAACTACTTTAGAAAATAAATAAACTGCAGTTTATAAGTATTTCTTAGACAGTTTAAAAGGAAAACGGATTGGATGAATGAATGGAGGTGATTATTTTTGAATGCACTTCACACGAGCTAGCCAAGCAATAGAGCGATCTAATAAAGGCTTTATTGTTTAGAAATATTTCGACGTAATTATTAAATATTTTCTTCTTGAGACAATTATGTCTTTAAAACGAAGGGAGTGCTAATCGGGAATGTATTGTATCACAAACTATTCTTTGGAATATCTTCTTTCAGAGATGCAAGAAGGGACCACTTCGGTCCCGACTTGTACGTCCACAGAGTTGGTGGACTCAGAGTTTCTTTATGAGAAGGGGTTTAGACATAAGCAAGACCGGCGATAGCTTTTGTCAGGGACGTGAGGGTGTGAGAATTACGATTTGGGTTGGCAGTTCTGTTCAAAGTTGGTAGCGTTATCAGCTGATGACAGAGTCGTGCCTTGTCGAAGCTTTGTTTGGTAAAAACTGTGGAAATTTACCATTTTCATTTTGGTTGTATATTTTGCAAGGATTTCCAGTTGTTAATGTTTTTGGTTAGTTTAGAGACTTCACATTATTGGTTCGGACTCGTTTTATTTTAGAGATTTTGATAGTGTTCAGTCGAATAGTTTTCAGTCATTCGTGTTTTTATATACATACATATGATACAGATGAGTGTCCCCTAATTAATGGTACACAGAAAAATCACAGATTTCTTATGCGAAAATACCCATTTAGGATTTAAACAAACATACCTATATCCAAAAGTTAATGATAAGGAAGATACGGGGTGTTAAAGAGATATAAATATTTTTTATTCATGCATTTAAAAAATTTATGATATGTTTTAAACATTTTAATAAAACTCGGTATTCAGGAGTTTTTAAATATCAATGAATACATACTTTCGGGTGCACTGAACAACTAAAACGTAAATACCTTAAAAACGGTTGTCAAGACCGATTCTTACTAAGTATACCTTTTTGTGCAGAAAGCATAAAGAAGCTTACTAGTTTACATATATACAGAGTAGTAACAAAAAATTGGGTAGTTTTAGAGAATTTTAAATAGTGTACCCATCGCCCTCTAGTCTACACACAAAAATTAATATTCGATCTGAAAAGCTAATGTTTAAAAACCCCTAGATACCGTTTTATTAAGATATTTAAAAAGGGGGAACAATTATCGAAATAAATTTACTTTTTCTTTTTACTATGGCACCCCCGTATCTTCCTTATTATAAACTTTTGGATATTAGGTATGTTTGGTTATAAATCTTAATATTTTGGCATAAGGAATCTGTGGTTTTTCTGTGTACCATTCATTAGCGGACACCCTGTATACAAAGTTTTTAAAATGGTTTTTGACTTACGTAACCATGGAAAATGTTTTGCTCTGCCAGGTACCTCATCGTCCTGTCGTCGCTTTGATAATTTTTAATTTTCAATATTTAAAACACATGTATGTTTTTGTTTTAAGTTATGCCTATTAAAATAATCCAATAAATTTTGTTTACAACATACAGTTCTTTTTTGTTTTCTCCCTAATTCTACGCCACTGATCTGCCTAAAATCAAACATGGCCGAAAATGGCCCGACTTGACGTCACAGCCGCGCTAGCCAATATGGCGAATGTCGTGACCTTATCTCATCAATCGACTTTGGGTGGACTTATTTGTGACAGGTAACTTGATTGTGTTTTGAAAGCGCTAAACTGGATATGTATTTTTTCTCTTGTTGTTTAGGTAGGTAGCACTTTCTTGAGCAAAATTACACCTGCACACAAAAATAAAAAAGTCATCAGTACTCTTGACGAGACCCACTTTTTTATATTTTTTTGATGCCCTGAATTCCAGTGGCGATGGCGGCGCGTGCCTTGCAAAAGTGGGGGGCCTAAAAAAATAAGAAAAATGGAAGCGAACCAAACCCATCAAAGTGCATAAATAATTTACTGATAGATTTAGTATGTATAAAAAACACAAAAATAAGCAAATCAACTCTTTATTTTATTTTATTAAAATATTAACAAACAAAAACAAAACATAGGGATATATACACTTTTTTTTGTTCATACAGCTGCGAAATTCGCCGAAATTCTAGGCAACATTTCGGTGAGGACGCTACGCCTCTGGGTTCTTTTAAGATTTGCTTAGTTTCTTTTAATAATATAATATTTCTCTGTTGTGATTAATAAAGAATATGGCACATTTATTTGGCAACGAAGACGTAGAATTGCTGCAAATTTATTATAAATAAAAAAGTTAATATAAATTTAAATCAGAAAACACAAAACACTTAATAAGAAAATGAACACAAAAATAACGTTCCAAACAGTTAATAAAATGACATAATAATAACAATAACAAAATTGCTTTTAAAATGACATATGACAAATAACCTCTTGTTTCTACGCATGTCCGCACGCGAATATTCGCCAGCAATTGAAATGATCTCAAGTTTCCCGCCCACTAGATTTTAAATCTTGCAAATTCGCAACGTCTTTAAACTAGGGCTGGTAACAACCGGAAAACCGGTTTTTAAATTTAAAAAAACCGGTTTCGGTTAAAACCGGTTAACCGAATATTTAAAAACCGGTTTTTAATACCGGTTTTTAAAACCGAAAACGGTTTTCAAAACCGATACACCGAAATCGGTTTTTAAAACCGAAAACCGAAAACGGTCTTTAAAATAATACCATTAAATTTGCCCCTTTATTTCAAACAATTCTTACCAGAAACATTGTCTTCTAAAATGCGCCGTTTTCTGGTTATTTGCCTGTCTAAGGTTAAATGAACCACCCTGTATAATCTGTCAACCAATATCCGATTTTACAAAATGAACGGTTTTTATTTTTTTAGATATAAACTGCAATCAACCCAAAACCTATTAATTGATACTCGAAGAACCACTTTTCGATTTTGGTCCGATTATCCAAAAAACCGGTATTCGAAAACCGGTTATCCGAAAAACCGGTATTTGAAAACCGCTTTTTAAAACCGGTTAACCGATATTCGAAAACCGGTTTTCGGTTTTGGCCAAAACTGCGGTTAAGCGAAAACCGGTTTCGGTTTCCAGCCCTACTTTAAACTATCTTAATTTTAAATTGCCCGTCTTTAATCTTATAAATAAAATTCTCGTGTCACAGTGTTCGTTCCCATACTCCTCCGAAACGGCTTGTCCGATTCTCATGAAATTTTGTGAGCATATTGAGTAGGTCTGAGAATCGGCCAACATCTATTTTTATACCTTCTTAGTGATAAGGGTTGTCCACCCTTAACATTTTTTTTAATTTTTAGGCTAGAAATTACTTAAAATTATATGGCAAAACAACGTTTGCCGAGTCAGCTAGTTTTATTTAAAATTGACCAATGAAAATAAAATTCGCGTTTAGCAATTCGCTTTTCGCGTCTGTATGAACTAGCTTTAAAACCATTGAACACACAAAAAGGCAATCATCTGACACCCGATTCCGTGAATGAAACGGCATCTAAATGATGTGTATTTTTGCCGTTTACAAAACAAGCACATTCGTTTCTAATTTCCATAAATTCAGCCGGTCGAGTTATAAACGATTTATGTGCGATGTTTAGTGTTCGTACACTTACAATGTTATATTTGTCCGTGTCTGCGTAAAAGACCGACACTTTCCTCTTTACAACCAGCTTGCGAACAGCCGTTCCTGGTTTTCTTTTTTCTACTTTTAAAAGTTTGAACCCTCACGCTGTGTCTCACACCACAGTGGCGTGGGTATTAAATGAGGTATATTTTTACGTCAATAATATTAAGATTTTTTATAATTGGTAAAGAGATCTTTTTGTTCTTTGTTTCTATTATTACCACTAACGATAAAAAGTGTTGCGTAATATATCATTTATCGGTTTTTATTTCCCCAGTTATAGGGGGCCCCTAAATGGGTATCCTCATAGAAAATAAGATACATATTAGGGTTAAGGAGAGTTGTTGTGGGAACGTTTTTGGTAATTTTTTAATACCAAAATACAACAAGGGCCTCAGTCTTGTTCAACAATATTATGTTAATAAAATAAAACAAAATATGTACTTTGTTCATAGTCACTTTAATTGAATATTTAGCCGTGACAGCTGTTTCGTAGTACAACTACATTTTCAAACGTACTGACAAACTAAAATTATGTTACTTATATATAAACAGTAATACCTAATAAAAAACATATTTTTTAAAAAGGTTTAAAATCAATATGGTACAGTTGTAAAATTTAAAGATTTTATTGCTATATTTTATTAAAGTTTTACAAGGGGTAGATTTCCTAGGTCAATCTGTGTGTTAAGCAGATGTACATTCTGTTTTTTATGTTTATAGATTTCAATATTTTCTAATATATCTAGTTTTCGCCCTTTTGTTCTACATGTAATATTTTTAGGGTATTGATTTCTGGAAATTTGTGTCCGGTTTCCAGAAAATGGTTTGCGAAATTTGATGTTGTTTTCCTAACCTATAACATGAGTTATGTTCTTTAAACCTAGTTTCGAAATTTCTTCCCGTTTGTCCAATGTAACAGCTATTACACTCTTCACAAGTAAGCTTATAAACTCCTGATTTTTTAAATTTATTTGGTTTATCTTTCACATTAAATATCATGTTTGATAATCGATTTGATGGTTTATGTGCTATTTTCTGGTTTTGTTTAGACAGGGTGTTCGAAATTTGTTGTGATATTTGGCCAAAATAAGTTAGGGTTTTAAATGGTTGGTTTTGTTTTTCAGGTATTTTTGGGTAAATTTGGTTGAGGGTGAGTTGTTTACGTTTCTTATTAATTATAGAGTTTATTAAGGGTGGTGGATAACCATTGTTTTGAGCGATGTTTTTTATAGTGTTTAATTCTTTTTCTAAATTTTCTTTGGAAAGTGGAATGGAAAATGCGCGATGTATCATTGATCTGTATGCTGACATTTTGTGGGTAATTGGATGTAAAGAATCATTAGGAATTGTAATATCAGTAAAAGTTGGTTTTCTATAGATATCAAAATTTATGGTTCCGTAGTTAGTTTTTGTTATTTTAAGATCTAAAAAGTTAATGGAGTTTTGTTGTTCTATTTCCAAAGTAAATATAATCTTAGGGTGTATAGAGTTAATATAATTAAGAGTATTTTTTAGCTCTGTCTCGTTTCCTGAAAAGCCGACAAGTATGTCATCCACATATCGGTACCAAAATATAACATTATCTGAATGTTTGGAGTTTATAAATGATTCTTCTAGTTTTAACATAAATATCTCCGCCATTAAAGGGCTTAAAGGGGAACCCATAGCTAGTCCATCTGTTTGTTTATAAAAGTTTTCATTATATTTAAAATAATTTTTGTCCATACATAATTTCAAAAGTTTTAAAATGTCCTCTTTAAGAGATGGGTTCATGTTTTTATTATGTTATGTTGGAATGGAACCCCATTTAAGGGTGAGGACCTTTTTGTTTTTGCTCGTAAAAATTTTTTAAAGTAGGAAAAGTGGGGCCAGACCTTATCAAGATATTAGAGAATTATTGCAAGTTGCCTTATTAAGCTCGGGAATTATTAATATCGGCCTTATTTAAATAGTGCTTGTACCCATAATTTAGAGTTAGGTATTGCAAATTATGTTGACAGTACCATTAACCTAGAGGGGCAACAAATTTTAGTAGATTTTCTTTATTGTTTTGTGTTGTAGGCTTTTATTTACGAAAATTACAGAAATACATTTAAAAAAGCAACGTTTTAAGTATTTTTACTTCTAAAAACTTTTCTATTTTGTGGTCGGCAGCCGTTCGGTTAGCCGAACAGTTCCGAAGTTAAAATAAGACTAAAATAAGGCACGACCTAAAACTGACATAAATAAAGCCAGGCACTATCCTTATTAAGGGAGTCCTTATCCCACCATGCATCTGCGCAGGGCCGTATTTTCCATTAGGCTGACTGGGCTACAACCTAGGGCGCCATGAAAAAGTAGGCGCCAGACAGGGGAGTAATAAGCGCTAGACAGGGGCGTTTTTAAAAAGTTTAGGTTGAGTGGGGATTTTTGGTGACAAATTTCTCAGGGATAAGGTGCTTTTGGAATGATGAAGTATAGGCAAATAGGCGCGAAAAGGAGGGAATGACCTATTTTTTTTCTTCATCCAAATTTTACTTCGTGGTGAAGTAAGGCGCCTGGTATTCAAAATAGGCGGTACGGAAGAAAGGACCTTTTTTTTGCTCTTTAAAAATTGTTTGGTGGAAAATAGGCGCTCTGGGAATTCTAGCCTGGGGCGCCTCAAATGGTTAATACGGCTCTGCATCTGCGCAATCTCAAATGTCAAAATAAAACCGGTATTATTACGGCCTGGCCTTATTTCACTTTGCAATAATTCTCTAATATGTGAGAGTGGCCTCATTTTAGACCTTTTTTTTGCATGTCGAAAATTTTTTCCAAAAATAAAAATTGTTTACAGGTAACTTTGCTTTCCGCCCCGAGCCCCGATATCTCTAGGTACGCTACTGGTTTTGAGACCCCTAGGTACCACCCTATTAAAAGTAAAACTGCTGGACATCAGTTTTTAGGTCCCAACCTATCTCTAAGCCTGATTTGAAAACCAAACGCAGAGTAAAGCAGATGTCTCTTTTACAGAACCTTTACTTAATATTGGATTGGGCGCCAAAAATCTCGTCCATTTTAATGCATCCAAAACACAATCATGTTTCTTGTCGCGAAAAAGTCATCAAATATTCATCCCTTACCTATGGGCTGCCAAGTTAACCCTAACTGGCATAAACATATTGTATCTAACCAAAAACGTTTGGCCTAAGATCATAATTAATTGAAATAATCGGCGGTACAACAAAAAATTTCTGTCTGTTTTCATGTATTATGTTTATCAGAGTAGCTTTTGTGACGCAAATAGAGCGCTCCCGAGTAGCTCGGGAGCACTTCGTTCTACTTTATGGCGTTCCAGTGACCCAAAGTGTAATGCACCTTAACTACTCCGTTTTCTTTCCCCTTGCCCCTCATGCACCAGCTCTCATTCTTTGTCAAGGGATGCGTTCCAGTGACTAACTTTTTATAGCAGTTCAAGAGCTTGAAGCTCTAGAGCGTGATGCACAAAAATTTTCGTCACTGGAAAGCCACTCACAACCAAAGGTTTCACCAGAGTGGCTTTCCAGTGAAGCAAATAGAGCGCTCCCGAGTAGCTCAGGAGCATTTCGTTCTACTTTATGGCGTTCCAGTGACGGAAAGTGTTATGCACCTGAGCTACTCCGTTTTTCTTTCCCCTTGTCCCTCATGCACCCACCCCTCTTTTGGTTTTTGTGCTTCAAACGTGTTTTTTTATGGTTAAGAATTAATTTTTTAAAATTATTTATTTAAAATGGAATTAGATATTAAAAAGAGATTAGTATTATAAAGCCAAGAAAAGTTAAAAACAACGAAATTTTTAAATTTCTTAAAGTATCTCTCTTTCCTTGTCTAAGGATGCGTTCCAGTGACTAACTTTTTAGAGCAGTTTAAGAGCTTCAAGCCCTGGAGCGTGACGCACAAAAATTTTCGTCACTGGAAAGCAACCCAGAATTCCATAAACTAATTTTGATTTCAGTCAAATTTTATAATTTCAAATGAAACAATGAAAATGTTAAATTAATGAATACGTACGCCAGTGGGTCATCAAATGTCTTCCTTGTGTAAACATGTGTACGCGTTTCCATCAAGTGTTTTGCTTTATTTTCGTAATTATTATTACGGCGTTTCAACTCCATGTTCCGTTTAAAACGTCCATTTGTCACTTTTGGTTCACACAGTTTAGATGATAGATTCGTTGAATAAAAATAGAACAATTCAATAAGTAACGTTGGTTTTCGGACTTTAATTTAAGAAATATAGTAGTTATTCCATTTTAAAATAAAATTCTGGTAGAAATAATTTTACCTCGCATTTGACCAAGAATATTTATAGAAATATCCTGATTTTTGGTTCGTTGCCGGACTAGAAACAAGCACTTTTGAAAACAAGGAGTTAAATTTCAAAATAATATGAGTCATTGTATAACAACCTAAACAACACAAAGAATGGATAACAATCAGCGTTCTGAGTAGTTTTATATAAAGCCACGAGACGTAAGTTCTTAGTTATTAAGACTTGAACTACAAACACAACAATACCGACTTTGTACATTTTACTTTATTGCAGGTTTTTTTCTTTTAATTCGTTTCTGAGATATGTTGAATAAAATTTTGTCATTAAATATTGTTGTTGTGAGAAAAATAGGCTATGAAAAAAGCAATTATGTTTTACTCTAACAACATTATTTTAACTTCTGTATGTTACTGACTGCAACTATAAAAAACCCTTTGTTTAAATAATTAAATAGCGCAAATAAGGCTATAGAACAATTCTATTTTAAGAGCAAACTAGTTTATTTTGTTTATCCTAAGAACTTTTTATCAGGTTTTAATATCACGTACATATGTTTTTTCTTCTTTCGGTGCCTTCTCCTTTGCTAATAAAGATCGGCAAAACTCCTCTCGATTTTCAGATTTTCTTAGCAAAGTGTTCGACTCCAGGCCACTCCAATCTCTTATGTTTTTTAGCCAGGAGCATAGTCTACGTCCAGGGTTGCTTTCCAGTGACATTTTTGTGCGTCACGCTCCAGGGCTTGAAGCTCTTGAACTGCTCTAAAAAGTTAGTCACTGGAACGCATCCTTAGACAAGGAAAGAGAGATACTTTAAGAAATTTTAAAATTTCGTTGTTTTTAACCTTTCTTGGCTTTATAATAATAATCTCTTTTTAACACGCTTTTATTAACTTGAGTTGTAACTATCTATCCATCTATCTATCCATCTATCTATCCATCTATCTATCCATCTATCTATCCATGAATGTAACGGAATCTTTGAGCCTAATTTTAACCAACTTCCAGCTATTCGATTTCTTTGAAACTTTGCACACGTATTAAGGACCCATGACAATGCAATAATCTGCAAACAGTATCCCGTTATCCTGGTTTGGATCGCCAGGAAAAAAAAATCCATTATATTATTATAACCACTGCTTGATACCACCAAGTGTCATCTGTCACCTGTACGTCCCAGTGGTACCAACCACCGGCCATTTCAAGAGTTCGATCTGAATCGATTTTACTCAAATTTTATATTAGGTTATTTTCAGAAAGTCCATCTGAAAAACTTTGCTACTCTTGACAAAATGGCGAAAAAAATTTTTAGTGGGTTGCCATCTGTTGGCAACATTCCAAACTTTATACATACATAAATGCAATAAATAATAGTTTAAAAAACTAAAAAACACGCTTTTATATGCAACCGAACTAAAAATTAGAAAATAATTTTTCATTAAAAAAAATATTGTCACTTCATAGTAAAAAGCGTGGGCTGCATTTTACTTTTTTTCATAACTTTTCCATCATAGATATTGGCAAATATAATAATTATAACATTTAATATATTAAGCACCCCACGCTTTTTACTATGAAGTGACAATATTTTTTTAATGAAAAATTATTTTCTAATTTTTAGTTCGGTTGCATATTAAAGCGTGTTTTTTAGTTTTTTAAACTATTATTTTTAATATCTAATTCCATTTTAAATAAATAATTTTAAAAATCCATCCTTAACCATAAAAAAACACGTTTGAAGCACAAAAACCAAAAGAGGGGTTGGTGCATGAGGGGCAAGGGGAAAGAAAAACGGAGTAGCTCAGGTGCATAACACTTTCCGTCACTGGAACGCCATAAGGTAGAACGAAATGCTCCTGAGCTACTCGTCGACCTTCAATTTTGCCTTCTATAGCCGGCTGTCCATGAGAGCGGTTTTCCGCTCGCGGATGATAATTTAGCGTTGTGATTGGTTGAGTGTAAATTTAAAATGCTTTTCCCGCCAATCACAACGCTGAATTATCATCCGCTCTCATGGACAACCGGCTTATGACGAGCTGTAAAAACTAGTAAGTGCCACGTCTCATTATGCCTTGTTCAGACACGGCTAGTAATTTAGTCGGGTAGCGAGTAATTAAGTATTTTCGTGCGTGTGGACAGCTACTACACTAAACTACATTCCTAGTTTATACTGTCCGCACGCACGAGAATACTGAATTACTCGCTACTCGACTAAATTACTAGCCGTGTCTGAACAAAGCTTTACATGACCCAAGTAGGCAGTTTTGCGTTTTTTTCTACTCTCCAAAACCCCTTCTTTGTTCATACGACGAAGTGTAGAAGGAACAGTTTAAAATGTAAATTTGGTGCTCTTTGATAAGAAAAAAATCACAAAAAGTTTAAAGCAAATAAATCGGCATGCTTGTCTTTGCGGCCGCCTTTGCTATATTTCTTTTATGATATGCCGGTTGATGCAGCTGGTCATCGCACTATGGGATAGAAATTAATTTTTTGGTCAAAATTCTGAAACTTACCAATCTAACTTAAAATGAGGTGCTTTTTACTGGAAAAATATTATAAATTATTACAAATGCTTTTGCAAACTTAAGACTTATTATATGTTATTATAAATTTACACCCCCTTAACATTATTATTTTTTATTGTACAAAATAAACTAAAATGTCAGCTTGTTTGGTTAATTCGGTAGTATTTTAAGAAAGAAATCTTTTAAAATGCTTTAAAAAAAACTACATTTGATGTGTCTATCTCAATTAGTTTCGGAAATATGACCATCCAAATCTGAAAAATAATTTTAAATTATTTTTAGAAGCGTAATAGAGATACATCTTCCCAACTTTTTTATTTTTTAACGTATAAAATAAATAAAAAACCCTGTTTATTGGGTAGATTCTGTAGAATCCATATCTTTCATCAGAATGCTTTTATCTTTTAGGATATACAGTGTAGGACAAAACATATTAAATTTTAAAATGGAAAACCTTTTAAATTATAAAAAATCTTGTATCTGTCCTTACACTTAGAAGTAACAAAAAGTAGGAAGGCAATTGTAAGTACAAAAACTGTTAAAGAAAAAGGTAAAAAAATCTTTGACAAAAGTAGCCAGACTTCGCGAGACTGCATCGGAAACACAACGATAGCTCTTATTATTTAAACTTTTTTACTTTTTTTAGTAAATAAGGCTAATAATAAACTAAGTAGATTAAATGTTGTATATTTATGTTTACTTAAAATACATTTTCAAGTTTCTTATTACCCCAATAGAAGTCGTCATATCCTTTTATAATTTTGCGTACATGTAGTTCGAAGTATCTATTTTGAAATACACAGCATGAGCAATTAAAATTTCTTGTTGTTTTTGGCCAAAATAATGGATTTCTACCCCATAGTGTATCGGCGCGTCGCTGTAAAGGATAGCGGCGCCTTTGTATAAAATAGCCCGATTGCAGGCGGCCTATTTTATGTTTTTTTTGTATTATTTTCAAAGGGTAACGAATTTGCGCTTTTAAAATGTTCTTACTATATGCAGGTAAGTAAAAGATGGCCATGAAAAACAAACGCAAGCTAAATTTAAGCCTTTGTTCTTTTTTTTTTTTAAGACTGACAAAGTAAGGGTATGTTTGTTATTTTGAAAAAATAAACTTTTCTACATTGCGAAACAGGTTCCACGGAAAAACACCGCAGGTGAATAGGCTTATAATATACACATACGGTGTTTTTTCGTTGAACGGCAGTATAGTAAGAACATTTTAAAAGCGCAAATTCGGTACCCTTTGAAAATAATACAAAAAAACATAAAAAAGGCCGCCTGCAATCGGACTATTTTATATAAAGGCGTCGGTACCCTTTACAGCCACGCGCCAATACACTATGGGATAGAAATCCATTATTTTGGCCAAAAAGCAACTTTGAAATTTTAATGGCTTATGCTGTGTATTTCAAAGTAGATACGCCAAACTACATGTACGCAAAATTATAAAAGGATATGACGACTTCTATTGGGGTAATAAGAAACTTGAAAATTTATTTTAAGTAAACATAAATATACAACATTTAATCTTCTTAGTTTATTATTACCCTTGATTACTAAAAAAGTTAAAGAGTTTAAATAATAAGAGCTATTGTTGTGTTTCCGATGCAGTCTCGCGAAGTCTCGCTACTTTTGTCAAAGATTTTTTTACCTTTTTCTTTATCAGTTTTTGTACTTACAATTGCCTTCCTACTTTTTGCTACTTCTGAGTGTAAGGACAAATACAAGATTTTTTTATAATTTACAAGGTTTTCCATTTTAAAATTTAATATGTTTTGTCCTACACTGTATATCCTAAAAGATAAAAGCATTCTGATGAAAGATATGGATTCTACAGAATCTACCCAACAAAACAGTGTTATTATTTATTTTATACGTTAAAAAATAAAAAAGTTGGGAAGATGTATCTCTATTACGCTTCTAAGAATAATTTAAAATTATTTTTCAGATTTGGATGGTCATATTTCCGAAACTAATTGAGATAGACACATCAAATGTAGTATTTTTTAAAGCATTTTAAAAGATTTTTTTGGTGGTGATATAATATTCAGGGTATTTCATTTAAAAAAAAAACATCCCTATTGTCGTACCCTGTATATCATATGAGATAATAATCATCGGATTATTGATAGAATATATTAGAATGATACATAAATTTCGAATTAACCAAACAAGCTGACATTTTAGTTTATTTTGTACAATAAAAAATTGTATTGTATAAATTTATAATAATATATAATAAGTTTTAGGTTTCCAAAAAGCATTTGTAATAATTTATAATATTTTTCCAGTAAAAAGCACCTCATTTTAAGTTAGATTGGTAAGTTTCAGAATTTTGACCAAAAAATTAATTTCTATCCCATAGTGCGATGACCAGCTGCATCAACCGGCATATCATAAAAGAAATATAGCAAAGGCGGCCGCAAGAGACAAGCATGCCGATTTATTTGCTTTAAACTTTTTGTGATTCTTTTTCTTTATCAAAGAGCACCCAATTTACTTTTTAAACTGTTCCTTCTATACAGCAATTTTGAAAAAATGGCAACCTCGCCTTTGAACCCATGGCAACCCAGAGCGTGAAATAAAAAACGAGCCTGCGGGTCGCGGGTGGAGCCCCAGCAGACCCGGGAGGTCCGGCGCGTTATGTGACAAAACAACCGAGAGCAATCGATCGGCCGCAGCCCGATATTCCGTGCCTTTAATTGTTTAGCGGAGCGGCAACCACTGCCAGACATTGTGCCGACACGCTGATACAATGAACTAATTAGATCGAATATTTAGATTAGTTTAGATTTTTTTGGCGGCAATTCGTAAAGGGCCGATTTCGGGCTCTTTAATTTCGGAAACAAATTGGAACTAATTGAATTAGATTTTTCTGACATGGATGGTCTAGTTAGTTCTGATTAGACATGATTTAGAAATGTTTTTGGTGTATTTTTGGGCTGTAAACGTTGGACATTATTCTTAATATTGGGACACCCCCTGGGGTTATTTTTACATTAAATTCGCACACAATATTTTATAAAAAACTTTTAGTTATGTTTTTTTAATTTTATACTTATTTATGTTAACGACGCGGTAAGTATAGTCGTTGGAATTAAATAAGAGAAACCATAAAAATAAAAACATAATACCGCCAGTCGTTTTAATTAAAAAAAAACCCTTTATCATACCGCGCCGCTTTGTCCTATTATCAGCGCAAAAAGGCACCGACAAGTGGCGTTTCTCTCGTTTGATTCCAACGACAATAAGTATGTCGGTTGCCATAACATCATGATGAGGCGGCAGCTTAACTACCCAGCAAACACTATTTGCCGGCAATGTACATTTTTCATATTGGCATTGATGGTAAAGCATTCGCAATCGCATCTTATACGCTTTAAAAAGTCAACCCTAAATGAACACTTAATTGCCAATAAATTTTACATGCAGGCGAATTGCCGGCAAGCATACAAAAATGGCGGCATACCAATCCTGATTAAATAAAGCACGCGTTTTTGTTGCAGGCAAATAAATATTGGATTTTTGAAGGCAAACCTTCAACGCATATTCATACTTTTTAAACCATATTATTAACAATGGTATTTAACTAACATTAAAGCAATTTTTTTGAACTGTTTTATTTATAATGCCAGCTAAACAACATTATTTTATGTTTTTTTACATAATTTAAAGGAAATGGCCTATTCATAACATTTTATTGTTAAAATACATGCAAATAAAAATTAGGTCAAACAAAATGTTTATTATTTATTTTGGAGCGAATAAAAATAAAATGATGGTAAAATTAGCTACGTTAATTTCGACCGAAGATGACCGCTTTGTACATTTGTTTTCTACGTGGTTTTCTAGCTTTTTAGTTTCTTTTTTAAAGAAAAGAGTTTTTTAATAGACAAAATTAAATGTATTCCTTACCTAATAAGTGTGTGTTGTGTGATTAATTGGTGATGGCTAGTCGAGAAGGCAAGATATTCAAGTAGACTGTTAGGAGCTGTAAACATTTTGTTTAAATCTTTATTAAAAGTTTTAAAGACATGTTAATAAGAAATATTATATATATTTAATATTTTTTTGACATACCGATAGATGGCGTTATGGACAATAAACTACTACGTTTCTGCAATATCTTAGCTTTTTATCGTCTAAACCGTACCCATTAGACAAAAATAATTCGAGAGCGGTCTGCGGTAGGTGATCTCACTTAGCTTTGAAAGAAATATCTTCGGCTAGTGTAACAATCTGCATCTCCAAGTTGGACAGTGTTCCGAGAGATGGTACTTTGCATTGCAAGGAAATTGCATGCAGTAAGGAGTTTTTTCCTATTTTAATTTTCAAATAAAATATCGCATCATTTTAGCTTTTAAAAAAAAAAGTATATGCGACAATTTTCGTCAATAAGACGTCAGCTTGCTGCTTGGGAGTATCTGCGTTTGCCCACTTTCGTGTCTTTTTGTTATCTTTTTGCCAATAACTTATTAATGATGGATGCCATCATCTTAAACGCATTTTTTTGCCAATAACTTATTAATGATGGATGCCATCACTTTATCTGCAACACGTGGCGTAATAACGGCCACTTGCCCACTTTCGCGTCTTTTGATACCTTTTTGCCAATGCCTTGCCATTAAAGAGTGTTGGCAATGCCAGGAAATTAAATGTACAACGTCGGCAAAAATGTTATATGGGTAGGATTCTTACATATTCACCCGTAAGCTTATGTCTTTGTTTTTATTGTCGTTTATTTTTGTACAAACTAAGATGGTGGACATCGGCTAACTCTACTGACAAACATTAAAGGAGGATTTTTAATAAAAAATAAGAGAAAACCTTCTTATTAACATATGTCCTCAACTTCTTAGTTTTTGAACTATGGGGTGTTAAAATTTTTATTAATTATTGTTTTTGTTATTATATCACCCAGCAAACACTATTTGCCGGAAATGTACATTTTTCATATTGGCATTGATGGTAAAGCATTGGCAATTGGTGGCAATATTATGCCAACATCTTATACGCATTAAAAAGTCAACCCTAAATAAACACTTAATTGCCAATAAATTTTACATGCAGGCGAATTGCCGGCAAGCATACAAAAATGGCGGCATACCAATCCTGATTAAATAAAGCACGCGTTTTTGTTGCAGGCAAATAAATATTGGATTTTTGAAGGCAAACCTTCAACGCATATTTATACTTTTTAAACCATATTATTAACATTGGAATTTAACTAACATTAAAGCAATTTTTTTGATCTGTTTTATTTATAATGGCAGCTAAACAACATTATTTTATGTTTTTTTACATAATTTAAAGGAAATGGCCTTTTCATAACATTTTATTGTTAAAAATCATGCAAATAAAAATTAGGTCAAACGAAATGTTTATTATGTATTTTGGAGTGAATAAAAATAAAATGATGGTAAAATTAGCGTTATGCATTTGTTTTCTACGTGGTTTTCTAGCTTTTTAGTTTCTTTTAAAAAAAAAAAAGTTTTTTAATAGGCATAATTAAATGTATTCATTACCTAATAAGTGTGTGTTGTGTGATTAATTGGTGTAGTAGACTGTTAGGAGCTGTAAACATTTTGTTTAAAACTTTATTTAAAGTTTTAAAGACGTGTTAATAAAAATATTATATATATTTAATAGTTTTTTGACATACCGATAGATGGCGTAATGGACAATAAACTACTACGTTTCTGCAATATCTTCGCTTTTTATGGTCTAAACCGTACCCATTAGACAAAAATAATTCGAGAGTGGTCTGCGGTAGATGATCTCACTTAGCTTTGAAAGAAATATCTTCGGCTAGTGTAAAAATCTGCATCTCCAAGTTGGACAGTGTTCCGAGAGATGGTACTTTGCATTGCAAGGAAATTGCATGCAGTAAGGAGTTTTTTCTTATTTTAATTTTCAAATAAAATATCGCATCATTTTAGCTTTTAAAAAAGTATATGCGACAATTTTCGTCAATAAAACGTCAGCTTGCTGCTTGGGAGTATCTGCATTTGCCCACTTTCGTGTCTTTTTGTTATCTTTTTGCCAATAACTTATTAATGATGGATGCCATCATCTTAAACGCATTTTTTTGCCAATAACTTATTAATGACGGATGCCATCACATTATCTGCAACACGTGGCCTAATAACGGCCAATTGCCCACTTTCGCGTCTTTTTGATACCCTTTATGCCAATGCCTTGCCATTAAAGAGTGTTGGCAATGCCAGTAAATTAAATGTACAACGCCGGCAAAAAATGTTATATGGGCAGTTTATATATTTTTAAAAAATTTGTGAGACTCCTTTTATGCTTCAGAAGACATTTGTCGGCATACAAGAAAAAAAAGATCAGTATCGTTCATAAGGATTTTTTCAGGAGAGAACGGTACGCTACTGCATTTTTTTTAAATAAAATTATTTTTTAAATTTCCCATTTAATTTGGAACAAATTTGATCTCTTCGCGATTTTTATTTGATCTATACGATTTTTGCGTCTGCATAGTCAAATCCCTATCGAATTAGAAAATAAATAAGAAAGGTTATTTTATACTGAATTTGATATTATGGATTTAAAAAGACCATGCCAAGAAATTATTTTTATTTATTGACACACATTGATTAATTTTATTTATTTACGTACATTAAATAAAAAAAAGTTAAGAAATCAAATTTCTTCCAAACTAAATGGGAATTTTAAAAAATATTTTTATTTTAGGGGAAAAAATATCATATGCAACAAATGGATAAGGTGTTTTTACTCTTGGGATTGCCGTACTCGCATTTTAAATTTTTCTTTATTTTACGAAAATAAATATTGAATTATTCGAAATATATCAAAAGTGTCAGCATAAATGTGTCATAAAACTACAAAAATCACCCTGCTTTGACCCTTAAACACATAATGATCTACCCTAAGACCCAAAATAGAAAATAGCAACAATAGCCACCAAAAAGGCCCATTTCACACTTTAAGTTGTTATTATAAAACGGTACTTCACATGATAATAACCTCTCGAGAGAGAGGTCGGCATTTACAAACCTCTCAGCGGGGACTGCGTGTCCTCAACAATGGCCCTGCCGGGGCCTGCACCCGTTTGCCATAATGAGGGGGCACAATGGAATCGCATTCATAAATCTTCGTGCTTATAATGATAATAGACACGTTATTAGGGCCCTTATAGCGGGTTCTGAATGATTATCTCGATTATTTGGCTTCCGATACGGTTATCGAAAGACCGTGAAGAGTTGATGATGACATTTGAAAATTGATAACATCCTTTATTTGGAGAATATGATGATGTGTTTTGTTACTTGATTGGCTTATTTTTAATAAGGAATAATTTTTGGGATTTAATTATGTCTCTGAAAGTGGATGGTTTCTTTTAATTTGGTAGATCGAGGAGGCGATGATTTTCAGTTGCAGGGTTTTTTTGCTTAGGGCCGGATGTACGGGGGGCAGGCGGGGCATTGGCCCTGGGCCCCCACACCGCTGAAAATAGAAAAGGAAAAAAGGTACACATTAGTTGATGGGCTCAGAAAATTAAAATGATGTCATTGGTGAGGACCTTTTTTTTGGTACTAAATTTAATTAAATTTTTGATGAGCGGGGCGCCACACGCTCGTTGGCCTATTCTAAAATAGTGCATTCGCAGAAAAAGTAACGAGTACACGTTAAAAAGTATTTTTGCAGACCACACAGTTGAACCATGCAAAAAACACACGGGCCGCCGATTCTTCAATTTTGAATACTAAGTGTCGTATGCAACATCAAATAAATCTTGTCAGTATTTTAAAGTTTTTTTTAAACGTAATAAAGATAAATACACTCCTTAAAAATAATTATTGCATATATTCGATTTCTTCCATAAGTTTCTATACAAAAATTATTTAATTTAAATGGTCATATCTTTTTTATAATTAACCTATCAAGACAATTAAAAAAAAAATATTAAGTAGAAACATTTTGCACCCCTTATTTTGCAATTCCGTTTTGGTTAACGTTATTCTGAGACTGCGCAGTAACGCAAACATGATCCGTTATCGTTATTAACCATACCGGACTCCTTTAATTACGGATGAATACCGAATTGTAGAAATTTTAATATCAATTATTTAAAAGGTTAAAATTTTAGTGCCGTATTTATTAAAATATCGTTTATACATAGGCTCTAATTAGCGAAAAATCTATAGCAGTAATAAAAATCAAATAGTGTTAAGAAATTAAAACGAATTTGCATTTTTACGGATATTCTAAATCAGTAATTAATTTAGATGTTACAATCTGGCACACTTGCTTTTATTCTACTACCAAACCTAACCTTACTTTTTGTGTTTTGCTTATACTGTATTGTTTGCATCTACTTTAGAAAACGAAATCAACAGAAGTGTTTGCATATATTTAAATATGAATTTATATCTTATGAAGAATTAAAGTAAATACTGATTTTTCGTAAACTTTAAAATGGGTGAACCACAGGCAAAAATAAGTTTATGTGTCGAAAGCGCAGACGCAAGATCTATTTCTTAAAAGAGGCTGCAAAATCTCTGTCTAAAACTCCTGCCGTAATCGTTATGTTTAATAACGATAACCATAAGGATACCAAAAAACGTCTGTTATTTTAAGAGGTGCAAAATGTCTCTATTACTTCATCGTAATCGTTGTTATTTACTGTTATAGTAAGAACCATATTTATTTCATTCTAAAAGTGATGCCGCCAAGTATACAAAAAATGATAAAGTAAACAAACCTTTTGAAAGCACATAGCCTCTGACAGAGCCTGATTGCATATTTTTAGGTCAATAAATACAAATATTGCGAAAACACGTATCACGTACTTAAAAAACATTCTCTTATTTCGTCTCTGGCCTGCTATAAAAACTGTGGCGCGTGGCGTACCTGTCGGGTTGAATATTTTTTGCTGCAATAAATCACTGTTCACAAAAGGGTTTGTTTACTTTATCATTTTTGTGTACTTGGCGGCATCGCTTTTAGAATGAAATAAATATGGGTCTAACTATACCGATACATCCAACAGGCTGATAAAACATTTTTGAAAAATAGGAATAATTTTTAATCGCCCTGTATAAGGTGCTCTTAAAAGGAGGAATCTCATTTGTGAATAAATTATACACATACTTCTGATATTTTATAATCACAAATATGACGACTTTCTTTCAACAGCACATTACACAGGGCGAGTAAAAATTAATCGAGCATATGGGATAATTCTTTTGAGGAGTGTATTTAGGAACATCAGTGAACAAGGGTAAAGATTTTTTATTGTTGTATCTACTTTTTCATATAATATTTATTTAGTGATGGATTTAGGCAGGGCCGGATTGAAGGGATTTAAAGGGGCAGGCGGGGCACCTGCCAAGAGCCCCCACAACAATAGGAAAAGTTATAATATCTATTTAACTCTATTTACTTTTACTTTGAGGGGGCCTCCACAGGCTCCGGTCCTGGATTTAGGTAGAGGCCCAGGGCGGCAGAATTTAAGAGGCGGGAAAATTTTTAAAATTACAAAATTTTAAAGGCGAAAAAGGTGTTTGTCGTGGAAGTGGAAAAAATTTGATCTGTACACATCACATTATCTAAAATTAAAATATGAACTGAGATACTTACTGATGATACTGGAAATTTTACCTTTTTTTTTAAGTTAACGGTCATATTTTCGAATGTATTCATTTACATTATCAACTCAGAAGATTCCCTAACAAGTAACCAAAATGATGTGTTTTGAGTATGCCGGCTACGAATTGTTTAGGAGAAAAAAGTTTTTCGACTCTGAAAAGAGTAAAATCTTAGGTATTTACGGTATCATACCAAGGTTAGTTTATATTTATAAGGTTGCGACATATCCTCAACTTTTAGGCGGTTCGAGGTCGGGGACGCAAGGAAAGGCACTCCACGGAAAAAAGTTGGCATGACTGGGTAAAATCCAAGCTGATGATCAATCCAGTGGCGTCTAGAATTTGCGCATTTCATTTTGCATTGTTTTGGAAGTGATATTTGTTGAATGATGTAATTCCAAATGTTTTTATTTAAAGTAAAAGAATTTACAACTTAATAACAATTAAAAACTGTTGTGTAAACGGTTGTTCTACTAATACAATAAACTGTATATCTCCGGCATTGAACAACATGGCCGAAAAATGGGAGATGTGACGTCATAACACGTCAAAGCAATATGGCCGAATGTCGTGACCTTATATAGACCGACTTTGGTCTCATACAACGTTACGGGCAAGTATGGGCCAGGATAGATTTAATGCTCATGCATTACTGTCAGTTAAAGCTCAACCACTCGAAGAAATTGATTATGGTGATACAATTGATGTTTTTGCGCGGACCAAAGCCAGGAAGAAAATATTTTTAAAAAATAGTATTTGAAAAAAAATGTTTGTTATTTATCAGTCTAAAGTTTATGACTTATTTATCTGTATTGTTTATTAACTTCATTTGAAGATTATACTTTATTAGAATAGGGCTATATTTAAACAAGTATAATGGAATAAAATTAATAAAATTAATTTCTTCCAAAAAGGCGGCAAATTAAATTGGGCCTAGGGCGGCAACATGCCTAAATCCGCCACTGTATTTCTTGCCCATTTGAACCCATTGTTAAATACAAAAAAGTATGCTGCAATATTCGATAAAACGATAGAGAAAGGCACAACACAACACAAATAAATTCAAAAACAAAACACGAAGAGAGAAGAAAAAAAGTTTTAAATATACCTTTTAGCCAGATTTTGAAAAAAAAATGATTTCATCTAAGTTTCATTTACTTTTCTAGATTTAAAGCCTGTACCTTCTAAACAACCAATCTTTTTTCCAAACCTCTCTTTACTTTTATGATGTATACATGTCAAGTACCCTTAACTTTCTTAAGCAAACCAAAAGAGACGTATGTCACACCCAGCAACTTGTCAAGTAGTTTTGAATTCTTTATAATCTACCATGACTGAATCTTACTCTTTTATCCTTTTCTAATTCCATATAACAAGGTTGTGAAAGCTGTAAAACAATGTGAGGGAGTGAAAGAGAAAAGAGGTCTTGTCATCGAGGTGTAAAATAAACCATGAATATTTCACATTACAAATAATTTATAAAAGTCGAATTACCTTAAAACAAAATATACAGGGTGTTTTAAAATTTACTACAAATATTTTAGGGCTTATAAGGCTGCTCCGAACTAAAGCCATTGTAAGTGACGTAAAAAAAAGATTATTTTCAACTCTGGCTACATTTTCACATCAAATCTAACAAAAATTTGGAAACCTTCAATGGTGAAAGTAAATTATGGTTAACTTGATTAGTTTTGGAGATACAGAGTGTCTTTCTTGTCAACTTGGCCAGGCACTTGTAACTCGCTTGATATTAGAGATAGAACAAAAAATGTAATTAGAAAAGTTTTAGGGATTTTTAAGTAGAATTCAGTGGCGTACCTATATTTTTTCCATAGCCTTTTATTTAAAAGAAAAAACACAATGTTGTGTTTTTTTTTAATGGGACCCCTGTATATTTTATCACTCATAAAAAGGTCGCCTTGAAAGCTGTCAAAAATACCACATTTGATATATTTGATTTGTCATAGTTTCGAAAATATATCTGTACCTCAGAAGCAGTTGGGCTGAAGTCCATTTTTAGAGAAATGTGTATTACTTATTTACTTTATAATTTTATTTTATTTATTCTTAAGGGCATTACTTTACTTCGAAATTTTAAGGTGCAGATTTTTGCTGTACTTTAAATTTTAAGAAGTGGAATTCAGTTTAACTGATTTTAAGGTAGAAAAAGAATAAAACACATTTCTTAAAAAATGGACTTCAGCCCAACTGCTTTCAAGGTACTGATAAAGCGATCGTCAGGAGATAATAAAATGGCATTTTAAATAAAACACCCTGTAAATTTTATTACCATTAAAAAGACATTTTAAAGACCATTAAGAATTTGCCACATTTAAAATAATTTTCTCTAATAGTTTCAGAAATATGAGCTTTCAATTCTTAGTGGGTAGATCTACTATTTTTAGATTATTACGTTATATTTCCAAAACTATAAAAGATAAATATATTAAATCTGTATCTCCAAAAAGAATCAAGTTAGCAATGATTTTCCTTTGCCATTGAATTAGTTTTAAAAATTGAAATCAAGATTATGTAATCAGATTAGTTTATTCTCTTATAGTTTTCGCTATACCCTGCAAGGTCACGAAAAGGCGCCACTCTGTACATTGCATAAATTCATATTTAGATAAATTCTAGTAGGGATTAAAACCCCTTATTTAACGTGTGAAAAAAAAAACTATAAACGAAAAAGGAGTAACTTAACATGAAGAAATAAAAAATTGTATTTGCAAGGTTGCCAAGTTAATAGTTTTCTCTGTAGGTTAGGGAATTTTAAAGTTTTAAATGGAATACCCTATTTTTTATTATTGCTATCGGCTTGTATTAACTTTATTATGACCTAATATTATCTTTTTTACTTCTGTCAATTTTGGAGATATGACATCATGCTTTTTTGAAATTAATACAAAAACGGCTAGGTATGGTCAATTATCTAAAAAACGATTCAACCAATATTTGTCAACATGAGTACAGAGGTGAAACTGGACCTTTTAAATTTATAAATAGCATTTTTTAACGTTTTTAAGATTCTTAAAAAATTCAAGGAAAGAGAATAAGAAAATCTAATTATAAAACCTGGCAAATGCAATTCCTGAATTTTAAATGTCCAGGTACTCCCTGTACTAATTTTGACGAATTTCGGTTGGTTCGTTTTTGAGATAATTACCCATACTTGGTCGTTTCTGTATTCAAGCTTGATGCCATATCTTTGAAATTGACAGGAGTAAAAAACGATAATATCAGGTCATAATAAAGTTGATACAAGCTATTGATAACAATAATAAAAATAGGGTATTCCATTTAAAATTTTAAGATTCCCCAACCTAGAGAGAAAGCTATAAACTTGACAACCTTGTAAATATTATTTTTAAATTTTTTATGTTTAGTTACCCCTTCGCTACAAAATTTGGTTCATTTATATTTGACGGTTGCTGAGATAATCTACCTTTACAGTTTTTTACTAACCCTGTATAGTATTCTTACATGAAGTACTTTATCATTATGATAATGATAATAAAAAATATACAGGGTGATTCAAAAATCGATCACGAGACTTAATGGGCTGATTCTACTTGATAAAATAAGTGTAGAGCTTCATATAATTTGCTTTCAAAATGTCATTTCGTTTTCGAGTTACAAGCCGTCAAAGTTCGATTTTATTTTGGTTTTTTCGCCATATTACATTTATTTTTAACCAATCCAGTTGATATTTGGCACACAAATCGAGCTTTGCAGATTCTAAAATTTTATGACAAAAGTACTTTTTTTAAATACCGCCAGAAGGCACTTTACCTAAAACTTAAAATTTATTTACATCATCACTTTTTTATTTTGACAGATATCGAAAAGCTGGGGGCGCTATTTTATTGACAATCAAAAACTCAAAAATAAGGTACTTTTTATTAAAGTCCATAAACCTCACCGTTTAGGCACCAATAGACATCAAAATTTTCATAAATTTCAGTCAAATTACAACTTTTAAATATTTAACACACCGTAGTTCGTTCAAAAATTAAGACGTTTAGGACATAATAATATGTTTATATGAAGTTTTTTTCCTATTTTTTGTTGTAGAATCGCCCCGTAAAGTTTGTCGGTTGAGTTACTGGACACCCTGTATGTATGTAGGTAATTTGATTCAAATTGATGAACACTTTGATGTCTATTGGTGCCTAAACGGTGAGGTTTATTGACTTTAAAAAAGAGTACCTTATTTTTTAAGTTTTTGTGTCAATAAAATGGCGCCCCCATCTGTCAAAATAAAAAAGTGATGATGTAAATAAATTTTAAGTTTTAGGAAAAGTGACCTCTGACGGTATTTAAAAAAAGTACTTTTGTCTTAAAATTTTAGAATCTGCAAAGCTTGATTAATGTGCCAAATATCAACTGGATTGGTTAAAAACTAAATGCAATATGGCGAAAAAACCAAAATAAAAATTGAACTTTAACGGCTTGTAACTCGAAAACGAATGCCATTTAAAAAAAATGTATATGAAGCTCTACCCTTATTTTGTCAACTAGAATCAACCCCTTAAGTTTCGTGATCGATTTTGAATCACCCTGTATGCACAACTGTATGTAGCAGTCCCCAATCGGATCAGCTTGCACTTTAGTCCGTGCACATTTACACATCGTTAGTCTCACCCGCGCTTGGTCTACCATCGACCAAGTCGTTCCAGGAAATTTATGTGTTTTGTCCTCTGTCCAATATATTATTCCTGGTATTTTCTGGTCTCGCTGGTCGGTCGGATTTTTGTCATTTTATTGCCAGACCATGTGGAACAAATCGTTTGGGTTCGGCTAGATTTTAAAGCACTTTAATGTGTTTTAAATTAAACTATTATTCGGAGCATTTAAAATATGTTTAGGAATTTACAAGAATTATGTAAGAAAATTAGTATACGTTGAGTAATAAAATCCCAGGACTAATGAAAAATATCTATTACAAAAATAATGGACCTAAAATCCTATAAAAAGTATCAAGAGATAATTCTAATAGCTTTGTTCGCGGGTTCGATTCTGAACCGGTTCTGGGACTATTCGCATGCGCAGTGAAAAAAGCAGCGTTCGCGGTTAGTAAAATCCTGAATTTTTAGTAACAGTTCTGTGTTCGCGGGTTACAATGAAATCAGTTCGTTACCGGTTCGTAACCTTATTAGCAGTCCTGGGATTTTTGTTGGAACTAAAAGTTCAGTTCGGATTTTTATGCGCATTGTCGACCTGGTCAGCTGTTTTCTGTTTTTGTGGTACAGAAATAAACCGTTGTATTACAGTTTATTTGTTTTTGCCACTTTTTATGCGGGTTAATATACCTGTTGAATATTTTTTTATATTTTTGTGATTCTGAGTGTATATAAACAAAGTATTTTTAATTGTATTCCGTATGAATGTATGTATGCAATAAAGTAAATAAAGATTTAATTAAAAAATATAGGCAATATTACAAGATTTTACCATTTCTTGTTGTTTGAATTGCATCTTTAGTTAAATACACATAGGTACTTATGTTAAAAACGAGAGGAGGCAGGGAATCCCTCGTCTTCCGCCGAGAGACCTCGAGTGGCATTCGACAGTATAACAATTAACCTTTTTGTTTAAATTTAATTTTTTTTGTATAGTATCCAATTTAACCATTAAAAATCCTAACCAAAATGCTAGGTTAGAATACATCCTCAGCTCTATAGAAAATCGTTCGCGGTAAATAAAAATTCCGAACTAATAACTAGACATGCGCTTTAAAACAATTCTAAAGCAGTTCGGTTCTGGTTCAGAATCGGTTCATTACTAGACCCGCGAACAAAGCTAATATTATATTACAAAACCTATAAATTTAATCGATTAAGGTATCCAACATATTTTGATAATGATTTTGCTTGGAAAATAGCTAAAGGTATTAATAAAAACACGAGATCGCGTCCATGAACCTATTTGCCAAGCAGAATTATGCAAAAATATTTGAGTAGTTTAGATTATTTCCTGAAACACTTAAATTAAAGCTAACAACACAGTGAATTTTGTTGATAATAAATTTTTACATTTTTTAACAATTTTGACTGTTACCTATTATGGATGACAGAAATTTATTTACATATTATATCACAAGACCTATAAATTTAACCGACTAAACTATCCAACATAGCTTGTGCAAGGTTTGGCTTGAAAAATAGTATAATGTACAATAATTTTTATGAAAATATGAGGCCACGAAGCGGTAAAGGGCTTTTATTTCAAATTAAAACCTTTTAACCGCAAAGCGGTGAATGTTTTTTTATTATTGTCTATAAAACTATTTGCCAAGCACAATCTTAGAAAATCATATTTGGATAGTTTAATCGATATGAATTTCTAGGTCAAGTAGTATATGGCTAGATTATTTCCTAAAAAACTTAGAATAAAGCCAACAGCAAAAATATTGCTGATAACAAATAACAATTTTGACAACCAGTTTGGATGACAAATGTATTCGCTGTTAAAGAGTTCTAGTGATTAAATTACTTATCTAAACCAAATGTATTCAAAAAATTGTAGTGTCTGATTGATTTATTTCATAATGAGGGAAATAATCATATATTATATCACAAAAACTATAACTACCCAACATTTTTCTTGGAAAATTGTTGAATGTACAATAATTTAATAAAAACATGAAACGTCGAGGGGTTTTTTCAAAATTATTGTCCTTAAACTATTTGCCAAGCCAATCTTACAAAAATTATTTGGGTAGTTCAATCGATTTAAACTTGTAGGTCCAGTGGTATACGACTAGATTATTTCCTGAAAAACTTACATTAAAGCCAGCAACACAGGATTTTACTGTTAATAAAGTTTTAAATTTTCTATAAATTTTGACAACCAGTTTAGATGACATAAATTTATTCAAAAAATGGCGGTATCTGATTGTCTATTTTATATTAAGAAAAATAATTACATAATAATATATCACAAGACCTATAAATTTAATCGATTAAACTACCCAACATTTTTTAGCAGGCTTTTAAATAGTTGAATATACAGGGTGTTTCTAAAAGGTAAAAAATATGCTTTTTACCACTCTGTATCTCAGAAGTTAAGACATTTAGGACACAGGTGTATTTAAACTTTTCTTCTTAAAATCACTTAAGGATTTATACTGTTAAAGATTGCCATCTTATTTTAAAACACCCTGTATAGCTTAGACCTGGCCAAACAGCAAAATATTTTTTTAAATACGGATATTTTGAAAACGACTGCTTAAATCAACTTTTACCACGTATACATTTTTTTATGTAAAATAGGTTTGTTCCAGCAGAAGGTTGGAAACATGTTAGCAACAATCGTAAAACGCAAAAATTGTTACAAACATTAGTCAGAAATGTTTGCAACAGTTTTCTGTTGGAATGAAAAATAAACATGGCGTGCATACTGCTTATACGTCAATACAAGAAAGGTTATGTTAAAAATTTGTCAGTAATGTTTGAAGAATGTTTGCAAACTTTTCGGTAATTTTCTAGAAACCTGCGGCAACTCCGATTTTGATGAAATTTGGTATACGGGGATTTTTTGGGGTGCTGATTACGAATCTAAAAGATTTTTTGGCGGAAACGTTTCGTTCTTGAGATATTCATTATTAGACTTGAATTTTAAACTAATCCTATTTTTACAATATTCCCCCTTCTTTTTGCACACAATTCTTGATTTAAAGCTAAAGTGGCACACAATATTTGATTTTCACCTTTTAAAACCCCGTTTTTTACGTATTTTACATTATTTTTGCATTAAATTGCATAGCTATACTTTGAATCCTTTCAATCCCAGTGTGCCATGAAGCCCTATGTGTATGTATGGTTGCCGCATTATCAAAGAAAAGCCACGCAATTTAATGCAAAAATAATGTATAAAACGTAGAAAAACGGGGTTTTAAAAGGTGAAAATCAAATATTGTTTGACACTTTAGCTTTAAATCAAGAATTGTGTGCAAAAAGAAGGGGGAATATAGCAAAAATAAACTTAGTTCAAATTTGAACTTTGATGATGAATATCTCGAGAACAAAACGTTTCCGCCAAAAAATTCTTTCAGATTCGTGATCAGCGCCCCAAAAACCCAGCGTATACCAAATTTCGTTAAAATCGGAGTTGCCGCAGGTTTCTAGAAAATTACCAACCTTTCAAACAGTTTCCAACATCTTAAAACTACTGCTGGAACAACAAACAATTAATTGTATAATGTTAGAAACATGGCACTGCTGGAACGACAAATTTGACGCGCGCAAAATCCGAACGGTTGCAAACATTTCTTACGGCCTGCTGAAACAAACCTAATATGTCGAAAAATAAGAATTTGTATCTGAAAGTTACATACAGAGTGGCCTAAAAAAGGTATGTCGTGTTTAATTTTGCAAAATACCGCAGGCAGCGCCCTCTAGAGTTTACAATAATATTGATAGCAGATCCGTATTTTTCACCTCCCAAAACCCCTCTAGCCTTTGTGAAATTTAATGTGTTAATTTATAAACATTACCAAAATTTATTTAACTTTCCGATAATCTTTGGATCATTTTAAAAAACTTTTCTATATACAACTTTTTCCAAAACAAATATTTAAAAAACGGCCGCGAATCGCGTTTTAGCTCAATATAACGTGTACTGCATCCTCTTAAAAAAAAATCTTTCTCCCCTTATAATAATTTACATTTCACACCGTTATTTCTTAATTTCTTTCCAAATGTTTCTATTTTTAGTCCAATTACGTTCCTTGCAACAAGTGTTGAGAAACATTACGACAAAAAAGACATTATGGCCACCGACAAATGCAAATGGATTTAATTATTTTTATTCTTAACGACACTACCAGTGCAGTGGCGTAATAGCTATTTTCTAAATCATCTTTAAGGTGTTTTAAAAATTTGAAAAATTTCTTGCGCGAGATTTTTTTGACGTGACAACGTCTTATAATTCGATAGACCCGGCTGCACGCACCAAAAACATGACTCATGCGGCGTTACCTCGCGCGTTCCATTTAAGGCTTGAAGTGCAAGCAAGAGTGCGGAACGAGCGACAAAGAGGCACAATCTCCGTGTTCGGCAGCGTTCGACATCTGTTTCTCTCCTACTTGAGTGAGCGTGCAGTGAAAAGTGAATGTGGTGTCAATTGTTTATAACATCGATAATTGCGGCGATAAAGGCAATGATTCTGTCACGTTCAGCTATCGTCAGTAAACCGACTTTGCAGACACCCGATTTTTTTCTGCTATTTTTCGATCTTTGCACTCCTATTTTTGGTATTTTAATATTTTCTCCTTTTTCTTATAAGCATGCGGAATATGTAGTTTTTATTAACACGCTTTTATTAGCTTGGGTTGTATCTATCTATCTATCTATCTATCTATCTATCTATCTATCTATCTATCTATGTAACGGAATCTTTGAGCCTAATTTTTACCAACTTCCAGCGATTCAATTTCTTTGAAACTTTGCACAAGTATCAAGGACCGATGACAATGCAATAATTTAAAAACAGTATCCCGTTATCCTGATTAGCACCGCCAGGATAAATAAATTCCTTTTTTTTTTAATTATGGCGAATGCGCAAGGGCAATTGATGCATAACTTGCTGCGTTTTTAATTGACTATGTGTCTCTTGACAAAATGGCGAAGGAATTTTTTAGTAAATAAACTGGAGCATTTATTTTTAAAAAACTAATTGATATATTGAACTAAAAAATGAAAAATAAATAATAGTTTAAAAAAACTAAAAAACACGCTTTTATATGCAACCGAACTAAAAATTAGAAAATAATTTTTCATTACAAAGAGTTTGTCACTTCAGAATAAAAGCGTGGGGTGCTTAATATATTAAATGTTATAATTATTCTATTTGCAAATATCTATTAGGGAAAAGTTATGAAAAAATAGTAATATGCACCCCACGCTTTTTACTCTGAAGTGACAAACTCTTGTAATGAAAATTATTTTCTAATTTTTAGTTCGGTTGCATATAAAAGCGTGTTTTTTAGTTTTTTAAACTATTATTTATTTCACACCATTTTTAATGGAGAAAATTAGCCCTTCCCCATTAAATTATATTATTTTTCTGCGACCGTTTATAAAAATATTTTTTACATTTTGGTACACTTCATAAAGTGGTAAAAAAGTGTTTTTTTTACAGTTAAACGCTTTATTTTACTCTTTCGCTTCAGTTCCTACTAGAATTTATTTTAATAGGACGTGTAACAGAAGGGTCAATGCACACTGGATGCTAAAATTTTAGTATCTGCACGGTCCAGTCTAACATCTTACATGCTATTTAAATGAATAAC
The DNA here is from genome assembly GCA_014170235.1 of Listronotus bonariensis. Lineage (NCBI taxonomy): Eukaryota > Metazoa > Arthropoda > Insecta > Coleoptera > Curculionidae > Listronotus > Listronotus bonariensis. Next base: position 13,858 of record JACEGR010000891.1, on the reverse strand, counting down.
CAGACCGTGAGCGGAGCGCTAATGTGAACAGATCCTACGCTCACGGTCCGGTCATTCATTTTAATAGCATGTAAGATATGTGACGGGACCGTGAGCTTACCGAGACCTGAGCGAATAGTGTGCATTGACCCTAAGGCGACATTAACTAAATCAAAAGATCTAGTTACCATAAAGTCCGTCATTACTTCTTCATAAATATATAATTTTAATAAAAAGGATCAAAAATTAATAATAAAATTTTATTTATTATGACTCAGAAATTGGAAATGAATAATTTATACTATTTAGGTAATATGTCCAAAAAAGTAAATTCACACAATTTTAAATTTTTAATATATAAGTGTACAGTTATGACAAGAATAATTGTTTCTTAACAAAAGAAGGCAATGATTTTTATTGTTGGGTGTAAAAAATAAATAAATTATACCATAGATAAATGAAACATGCTTAAATGTAAATTTATGAAATTTTTATACGGTAGTAGAAAAATATCGTATGCAACACATGCATAAAGTTCGGGTCACACATAACCGCAACGAGTCCGTAGACGTGCGTGTTCCTGGTAAAATGTAGGGGGATGCAGTGCAAAAAGTTTTGTATTTAATCAAACTGAAGTATTATGAGTCAATTATACCACGCTTTAAATTACACCTAATCGTAAAATAAACCTTCATATAATAAGGTAACACAATTTTAAGGTTTAGCCACATATACCCACGCTGAGGCCTGCACCGTAGCACGGCCGTGTCTCGGTTTTGAAATGTGTCCGTTGTAATCAAATGCCGTAGACCTATTACCACTGCTTGTACTTTGACCACTTAATTAAAAAAACTGATTATAACAAGAAATAAAATGCATTCATTAGTTTTACTTACATATTAGTCACAAGATGACAATAAAATTAATTTTTCATTTTTTAATACTTATATAAATCACATTTTCATTGTATTGTTTGTGTACAACAACTAACCTTTAACCACTAACTTTTAATTTTTATACGTAATGAACTGAAGTAAAAGGTGACGCCCGATTAACTCAAAGCTTGATTCGGGGAACATCGGCGCTATCCGATCAACCTATGATTTCATTGGCTGGGCATGTTTCAGACCGTACGAGACACGGTCGTGCTACGATGCGGGTCTTATGGGAAATCGGTGCAGTTATATGTGGCCACACTTTTATACTACACTTAAACTTTGGATAAAAAGGAACAGAGATTCCTTTTAAACTTTCCCAATTAAACAAAGATAAACATACATACTGTCCTAGGACCACTCTTATACATTTTATACACCAACGAATTGCCGGGAATATCACCTGATCATGTGGTGCTATATGCAGATGACACCACTTTAATATTTAGTGAAGCAAATGATGAGCTTTTGTTGACAAATATTACTAATTCTTTGGATCAACTTAACGAATATTTTGCTGAAAATGATTTGCTATTAAATATAACAAAAACACAAATAGTTCAGTTTGGAAACAAAAAAAAATACAATAAGAACTAACTATCGTGGGCAGGAGTTGGTGTCGTCTGGTACGGTTCGGTTTCTGGGTGTGAACTTGGATTGTAGACTGGACTGGGAAGCTCATATCGAGGAGGTTGCTTTGGGGGTTGCCAGATTTGCCTATGCTTTGGGAGTTATTGCTAAGAATGTTGGTGTGGATGCTGCTATTACAGCATACCATGCATATATACAGAGTCGGCTTAAGTATGGGTTGGTATTTTGGGGAAATTCTTCAAGAATTGACAGAGTTATGGTGCTGCAGAAGCGTTGTGTTAGAAATATCTATGGAATGAAACAAACAGAGAGCTGTCGAGAAGTATTTGTTGACAAAAAAATCTTAACTGTTATAAATCTTTACATTTTGGATTCTGTCATGTTTGTAAGGGGTAACTTGGATTTGTTTGCCGAGTGTCACCTTAGTCATGATCATGACACTCGAGATAAGGGCGGCAAGCTCTACTGTGATAAATGCAATTTTTCATACATTCAGAAAAATGTCAAATTTTCAGTAATAAAAATTTTTAATTCATTTCCTGAATCAGTTAGGCTACTCTCAGAGAGTGAACTAAAAAAGTGTATTAAGAAATATCTGTTAACAAAATCATTTTACACACTAAGTGAATTTTTTGATGATGAGGATAAAAAGTTACTAGGTAGGTGTAGTAATTAAGATAATATATTATCACATTATTGTATGACATGGTTCCACACCCTTTTGGGTTTTATATGTAACTATTTGTTATTTGGAATTAATAAATGCTTATCTATCTATCTATCTATAAAACAATAGACTTAGCTTAACAAAAATGCTTTTTATATTTGTGAGGGCATGAAAAGTGCTTTTGATTTTTTTGGATTTAATTTGCCCCCACTTTTCTCTATCACCGTGAATCCGCGCTCGGTGCGGTTATGTGTAGCCAGACCTTAAAGTGTCCTTTTTTTTATTGAATTGCCGCTGCTGTAAAACTTCCATAGGTAAAAAAAGTAACACTTTATGCAGAAATTACTATTTTTTAACACATTATAAAACAGAGTATCTACCTACTTTATTTTCATAGAAAAAAGATGTATTGCATTGATTCAAAAGTACTTGATTTTTCCAACTTACAGATATTTTAGTAATAAAATAGGTGTACATGTAAGTTTAGGATACAATGTTGACAAATTCAATTCTCATAAATCACTCGTCATATTTAAGACTGTTTTTAATATCAGCAGGGTGAAAAGTAACAAACACTTTAAACGCGTTGATAACAAAATTAACTGCCTGTTAATGGCTTTAAATGCCAGTATCGGCATGTCTGTCTACGCCCTGATATTATTACATTAATTAAGTAAAAACCTCCAGGGCACTATATCTGTCAAGCGAGTTGTCTCATAATAATCGGTCTGTCCTAATGTGTTTGTTTAAAGTCAACTTCCTAAAAGTAAAAAATTTAAAAAGCTTTGCTTGCGGGTGTTGCCTAAGAGTCAAGAAGTAGCTTTGTGGTTATTTTTATTTTTGTTTGTTACGCAAATTTTTTGATACATTTTTTTTAACATACCTAGTCTCCGGCACACTGGTTTCATGCATAGAAAATGCGTTTATATCACACTAGTGTTGCAAAGTACTTTACAACACTACTGTGATGATATATATTATGATGTCATTCTAAAAACTGCTATTGGTTTTGCAAGTGACATATTTATTGTAGTGACAGTAAAAAAAACTTTTACTTACCTTAAACAGTAGAACCCAAATTAGCGAAAATCATCTTATTAACGTTAAGTTACTACACAGTATAAGCTTTCTTCTAATATTAAAAGAGTAATAATAAAATTTCCGAAAAAATAAAAACATAAACAAAAATAGACATAACCACAAAAAACAACTTTCACTGACTGCTCGCTCAGTGGCACAGTGTTGTCAGGTAAGTAGATCAAATTAAAAATCTCCCTCCTACCTTTGAGCACGCACTTTATAGAGGCAGCCTTGCCGCTTGACCGTTCGACCTAAAGCGCCAGAGAAAAAACTCCTATAGATCAAATTCCTTTCTCTCTGTCTTCGTGTACTCAAACAACTAGTTAAATCTTTTTTTTAATCCCTTAATTAAACCTGAGGCTAATACACACTTTATGAATCCACTTTCTTTTATCCATTCATAAATAGAATCAGACCCTTCCGACGTTGCCAAATGCTTTCCATATTTTGCATGGTATAACGGACGTTTAGTAGTCGTTTTTTCTTACTTTTAGGACTTTAGGTTATGCATTTATAAGAAAAAAAATCACAAAAAAGTTTAAAGCAAATAAATCGACATGCTTATCTTCGCGGCCGCCTTTGCTATATTTCTTTTATAATATGCCGGTTGATGCAGCTGGTCATCGCACTATGGGATAGAAATTAATTTTTTGGTCAAAATTCTGAAACTTACCAATCTAACTTAAAATGAGGGTGCTTTTACTGGAAAAATATTATAAATTATTACAAATGCTTTTTGGAAACCTAAAACTTATTATATGTTATTATAAATTTACACTCCCCTTAACATTATTATTTTTTATTGTACAAAATAAACTAAAATGTCAGCTTGTTTGGTTAATTCGGTAGTATTCTAATCAGTAATCCGATGATTATTATCTCATATGATATACAGGGTACGACAATAGGTATGATTTTTCAAATGGAATACCCTGAATATCATATCACCACCAAAAATCTTTTAAAATGCTTTAAAAAATACTAGATTTGATGTGTCTATCTCAATTAGTTTCGGAAATATGACCATCAAATCTGAAAAATAATTTTAAATTATTCTTAGAAGCGTATAGAGATACATCTTCCCAACTTTTTTTATTTTTTAACGTATAAAATAAATAAAAACACTGTTTTTGTTGGGTAGATTCTGTAGAATCCATATCTTTCATCAGAATGCTTTTATCTTTTAGGATATACAGTGTAGGACAAAACATATTAAATTTTAAAATGAAAAACCTTGTAAATTATAAAAAAATCTTGTATCTGTCCTTACACTCAGAAGTAGCAAAAAGTAGGAAGGCAATTGTAAGTACAAAAACTGATAAAGAAAAAGGTAAAAAAATCTTTGACAAAAGTAGCGAGACTTCGCGAGACTGCATCAGAAACACAACAATAGCTCTTATTATTTAAACTCTTTTACTTTTTGTAGTAAACTAGGCGAATAATAAACTAAGTAGATTAAATGTTGTTTATTTATGTTTACTTAAAATACATTTTCAAGTTTCTAATTACCCCAATAGAAGTCGTCATATCCTTTTATAATTTTGCGTACATGTAGTTTGGAGTATCTACTTTGAAATACACAGCATGAGCCATTAAAATTTCAAAGTTGCTTTTGGCCAAAATAATGGATTTCTATCCATGTGTAGGCCGTCGCTGTAAAGGATAGCGGCGCCTTTGTATAAAATAGTCCGATTGCAGGCGGCCTTTTTTATGTTTTTGTATTATTTTCAACGGGTACCGAATTTGCGCTTTTAAAATGTTCTTAACCAAAGTGTTAACAGTGAAAAATGAAGGCACTAACTCACAAAGTAGCATCTTACGCCGATTTCAATTTCTGTAAGAGGTATGCCTTTAATATAAAAATATATAATAACTGCAAGTATCTACAACTTTGTAGATAAAACAGCAAAGCATGAATCTACGTATTTAAGTAATGCAGTCATTTGACGCTCTCTATAGTTTAGGACGAAAACTTTCTCACATCACATCTAAACTCTATGAGATAATTTTCTATAGTTTTGGTTGCCAAGTTGTATCCTTGAGGTATCAGATATACACACGGATATATCAGGAAACATATCAAATAACAAATTGGCACGCGGGAGTTCATCATTCAGGGTTAAAATATGGGGTTAACAAACTTCGTTATTGATTATGTTGGTAACACAGGGGATTTTTGGGATTCGTAAATCCTGTTAGATAATTAAAACAAAAATATATATTTTATTTATAAATACTACGAGGTGATATCAAAAACTAGTTATTAGCTAGATTGTCCTCATGGTGTAAAAGAAATCGGTGTTGCCACAAAAACTGGTATCAGCTTATATAAAATGTCACTATAAACAACTTTTTCTTTTCTCAGTGCCATATTTTGTTTATATGTTTATATCCTAGACTTGAAGATTCTTGTAAGGATATAGAAACTTGTTCTTTTATCATAAACACCTGTACCTCAGGGTCCCAGGGTCAGTACTAAGACCAGCTTCGGTTTTTTTTCACATCATAACGACCTTCTTTTTCCACAACCAATTTCATTCATAGTTTTGCTGTCTATAGACACGATAGTACCCGTCACTCCAGTTTTCTAATTTCCAAAACAAACTCTTATCATAAGCACCTGTACCTCAGGGCTCAGTACTGAGACCAGCTTCGGTTTTTTTTCACATCAACATCCTTCTTTTTTCCACAACCCATTTCATTCATAGTTTTGCTGTCTATAGACACGATAGTACCCTTCACTCCAGTGTTCTAATTTGCAAAACAAGCTCTAATCATAAGCACCTGTATCCTCAGGGCTTCAGTACTGAGACCAGCTTCGGTTTTTTTTTTCACATCAACGGCCTTCATTTTTTCACAACCAATTTCATTCATAGTTTTGCTGACTATAGACACGATAGTACCCTTCACTCCAGTTTTCTAAATTTCCAAAACAAGCTCTAATCATAAGCACCTGTACCTCAGGGCTTCAGTACTGAGACCAGCTTCGGTTTTTATTTTCACATCAACGACATTCTTTTTTCCACAACCAATTTCATTTATTTTGGCTTTCGTGGATTGTCCAAAGACAAAAAAACGCAAAAAAATAGCAGAGAAAGCTCTTAAGAGACTTTTTTTGACTTTGCTGAACAAAGAAATCGCTAAATGAACTTGTCACAGTAGAAAAACAATTTTAAAAGTGTCCGTCTTTAAAGTCAGCCCGTGGTTTTTCAAGAAAACCCATTAAACTGCCACACTGAGGAAAACAACAAGTGTCACAGAACGAAGCGTTGCCTTCGGAGTTAATGGCGCTTCACGAAGACAAAAAGTCACAAAACGGGCTCTTTGCCGACAAAAGCCAAGAGCCACTTGGCCACTACATGTTGGCGGCCGCGGTTTTCTCCAGAGTTGGGACTAGGGATTTTCAGCAGGGTTGTCAAATTTGGGTGAAAATAAATGAGTAATATGTATTTCAGAACTCCTTTTTATATTTTTCATATTTTTAATGTATTTTTGTTGATCTATAAATAATTCAAATTAAGCTTGCAACATCGTTAAAAAGCCATCATCGGCATAATTTTGAACTACTATAAGAGTTGATGACAATTGTTAGTCAAGTTTTTCTCATTTGTGACACTCGTTGTGACAGTTAATATCGTGTTTTTTAAATAATTTTTATAATTCTTTATAATCTTCGGAAGTACTGAACCGATCATAAACAATTCTTTCACAATCAGAAAGCTATCACTATTCAGGAGTGGTATAGGCTATATTTTATTATGATTAAACAAAAGTTCAGATATTAATGCCCAACGAAGTGGGCACGGGTCGGCTATCTTGGATAAACTATAACTTTGTAAGGGCTAATCTTCGAAAATACTAAACCGATCATAAAAACTCTTTTACAATTAGAAAGCTACACTATTTAGGAGTGCTATAGGCTATATTTTATAATAATTAAACAAAAATTTCAGAGAAAAATAATGACATATTATATATCAATCTATATTATAAAGAGGTTAAGTTTGTAACTACGTGTATAAGCACCGGTGGTCCAGTGGTAGAATGCTCGCCTGTCACGCGGGCCCGGGTTCGATTCTCTGCGGAAGAAGATTTCTTTTTAACGCTTTTATTAACTTGGGTTGTAACTATCAATCTATCTATCCATCTGGCTATCTATGTAACGGAATCTTTGAGCCTAATTTTAACCAACTTCCAGCTATTCGATTTCTTTGAAACTTTGCACACGTATTAAGGACCCATGACAATGCAATAATCTGCAAACAGTATCCCGTTATCCTGCTTTGGATCGCCAGGAAAAAGAAATTCCATTATATTATAAAAACAACACCATGGGTTGCCATCTGTTGGCAACATTTCAAACTTTGCTACTCAATGGAGAAGAAATTTTTTAGTGGGTTGCCATCTGTTGGCAACATTCCAAACTTTGCTACTCTTGTTCACTAAAAAATTTTTCGCCATTTTGTCAAGAGTAGCAAAGTTAATTGTTAAAAATTAATTGATATAACGAACTAAAAAATGAAAAATAATTAATAGTTTAAAAAAACTAAAAAAACACGCTTTTATATGCAACCGAACTAAAAATTAAAAAATAATTTTTCATTAAAAAAATATTGTCACTTCATAGTAAAAAGCGTGGGGTGCTTAATATATTAAATGTTATAATTATTATATTTGCCAATATCTATGATGGAAAAGTTATGAAAAAATAGTAAAATGCACCCCACGCTTTTTACTATGAAGTGACAATATTTTTTAATGAAAAATTATTTTCTAATTTTTAGTTCGGTTGCATATAAAAGCGTGTTTTTTTAGTTTTTAAACTATTAATTATTTTTCATTTTTAGTTCGTTATATCAATTAATTTTTTTAAAAATAAATGCTCCAGTTTATTCACTAAAAATTTTTTTTCGCATTTTGTCAAGAGTAGCAAAGTTTTTCAGATTGACTTTCTGAAAATAACCTAATATAAAATTTAAGTAAAATCGATTCAGATCGAACTCTTGAAATAGCCGGTGGTTGGTACCACTGGGACGTACAGGTGACAGATGACACTTGGTGGTATCAAGCAGTGGTTATAATAATATAATGGATTTTTTTCCTGGCGATCCAAAAAGATAACGGGATACTGTTTGCAGATTATTGCATTGTCATGGGTCCTTAATACGTGTGCAAAGTTTCAAAGAAATGGAATAGCTGGAAGTTGGTTAAAATTAGGCTCAAAGATTCCGTTACATAGATGGATAGATAGATGGATAGATAGTTACAACCCAAGTTAATAAAAGCGTGTTAATAAAAATTAATTATTGTTTCAGGCTAACTGAGACGGGCCCAATATCCCCCAGAGCGGCCACACGTCCAGTTCCTGCGGTTCTCCCCAACAGCAGCCCATGTTAACGGGAATTCTACCCCCTCTGATCCTCTGTCCGGCGCCGCCCCTGCTTGTTTAGCAAATTTTGCCGCGGCAGCTGCTGTAGGATGGCCACTGCTGGATACACAAGGTAAGGTCTAAACAAACAGTGATTTTTATTTAATAGTAAAGCGTTGTGACTTAGATATGACATACAGGATGATACAGGGTGATCAAACTTAAATTGGTACTATTGCGAACTTCTTTATTATTGAAGATACGAAGTCGGTTAAATCAGTAAAGTTGTAGTATTTTTCTCTGAATAACCTGTTGCTAACAAAAAAACAATAGAACAATGGGTTTTCCATTTATTACATAAAATGTATTTTTAGTAATTTTCTAGAAACCTGCGGCAACTCCGATTTTAACGAAATTTGATATACAGGGGTTTTTGGGGCGCTGATCACGAATCTGAAAGAATTTTTGGCGGAAACGTTTCGTTCTTGAGATACCCACCATCAGACTTGAAATTTAAACTTATCCTATTTTTACAATATTCCCCCTTCTTTTTGCACACAATTCTTGATTTAAAGCAAAAGTGGCACACAATATTTAATTTTCACCTTTTAAAACCCCGTTTTTTACGTATTTTACATTATTTTTGCATTAAATTGCATAGCTATACTTTGACTTATTTTAATCCCAGTGTGCCATGAAGTCCTATGTGTATGTATGGTTGCCGCATTATCAAAAAAAGCAACGCAATTTAATGCAAAAATAATGTAAAAAACGTAGAAAAACGGGGTTTTAAAAGGTGAAAATCACATTGTGTGACACTTTGGCTTTAAATCAAGAATTGTGTGCAAAAAGAAGGGGAATATAGTGAAAATAAGCTTAGTTCCAATTTGACTTTGATGATGAATATCTCGAGAACAAAACGTTTCCGTCAAAAAATCTTTCAGATTCGTGATCAGCGCACCAAAAACCTCCGTATACCAAATTTCGTTAAAATTGGAGTTGCCGCAGTATTCTAGAAAATTACCTTTTTTTTAATGGAACACCCTGTTTATTATATCACCTTTTGAAAGATCGGTAATTTTCTAGAAAATGGGAGCAACTCCGATTTTGACGAAATTTGGTATACGGGGTTTTGGGGCGCTGATCACGAATCTGAAAGAATTATTTGGCGGAAACGTTTCGTTCTCGAGATATCCATCATCAAAGTTCAAATTTGAACTAAGCTTATTTCACTATATTCCCCTTCTTTTTGCACACAATTCTTGATTTAAAGCTAAACTGTCACATAATATTTGATTTTCACCTTTTAAAACCCCGTTTTCTATGTTTTTACATTATTTTTGCATTAAACTGCATAGCTATACTTTGAATCATTTTAATCCCAGTTTGCCATGAAGCCCTATGTGTATGTATGGTTGCCGGATTATCAAAGAAAAGCCACGCAATTTAATTCAAAAATAATGTAAAAAACGTAGAAAACGGGGTTTTAAAAGGTGAAAATCAAATATTGTGTGACACTTTAGCTTTAAATCAAGAATTGTGTGCAAAAGAAGGGGAATATAGTGAAAATAAGCTTAGTTCAAATTTGAACTTTGATGATGGATATCTCGAGAACAAAACGTTTCCGCCAAATAATTCTTTCAGATTCGTGATCAGCGCCCCAAAACCCCGTATACCAAATTTCGTCAAAATCGGAGTTGTTCCCATTTTCTAGAAAATTACCGAAAGATCTATAAGAGGTTTAAAAAGTCCACAGTTTATTGTTTAATTTTAGAAAATTGTATGTGCTTACTTTTTGTAAAAATTATGCTAAAACAGTATAAATTCTTTTTCAATTTCTTAGACATCCAAATTCATTATTACTATTAATTTTCAATTATTTCTATTAAATTTATTGGCAAACTGTCAAATTTTAAAACCAGTGACGCATGAACTAAAAGAATTATTGACAAAATCAAAGGTAACTTGACCATTTAGTTCAATCGCGTTTACTGTTACATTGCATAAATTGATTTACGTTTATTGTAGTATAGATGGAAACAAAACACTAATGTCACTAATTTAAAGTGTGAAAAAAACTTCAAAGTGTTAAAAAAAGTTATTTATTTTAACACTTTATGTAGTGTACAAGAGTGGAAAAAACAGATATTTATTGTCTTTAAGAATTATTCAATAAACTAACGCTTTTTTCTTCCAGGAGTCAAAACCGAGATAAAATCCCCCGGCCTTGCAGATACGGACGTCGCGGCCGCCCTCACCGCCCACCAAGACGCTGTTTCGGCGGCGTCGGCGCCGTTCTACGGGGCGTCGCCCGCGGACACTGGCGCCGCCGCCTACGATAAGGATTACCCGCAGGCCTACGCCCAAGCGCATCAGTATTATAATAGGTAAGAATGTGGGAAACGAAAGATATTAAGTCAATTTGCTGGCGAATTCTAAGCACTACGAAACTGGTACAAATAAAACTGGAAAAAAATTCCTGGCAGATGTACAGGGTGGGCTAAATTGGACGCTTTTTATTTTTCTGTATGTTTTACTCAAAAACTAACCCCGATTTGCGAGGCTTAAATTTCAAGTCAAACTTACTGGTGTAAACTGCAATTCAATATCTTGCGTCGTTTACTCGCTACAGCGTGTTTCTCAATTTCGTGCATTTTCTTCAATTTTTTGGTAACTTTTTCATTTTTGTTAGATTTTTTAAATCTATAAAACCTTTTTTCACAACAACTTTTTATGCAGACTGCAGATATGCTCTTCGTTTTTTTTTTTGTGATGACCCATTTTTGACTTACTTATAGAAGGAACAGTTTAAAAATGTAAATTCGGTGCTCTTTGATAAGAAAAAAGTCACAAAAAAGTTTAAAGTAAATAAATCGGCATGCTTGTCTTCGCGGCCGCCTTTGTTATATTTCTTTTATGATATGCCGGTTGATGCAGCTGGTCATCGCACTATGGGATAGAAATTAATTTTTTTGGTCAAAATTCTAAAACTTACCAATCTAACTTGAGGTGCTTTTTACTGGAAAAATATTGAAAAAAAATATTATAAATTATTACAAATGCTTTTTGGAAACCTAAAACTTATTATATGTTATTATAAATTTACACCTCCCTTAACATTATTTTTTTATTGTACAAAATAAACTAAAATATCAGCTTGTTTGGTTAATTCGGTAGTATTCTAATCAGTAATCCGCTGATTATTATCTCATATGATATACAGGATACGACAATAGGTATGATTTTTTTAAATGGAATACCCTGAATATTATATCACCACCAAAAAATCTTTTAAATTATCAATTAGTTTCGGAAATATGACCATCCAAATCTGAAAAATAATTTTAAATTATTCTTAGAAGCGTAATGGAAGATACATCTTCCCAACTTTCTTTATTTTTTACCGTATAAAATAAATAAAAAAACACTGTTTTGTTGAGTAGATTTTGTAGAATCCATATCTTTCATCAGAATGCTTTTTTCTTTTAGGATATACGGTGTAGGACAAAACATATTAATTTTTAAAATGTAAACCTTGTAAATTATAAAAAATCTTGTATCTGTCCTTACACTCAAAAGTTGCAAAAAGTAGGATGGCAGTTGTAGGTACAGAAACTAATAAAAAATAGGTAAAAAATCTTTGACAAAAGTAGCGAGACTTCGCAAGACTGCATCGGAAACACAACAATAGCTCTTATTATTTAAACTCTTTTACTTTTTTTAGTAAACAAGGCTAATAATAAACTAAGTAGGTTAAATGTTGTATTATGTTTACTTAAAATATATTTTCAAGTTTCTTATTACCCCAATAGAAGTCGTCATATCCTTTTATAATTTTACGTACATGTAGTTTGGAATATCTACTTTGAAATACACAGCATGAGTCATTAAAATTTCAAAGTTGCTTTTTGGCCAAAATAATGGATTTCTATCCCATAGTGTATCGGCCCGTCGCTGTAAAGGATAGCGGCGCCTTTGTATAAAATAGTCCGATTGCAGGCGGCCTTTTTATGTTTTTGTATTATTTTCAAAGGGTACCGAATTTGCGCTTTTAAAATATTCTTACTATACTTAACACCATAAATTTTCTTGATATATCGATTTCCAAAAGAACAACCAATTTTCCTTTGATATATATAAAAAACCTACATTTACCGACACTATGATTTCAAACCACTCGACACATCCCAAAACACATTTACTTGCAGCATATAGAACAATGCTACCCAAAGTATTTTCCATCCCTTTAGAATACAACAAACGTGAAATAGAATAAAATACAATAAAATTATTGCGAAAAATAACGGTTTTGACTTAGATACCATTAATTTGCTAATTAATAAAAACAGATGGCCATATATAAAACCCAATAACACCACAACATATCATACCCTAACATATTTTGAACCAGTTTCAGACAAAATAGCACACATCATAACAAAAAATAATAATATGAAAATAGCGTTTAAGCCATCCCAAAAAGTTTCTCAGTTGTTTTTTAATGCTAAAGAAAAAAGCACAACCATTAAATAAATATGGAGTTTATAGTTTAAATTGTGAAGAATGCAATAGCTCAAATCCTCATATGTGTTAAATAAAAATAATTCAAACTTTGACAACCACTTTATAACATCTGAGCCATTTTTTGTTGTTAATACGGGTTAAAACAATTTAAAACATTACATTTTTTTGTTAAACGGTGACGTCCTGTACGTCGCGTATTTAACCGTGTTTGAATACATCCCGGACAATGGTTTAAAAACAATATAGTTATCTTTGTCAGGGGGCGTATGCATCGTACTCATTAAAGACTTTGTTTCGGTCCTTTTCAAAAGTTTTCTGGGCTATGACGCAACGGTTTGAAAACATACATTTTCTTGATTCTCATATTTATATTGCCATTTTTAAATACGGTTTGAACCAGTGAGACGGAGACGGTTAGTAAGAAAATTTGACTTTGGTCATTCATTCCCAAATGTTGATAATCTTAAAATTTTATATACCGCACCGAAAAGCAAAAACTTAATATCTTACAGTCAATTAAAATTTATAAAGCCAATAAAAATCCCTCAATAAATATATATATATATATATATATATATATATATATATATATATATATATATATATATATATATATATATATATATATATATATATATATATATATATATATATATATATATATATATATATATATATATATATATATATATATATATATATATATATATATAT
>JACEGR010000890.1:0-207158 GCA_014170235.1 Listronotus bonariensis | reverse complement strand
TATGGGATATAAATACCTAGGAATATGTTCTTCTTAAGATATTTTTAAGACCCTACATTTTTGGTATAAGGACTCTTGTTCAAAACCTAAAATAATTAAGTTTAGCTTTAGACTCTAATCCAAAACATCTCTATTATAAACACAATTAAATTTAACACTTTGAATAACATTTTTAGGACCCATTAAAAAACTCCATCTTACAACATTTTAATAAAAAAGCTAATTAAATAAATTACATTCGCGACAGGTCACACAAAATACATTAACGTATACGCAATGTTTACACGTAAAGACCGCCTTATAATTGCGGGGATCCGCAATAAAATATTGTTTTATCGGATATAAATACCTAGGAATATGTTCTTGCAGTGGGTGTCAGGTGCTTCACATGGGGTCATAGACCCATTGCCCAGCACACTGAGGCAGGACTATATGGACAGTTTTTGGAATGTTTAGCTTGATCAGTTAAAATACCGTAAAAACTTAACTTAAAGTCTAAAGTCCACGAAATTTTACCCTTAAGGCCATGTGTTTGTCGCTGTCTTTTCTCCTTTATTTTATACATAATAGAAAAAAGCTAGATACATTTTAATTAAGCAAAAGATAAACTATTAAAATCCGGAAATTTAATAGACTTGGACTGATTAAACTATGAGTGAAAATGTTAAATAAATGAAACATGTCAAACAAAAGTTAAAAAAAAACATATATATTTTAAGAAATAACAAGTACATTTTTCTATAAAGGGTGCATTTTTCAACCACAATAGGAAAACTTAAAAAAAAAACTTGTTTCTGTCATGTGAATTAAACTAAAGATCCGGTGTGGATCCTTGGTAACAAAATACATAGTAGGGTAGGGCGGGGCTAGTTGAGCATAGAGGTAAGTTGGGCAATCAAAATATCTCAAAAACTATCGACCGCACGCGAAAGCATCAAATAGCGTAAAGAAGGGGTTGCGCGAGGGGAGCGCATTGTGCGACCACTAGTGGTGACGCGGCGATCGAGAAAAGTATCCGTGCGCATTGTTTATTTTGTGATTAAAAGTTAAATAATTGCAAGCCGTAAAATTTTATCTGTGATAGTTAAATGTATTCCGTTCTCAATCAGGTAAGTGTTAATCTTAAGTAAATTTATTGCAGTTTTATTATGTGTAAAGATTTTGGATATAATTCTAACCGGTTTTTTAATAAATTCACTTTTCCTTTAAAATTTCAGGTTGGGGTTAGTTGAGTTACAGTTGCCCAACTAACCTCACGGTTTTAAGTATAAAATGTTTTATTTTTTTTATTTTTTAGTATACGGACTTATAACAGTAAGAGTATAAATTTTCTCTGGAAATAGTTCGACCATACCCAAAGGCTGGTCCAAGAAAAGGAGCCAAATCAAACAGAAGATAAAGAAAAGCTGCAATTTTAACAAATACAGAAGGTATTACTAGAGAAGCAAAATAAAACTGTTAAAAAAGTTTTAAAACGAAGATGAGTTAATGACAATTTAAAATTTTTAAATAAAATTTCCCAACAAAAACCTTTTTAAATAAGAATATAGAACAAAGCTGTAATTTGAAAAATTAAAAAAAAATTTACAATCTAAATGTTTTTAAACAAATTGTACGGCATTTCTTGCTAGATATTAAATCCAATAGTTAGGCTAAGCTAGGTACGTTGCTGTTTTATTAATGATATTTGTTATTTTGACTGTATAAGATTATAAATATAAAAAGCAAATTGTCAAAATGTATTTGTTTTTGTAAACGTATCTAACATTCAAGCCATAATTTGACTATACTTTCTAAGTGCTCCACTAGCCCCATACCCTTGCTCAACTTAACTCACCTATGGGATACGTTCGGCATACGTGACTATCTACATTAAAATAGATGTAGCTCCTTAATACGACTTATTAGAAAGAAATTACTATGGATACTATTGCTAAGGGATAAATTGCTAATCGATCAGTATGCATTATAAGCCCCTAAGACTTATTTTTGAGGAGCTACAACTGATGAAGTGAAAAATCGCTCAACTAGCCCCGCCCTACCCTATGTACAAATTTTTCGTGTATACCTTTGTATTTTGTAAAATTTGGCAATTATTTAATTATATTCTCGCAAACAATAAAAAGAGAGAAATGTTTATTTAGAACGAAAAGCTTTTTCTAATAAAATAAAATGTATGTACTATTCATTTTAAAACGCAACTACAAAATCGGGAATAGGTCACAGTAAATTTATTATGCAAAGACTCCTTCTTGTGTGGTAAATCTTCATTCTATCTCGTAAGGCACGCACAATAATATGCTCAAGTGTCATCTCTTATGCATATATTTAACTACTTCCTAATAATAATAAATTAAATTATTTTTATTTAGTTTCTGTGTCACCAAAATAAGCTTTCATTTATGCTCAAAGATATGACAGCATTTTTGGGATAGTATGTCTGACCTAAGGTTAATATGACGCTTGGCAATTAATGGGCTTGTTGAACAAACATTGGTTTACAAAGTGGCCAATTACTAATGGTATATAAAATGTTAATTTTATTGATTTAGTTGTTACTGTATGGAAATTATGTATGTACAGGGTGGGCCAAATTCGACGCTTTTAATAAGAAACTTATGTTTCTCTATGTGTTACAAAAAACACACATTGTGAGCCCAAATTTTAAGCCAAATTTACAAGTAGAAACCGCTATTGCGTCGTTTACTCGCTACAGCGTGTTTCTTAATTTCTTGCGTTTTCTTTTATCCTTTATAACTTTTTTATTCTTAAATATTTTTTAATTCTGTAAAAACATTTCTACCGCAATTTTTTATGCAAATTGCAGATACAATCTTAGCCATTTCGGAGATATTGCATATTTGTCATTTATGACTGATATTGGTTAGATAGTAGGCCATGAAAAAAGTAATTGTGTTTTACCTTAAACAATAGAGACATTTTGCACCTCTTAAAATAAGAGACGTTTTTGGCCTCCTTATGGTTATCGTTATTTAAACATAACGATTACGGAAGCAGTTTTAGACAGAGATTTTGCAGCCTCTTTTAGGAAATTTATCTTGCGTCTGCGCTTTCGATACATACCCTTATTTTTGCCTATGGTTCACCGATTTTAAAGTTAACAAAAAATCAGTACTAACTTTTATCCTCCATAAGTTATATTTTTGATATTTAAATATATGCAAACAGTTCTCATGATTTTGTTTTAAAAGTAGATGCAAACAATACAGTATAAGCAAAAAAGCAAAACACAAAAAGTAAGGTTAGGTTTGGTCGTAGAATAACAAGCAAGTGTGCCAGATTGTAACAAGTAAATTAATTACTGATTTAAAACATCCTTAAAAATGCAAGTCTGTTTTAATTTCTTTACACTATTTTATTTTTCTTACTGCTATGGATTTTTCGCTAATTAGAGCCTATGTATCAATAATATTTTAATAAATACGGCATTAAAATTTCAACCTTTTTAAATAATTGATATTAAAATTTCTACAATCCGGCAACCACGCAGCTTAACAATAACGATAACGATAAGCTCTTCGCTATTCATCCGTAATTAAAGGAGTCCGGTATGGTTAATAACGATACCGGATTATGTTTGCGTTACTGCGCAGTCTCATAATAAGGTTAACCACAACGGAATTGCAAAATAAGAGGTGCAAAGTGTCTCTAATCTCAGTCAATTAAGGAATATTTTTACCCTTATTTGCGTTATTAAATTATTAACAAAAATGGTTTCCCGTTATTGTAGTCAATAAAACGCAAGAGGTACAACAAAATTGTTTAAAGTTAAACATAATTACTTTTTCATGGCCTACTATCTAGCCAAAATCAGTAATAAATGACAAAATATGCAATATTTTAGAAACGGCTAAGAAGAAATATAAAGTGTGACACATTTTTAAAAGGTAATCGTTTAACCATTTTAACAGGGAAAAAATATACAGGATGTTCCATTTATAATTTCCAAAAATAGATAAATAAATCAAAATGTACAACCCAAAATAAAAACTTAATTTATATCTGCAACCTGCATAAAAAGTTGCTGTGGAAAAGTTTTTACAGAATTAAAAAATATTAAAAAATTAAAAAGTTATAAAAGATTTAAAAAACGCAAGAAATTAGGAAACACGCTGTAGCGAGTAAACGACGCAAGATAGCGAATTGCGGTTTTCACTAGCAAGTTTGGCTTGAAATTTGAGCCTCGCAAATGGGGATCAGTTTTTTATAAAACGTACATAAACATGAGTTTCCTATCAAAAGCGTCGAATTTGGCCCACCCTGTACAGGGTGGCGCCTTTTCGTTGACTTTGCAGTGTATAGGGAGAGATTCTCGATTTCTGAAACAAAGTCAATACTGAAAGTAAATAATGTCTAACTTGAATCATTTTGGAGATACAAAGTGTTTTTCAAATTTTGTCAATGTAGCCGCTTGATGTTAAAGAAGTTATTAACCACATATTCTTTGCAACAAAAATAGTAAAGAAGAGAGCTGTGCACTCGATTTTTTTTATTTTTACACCAGTTAAGAAATGTATGTTTTAATATGTTAATTGTTTAATGTGTAAATTAAACCAAAATTTTATATATTTATATGATTTGTTTATGCACTTCAGTTCTGTCACTTCCGCTTGACAAGTAGCACTGAAGATGGTTGTACCGAAAGCGCATTGCTACACATTTTAGATTTAATTAGAAGTTTGCATGAAATACAATAGTGTCATTTCTATCCTTAAACCTGATAATGTTTGTATATGGAAAATAAAATAAATAAAAAGCTTTTTTTTATGACAGTGTCATGCTTTTTATTAAGGTTTTTTCAAAAATATGTTTTTTTGATTAAAAAAAATTAAGTAATATTTTTGCGATTTTTAACCTTCCTGTATATCATAAGGAAATTTTTATTATAGCATTAAGCATTAAAAAAAAGAACAAAAACAAAAAAATATCAGGGTGACCCACCATATTCGACACGGTCTGTAGCTGGATAACCATGGGGTTTTTAAAAAAGTAAATACTGAAACATATACAGGTCGGATAAGACCACAGAATAAAATTATTTTAGTCTATACAGGGTGTCTCAAAAAGTGTGACGTATCAAAGTTATATTTTTTAAATGAAACACCCTATATTTTATGACGGTTTTAGATTCTACTTTAAAAAATTACCCAAGTTTGTTTATAGTACTAAGTGTCTAATTTTATCCGTTTTTGTGATATTTAATTTTTTTGAAAAATGCAGAGGTAAAATTAAATTAAGTTTACTTTAACACTTTATACTTTAACTTGTGTAACAAGATTAGAAAAAAGTCTGCCATATCATACGTAGGTCAAATCAAGATCAAATATTGTACAGGGTGATCAAAAAATAATTTAAATTTTTCAGAAAATCAAATAGCCATATGTCTCTTATTTTAAACGGAACACCCTGTATTTTTTTTCGTCACATGATGACAAATAAAATACTCTTTCAAATGGTGTATAAGTTGTCTATACCTATCTTTTGTGCTTTTTTAGTAAAATCTGTTTTTACAAATTTTTAGTCCAAATGTTTATTTAAATTAAAGTTGGCTGTGACATAGCAGCCAGTAATATTTTTCTTAAGAAAATAACAACGACTGTTTATTGATTACTAGTGTTTTAGTCAGTTTAAAAGAAATTTCAATGATTTTAAATAAAAACCCTTCTTCTACAACAACAAAATGATATAATACTGGTAGGATTTGAAAAAATGGTTTACTTTAGTCTAGAGTTAATCCTAAAAAATATTCCTGGAGAAACCATCTGATAACCTTAATAATTGCTTTAAAAAATTTGACACAGTGATTATGGATAATGGAAGAAACGAGTTATAGGTCACAGAATGTCGTTATAACTGACCAGAGGCGTTATTAGGATTGTTTAAAAACACAAGTTTTATCATTACCACATTAAGCTGAAATAAGTGTTATTGGAAGTAGCATTATAAGCAACTATTTTTTTTTCTGTGAATTTTAAAAATAGTGGCAGATAATACAAAATCTTTTAATTTTGTGCTTTTTTCCAACAATTTTACATTTAGCAATAACGGCTTAGTAAATAGGCATAGCTATATCACAGCCTACTTACATTTAAATAGACATTTGGAATAAAAATATGTTAAAACAGAATTTACTTAAAAAGTATAAAAGATAGGTATAGGCAACCTATACACCATTTGAAAAAGCATTTGGTTTGTCATCATGTGGTGTAAAAAATACAGCGTGTTTCATTTAAAATAAGAGAGCTATTGCAAATTAACTTTCTAAAAAATGAAATTATGTTTTGATCACCCTGTCTAATCTATGATCTTGATATGACCTACGTATGATAAGGCAGACTTTTCTTAATATTGTTACAAATTTTAAAGTTTAAGGAGTTTAGATTGTTAAAATAAAATTAATTTAATTGCACCCCTGCATTTTGAAAAAAATTAATTATCACAAAAACGAATAAAATTAGACACTTGGTACCATTAACAAACTTAAATTATTTTTTTATGTAGAATCTAAAACCGTCATAAAATATAGGGTGTTCCATTTAAAAAAATAAAACTTTGATACGTCACACTTTTTTGAGACATCCTGTATAGAGTAAAATCATTTTATACTGTGGCCTTATCCGACCTGTATATGTTTCAGTATTTACTTTTTTTAAAACCCCATGGTTATACAGACATTACCGAACTGGCCATTATAAACCTTATGTATATTTTGATACTTTGAATATTGGCTCTCCTATAAATTTTACAACCAAATTATCTAAGACTATTTTGAAGATGTTAGTGAGATAAGCTTATACTCTAAATTTCTTTATTTTCTAACAAGCCATATAAATGTTCTTACAGAAAAACTTTTTTAAATCGTTGCATACCTGAGATCAACATACTCATTACGGTATCCAATCCACAAATAATGAATAAATAACAATAAATAACTAACAGAATGTAAAACGTCAATTAAAAAATTGACAAGATATATTTTACATTACTAATGGACTCTTTACGGTCTGTATCAGTTATATAAATATTTTCGAATAAGCTAATTAAAAATTATTAGGCAAAAACTTTTTGTAAAATCGTTGCATACCTGATATCAACATACCGTAATGAATCCACCAATAATGAATAAATAACAATAAATAACTAATAGAATGTAAAATGTCAATTAAAAATTTGACAAGATATATTTTACATTACTGATGAATTTATTATGGTCTGTATCAGTTATATAAATAATTTATAATAAACCAATTTAAAATTATTAAGCAAAAACTTTTGTTAAATCGTTGCATACCTGATATGAACATACCGTAATGAATCCATCAATAATAAATAAATAACAATAAATAACTAATAGAATGTAAAACGTCATAAAAAAATTGACAAGATGTATTTTACATTACTGATGGATTCATTACGGTCTGTAACAGTTATATAAATATTTTATAATAAACAAATTTAAAATTATCAAGCAAAAACTTTTTGTTAAATCGTTGCACACCTGATATCAACATACCGTAATGAATCCATCAATAATAAATAAATAACAATAAATAACTAATAGAATGTAAAACGTCATTAAAAAAATTGATAAGATGTATTTTACATTACTGATGGATTCATTACGGTCTGTGTCAGTTATATAAATATTTTATAATAAGCCAATTAAAAATTATTAAGCAAACACTTTTTGTAAAACCGTTGCATACCTAATATCTATATACCGTAATTAATCTACAAATAATGAATAAATAACAATAAATAACTAATAGAATGTAAAACATCAATTAAAAAATTGACAAGATATATTTTACATTACTGATGGATTCATTACGGTCTGTATCAGTTATAAAAATATTTTATTAGCCAATTAAAAATTATTAAGCAAAAACTTTCCGTAAAATGGTTGCACGTGATATCTACATACCGTAATGAATCCACCAATAATGAATAAATAACTAATAGAATGTAAAATGTAAAGATATATTTTACATAACTGATGGATTCATTACGGTTTGTATCAGGTACGCAATGATTTTACAAATAGTATTTCCTAAATAACATTTATTTGGCTTGTAAGAAATTACCCATATTTAGTGTATAAGCCTATTTTAGTTTTAAAAATAGTCTTGTACAATTTTGTTGTAAAACTATTAAGAAAGTCAATATTAAAGAGTATCAAAATTTACATGGAATTTTTTATGACCAGGTCGGGCAATTCACCACCCAGTATAACGTTTATTTTAATTTAATAAAATCATTATTTTTTAAACCGATACAAATTGCAAACCTCCGTCAAAAATAATATGTAAATAAAAATCTTATCAATCATTTACAAACGTCACCAATTTGTCATTTCATTTAAAAATTGTATCAAAAGATTTTTTGTGTGTTATATTAGGGCTTTGTCATCTTATATTTTAACTTGCAGAAAAATTGAGATGGATTAGGTGTAAAAGACAGGCCCTTAATATTTTGCTAATTGAAGGGGAGTTTTTTCCCATGTAAAAAAGGATCTGTTAATTTCATTTAGTATTTAATAAAAAATACTTTATTTAAGTATAGTTATATGCTTCATTAAGTATAGTTATATGTAAAAAACCATAATATATTACATATTTGGTTGGTAATAAGGATCTACACTGGTAATTTTTTCGAACGTGAATATAGGTTAGAAATTGGAAAATATCAAGTACAAAATTTACCTAAAAAACATGTTTCTATATTGAGCTTTGCAACAAAAGCCTAAATTTTAAGTAACTTATATCCTGGCGGGTGCCTTAGGAAAGTAATTTTTAAGTTTTAACAATACAAGTCTAGACGAAGTACACAGATCAAAAGAAAATAAGTTATCTCTGTCTTAAAACGTAATCTGAGCTTTGTTGAAAATTGGAAAAAGAGTAATACAATTGCACGAAATTCTACAAATATTTGTATTAAAATAGATGCCTGCTGCACATTGTAGCAAATAAAACAAAAAGTTATTCAAAAAACCTTTTGCAATATCCACTACTGAATTAAGCAGCAGGTCACTTGCGTTCCATTCCTAGAATTTCTTAGCACTTGCGTCCTGAAGCCAAAAACGTGAATGACCCATTTGCGTCTCTCCGGTTGCGTATAG
The DNA here is from genome assembly GCA_014170235.1 of Listronotus bonariensis. NCBI lineage: Eukaryota > Metazoa > Arthropoda > Insecta > Coleoptera > Curculionidae > Listronotus > Listronotus bonariensis. The sequence continues at coordinate 198,019 of JACEGR010000890.1, read as the reverse complement.
GCAGGAACCAATTATTTGAAAGAAAATTCGGTTTATTTCTGTTTGGTCCCCTTACTGCCTTTTCACACTAGCGGAAGACGGAAAGTTGCGCGACGGATCGACACTATCTAAGTGTATGGAGTCCTATGAGAGATTTTACATGCACAGTCGACTTTTTGCGTTCTCAACGTGTGAATATTCGTGGCCGAGAAAAAATTTCCCGGAATAATTTAGGCACGTGTGGTATTCGGTAAGAAAATTTCATACCAAGTTTTTGTTAAATAATATTCCTTTAAATTAATATTTGTTACTTTGACACGAGCTTTAAAATTTTACTATAAAATAAATATTTTCCAATTGTAGTTTCAAATATATGTAATTTTAGAGCTTATTATTGTTTATTCTTTTATATTATATATACTTTATATTACTACAGTTGGTAAAAATAGTTTATTTTACTTTTTTAGACCCATACCTTGCTTTCGTTTGATCTTCACTTAAGTCTAATACTTTAGTCTTATGATATTATTTTACTAACTGTAGTTGCATAAAATTGTCATTTAGGGTCTTCACACCTTACATTATTTTATATTATGTTATGTCTGAAATACTACAACTGGTACAAAATAGCATTTTCTTTAATTATGTATGTGAATGACAGACATGATGTTAAAAGAAATTCAACGATTATGTCAAAAATTTTCACTATAATTTGCCCCAGGGTACCGCAGGCAGGAGAAAAAAATTACGATAAATACTTGTGTTGTCATGGTAATGCAACCAAAACTACACATTTGATTGCTCAGAAAACAGTGGTGTGGAATTTTTTATTAGATATTAAACACCGACTAAACATCCGTGGTCACCTCTATATCCTGTAAATTACAAAGTTTACTATGTGTATCAAATTATGCTTCAAAATTCCAATTTAACGTTATATCTAACGTATTGTTAGACACTCCCAAACAACTTAAAACTATTACAATCTTTTGTTAACTTTAACACCGTAACTAAATCATTAACTAAAGATACAACCACAATATTACAACCTTTAAAATAAAAATATTTTTTATTTACCGTTAAGGCCTAACTAACGACAATTTTATTTTCTTAAACATGCTTTTAAATGGTCAATACCAGAGAGAAATTAGTTCTTTCACGTATACAAACTCCGAAAAATCTTGTTTACTAAAATCGACTATCATAACTTTACCGATTAGAATGTCACAGAAATATTCCATGTCTTTGTCGGAACCTTTTTTGAACTCTGTGAGGATAATTTAGATGAACCGAGAAATGTAACATGGAGTTTAAACATGGAAGGTCCATTTGTTATGAAATTAACCAAAGAATTTGGGAGATTAGGTGGATATTTAAAGCATGGTCAGTCAATAATGTGTGTATCATACGTTATTGGGTATTCTAATAGCTTATACAGGGCATGTGCATTAGACTGGCCAAAAAAAAATAACTTTTTTTTTAATGTATCAAAAATATTGTTAGGGCAACAAAAATAAATTATTGTTAAGGTTAAGCCATTAATATTAATATTTAGGAGTCTATCTCTTTTAATTTAAATTTTTTATTTTTACTTTCATTTTTGCTTTAAAGCTGATTAACTATCAAGGTAAAAATTATCTGTACATATGCCTTTAAATTGCCTACAAAAAAATTTTGCCAGACAAACCATTTTCGAAAATTAAAGCTTTAAATATTGATATATTTTTTAACACGCTTTTTTAACACGCTTTTATTAACTTGGGTTGTAACTATCTATCTATCTATCAATCTATCCATCTGGCTGCCTATGTAACGGAATCTTTGAGCCTAATTTTAACCAACTTCCAGCTATTCGATTTCTTTGAAACTTTGCACACGTATTAAGGACCCATGACAATGCAATAATCTGCAAACAGTATCCCTTTATCTTTTTTTTAATCGCCAGGAAAAAAATTCCATTATATTATAAAAACAACACCTAGGATGCCATCTGTTGGAAAAATTTCAAACTTTGCTATTAAATGGGGAAGAAATTTTTAGTGGATTGCAAAGTGTTGACAACGGTCCAAACATTTCCTGGAGTGCCATCTGTTGGCAAAATTTGAAACTTTGCTACTTAATGAAGAAGAAATTTTTTAGTGAGTTGCAATCTTTTGCAAATTTTAAAATTTGCTACCATTGTCATTTCATAGGGGCTGGTTATTTTCTTTTTGCTGCTTAATTAATTAGTATGTTCTAATTTACTGTTATATTAAGAATTTTGTGCAATATAACGAACTAAAAAATGAAAAATAATTAATAGTTTAAAAAAACTAAAAAAACACGCTTTTATATGCAACCGAACTAAAAATTAAAAAATAATTTTTCATTAAAAAAATATTTTCACTTCATAGTAAAAAGCGTGGGGTGCATTTTACTATTTTTTCATAACTTTTCCATCATAGATATTGGCAAATATAATAATTATAACATTTAATATATTAAGCACCCCACGCTTTTTACTATGAAGTGAAAATATTTTTTTTAATGAAAAATTATTTTTTAATTTTTAGTTCGGTTGCATATAAAAGCGTGTTTTTTAGTTTTTTTAAACTATTTTTATTTATTTATTATTAGCTTGGGTTGTATGTATGTATGTATGTAACGGAATCTTTAAGCTTAATTTTCACCAACTTTCAGCGATACGATTTTTTTGAAACTTTGCACACCTATCAAGGACCCATGACAATGTAATAATCTGCAAACAGTATCCCGTTATCCTAATTAGGATCGCCAGGATAAATAAATTCCTTTATAGATTTTCTGTAGGAGAGTAACAGAGAAAGAGCTAGTGCGCGATCTGCGCATGCGTGCAGTTTCGGACGTACTCTCAGCATAAGGCTGACAGAAACTTGTTCGGAGTAGTTGCGTTCTAAAACCCCATGCAACAGTGAAGCTTTAAATGAAATGATTAGATTACGAAATAGTTCGTGAAACATTTCAATATCACCTGTCCGCAGAAAACTAATTGATATATCGAACTAAAAAATGAACAATAAATAATAAGGATCTAAAAGACATTAAATTAGTTGACTGGTACTAAAAAGGCATTTTTAAGGAGAGATATAATACTAATGTTTCCGCACCACTTTGAGCCAACCTGTACTAGTATAAGTTAGTATAGTAGTTGCTAATTAAAACCATTTTTTAATTTTAACTATACTTTGGCCACTATAAATTGTAAATAAATACCTAGTAAATAACTCCGGTTACTGTAGTTTTAAACCAATAAAATGTATTTTATTGTGGTAACTAGGGTTACTGAATTTTTAAACCAATGAAATATATTTTTTGTTAATAATTTTTTCCTAATTCCTGGTAAACAGAGTATAATACCCAAGTTAATCATAAAAAACACTTAATTTGGATGATCTTGTATATTTAATTTGTGTATTTTAGGCAGATTTTAATCTAATATTATTTATATAACCACAAAGAACATTTCAATGAACCAAATAAGTTTGTTATGAGTATTTTGGGCACTTTTTATTCTAATATTATTTATACGACCAACGAGGAATATTTGTATGTTCCAAATATCATTCTCAAAATTATTATCTAAAACAAAGATCTGACAGAAATAAAATTTGATTTTACAAAGCAGCTATTTTTAATGAAGTTATAATATTTTTTTTCTAAAACAATACTAACCTCACTAATGAACTTGTAAACATTTTTTTTGTAAACGTGCAAGTTTTCTTTGACCTAAATCCGAAGGCTTGTCTCTTCAAGAAAACTATTAGTTTAGGAAGCTTGATGTCTACATTTTCATTACGCATGAACTAAAAAAATAAAGATACTGCATTCTTCGTAAGTTTTTTGGCATGGTTTTGTTTCATCAACTGCTTAAACACCTCATATTCTTTTTATATCATTGGAAACTTATTTGGCAAAAGATTCAATGATACTAGCCTTAAAGTTTTTAAAATATTTTAAGGAATATTGTCATCGTCTTCAGAGTCCATTTTGCTTGGAATGATAATTTTTCTTCGACAAAATAAAACAGCACCCGCACTCTGCAATTTGATAGAAAGAAGAAATAGGCAGTAAAGAAATTTCCTTTCTATTTCTTGTCTGTATTCTTTCTAAATAGTAAATCTTCGGCAGTGGAAAAATAATAAGCTACTAGTCCTGAAAACAAGGGGTTCTTGTAGAAAAATGCACCCTTTATAGAGAAATGCATTTGGTATTTCTTAAAATATATATATGTTTTTTTTCACTTATGTTTCATTGATTCACTCATATTTTAATCAGTCCAAGTCCATTAAATTTTCCGATTTTAATAGTTTATCTTTTGCTTAATTAAAATGTATTTAGCTTTTTTCGAATTTGTATAAAAAATATAAAGAAGAAAAGACAGCGACAAAATTTGCGTCTAAAAAGGAGAGAGTTAGTGGGATAATATATAATATTATTAATCCCTTTAAATTAGCAAAAGTTGAAATTAAGCGGTGTGTTAGATTGCATGGATTTAATAAAAAAATAATTCATTAGCTTACACCTCGTCTAAGTGTTAAAGTTTAAAAAAAAACGCAATATAACAACATAACATAAACAAATATATTATTTCCACAAAACACTAACTAAAAGTTTGTTTGTTATTGCGATCACAAATTGCAATGTCGTCAATTGTTTCCGCAAACACCCGCTTATAAAATAATGTAAACAAACGTCCAGCAGGTAAGAAGAGCGAGATCACTTTAATCAAAACGCCATACATTAGAACAGGATAAATGACAAGAAAGATCCAAATCGCCTTTCTATTTCTAGGCGTTCGTGTTGTCCATTCGTGAACGCGGAACGAGCCGAAAGACTTTACGGAGTTCGAAGTAGACAGGATATAGAAAATAGAAAAAATTTCTTTCTTGGCGAGATACGGAGTCCAGGCGCATCAAAGCATCCTCGGGAGAAATAGTGACACTTTTTTCTTTCGTAATGTAAATAACTATTTCGCACCGCTTTAAAACACCCTGTATATTTAATTTAGTATTTTGGGCAGTTTTCAATCTAATAATATTTATATGACCACGAGAAACATTTTTATGTTCGAAATAACATTCTTATAAGTATCATCTAAAACAAGGATTTGACAGACATTAAATTTGTTGACTAGTACTAAAAAGCAATAAAAGGACATTTATAATCCCATTTTTTTTCTAAAGTAATTCTGATAAAGAGCTTGACCAATTAACTTGTTAACATCTTCTCTCGTAAAAGTGCAGGATCTCTTTGACTTAAATCCAGAGTCTTGTCTTTTCGGGATAGCTACCGATATAGGAAACTTAAAATCTACATTTTTTTTAAATATTTATGCATAAACGTAACATACTGTATTTGCTCCAGAGCGTAGATGCCTTTAAAGTTTCTGCTTTCATCGAAAAATATACTGCTTAAACACATTATATTCTTTTTCCTATGACCACTTGTGAAAATAGCAAATAGCACACTGGTTTCATTCATAGAAAATGCGTTATTTCACACTAGTGTTGCAAAGTACTTTACAACACTCGTGTGATATATATTATAATGTCATTCTACAAACTGCTACCTTAAACAGAAGAACACAAATTGGCGAAAATCATCTTATTAACGTTAAGTTACTACACAGTATAAGCTTTCTTCTAATATTAAAAAGAGTAATAATAAAATTTCCGAAAAAATAAACACATAAACTAAAAATGGACATAACCACAAAAAACAAATTTCACTGACTGCTCGCTCAGTGGCACAGTGTTGTCAGGTAAGTAGATCAAATTAAAAATCTTCCTTCTACCTTTGAGCAATCACTCTATAGAGGCAGCCTTGTCGCTTGACCGTTCGACCTAAAGCGCCAGAGAAAAACTCCTATAGATCAAATTCCTTTCTCTCTGTCTTCGTGTACTCAAACAACTAGTTACATCTTTTTTAATCCCTTAATTAAACCTGAGGCTAATACACACTTTATGAATCCACTTTCTTTTATCCATTCATAAACAGAATCATACCCTTTCGACGTTGCCAAATGCTTTCCATATTTTGCATGGTGTAACTGACGTTATGTAGTCGTTTTTTTTTTACTTTTAGGACTTTAGGTTATGCATTTACAATTTTCATATTTTTATATTTTTTCTCAAAAATATGAGGAAAAAAGTAATTTTTACTTAATTTTACATGTGATGTTCAGTTTCACTAACTCGTTTTACCAATTTTACCCCACCCAGCACCCCTTTTCACTCCCCGGTCCCGTAAGTTTGTTTACTGTTATTTTTTAAAAACGGAATATTTTGGATATGCGTCACTTACGTTTTATTTAGAAGAGTGTTTAAAATATGTAAGTATCAATAATTTTTAAAAAACTTTTAAAATAGCAGAAAACCGTATTAAACTATTACCGTTATTACCTAACCAAACCATACAATTTTTATTAAGTGAGGGCCTTTTTAAATTCCCAAATAATAAAAGTTATATAATGCTTCTAGGTAGGTGATTTTCGATGTAAAAATATTGTCAAAACAGTATAATATAGCAGTGAGGAAAAGTACATATCACACTAGTGTTACAAAGTAAAAATCACCCTAGTGTTGCAAAGTTCTCAATTGTTTTTTATTTTTTCTGTAAAGAGAAACTTTAATTTTTTTTTGTGTGAATAATTTGTGGTCGTAGGAAAAATAGTGTACAGTACTCGTGTGAAAATGACTTTCTTACACTCGTGATATGTCGCACTCGGCTAACGCTTCGTGCTACAATATTCCCACTCGTGTGGAATTAGTCATTTTCCACACTTGTAATGTAATATACTATTTCATATCGTTTGCCAAAACTTATTCGGCAAAAAATTAATGCACTTCAGTTCTTGCTTTCCAAAGTATTTTAAGGGAACATTGGCTAATTTGATCTTGATATAACCTTGATCTTTACCTCATAGGGTCAATTTGACCACGGATTCGGATTCAGCGACTCCGAAAACATAAATATACCATGACTGTTGTCTATTTTCAATAAAATTTAATGATTTGACCCTAAAATGACCCTGACCATCACTTAATGGGACCAAACTGACTCCGGAATCGGATTCAGAGATTCCAAAAACATAAAAATACCACAATTGTGGTCCCTTTTCGATAAATTTTGATAATATGAGTTTGAAAAGACCTTGACTCTCCCCTGATCGGGTCAAACCGATCCCAGATTCGGATTCAGCGACCCCAAAAACAAAAAGATACCATGGTCTGGTCTTTCGGACCTTCAACTCTTTTTTACTTGTTAGACTGTGATTGACCTTAAAATGACTTCGATCCTGACCTGATAGGATCAAACCGACCCCAGATTCGGATTCCGCGACCCCAAACACATAAAGATACCATGGTCTGGTCTTTAGAACCAACAACTTTTTTTTGTGGGGCTGTGTTTTCTAATGCAATTTACCTTATAGTCTCCCCCGTGGCGCAGTGGACAGAGCTTTGATATTCGAAGCCAGCGGTCGCCGGTTCGATTCCCAGCAGAGAAGACATATTTAGGTAGTAGTTATTTAAAAATAACGACCGTGGTGGCACTACCGCGTTGTCTAAAAGGTACAATGCATGAACGCATGTTTCAGTGCTTGGACAACGTTGACGGAACAGGGGGAACGATGGGTTGAACATCTAATAACCCGACACCCACAGTACTCTGGTATTTAGGCATATGCCTTCGTGGAATGTCAAAAAGATAAAAAAGTCCTAAAACTAGTGGATAGCAGACCGTCAGTATATACCAATATTTATATATTTTGCTCAATGACTCTCATAAAACTACCCTACATAAGATAGGGCTTCACTAAGCCGAGCAAGGGTAGCTATAACGTCACTTAGGTAACCTAAATTTGACCAAGTTCAGTAGTATTGTACGAAAGCTACCGTTTGGACACATTGAAGAGTATATTTAAGGCAACAAAAAAGATTGCTTCAAAATTACAACCAGGTAAATCGTGTGCCAATATTTTTTTTGGTCGCATTAAATATATTCTTCAATGTGTCTTAACGGCAGTTTTGGTAAAATACTGCAGAACTTAATCAGAACTTAAGGTACCTGTCTTACCTAAGTGACGTCATAGCTACCTCCACTCGGCTGAGTAAAGCCCCATCTTATGTAAGGTATGTATAGTAAAGTCATTGAGCAAAATATGAGCTTTGGTAAAATATCGCCAACCACTGGATCTTAGACTATTAGTCGGATAGTTAATCGTTTGCAAGATACTGCGTTGGAAATCAAAGACTCTGTTTATTACCAGACTGGAGAAACAAGGGTGTCAGAGTTTTCATGTTATTTTTGTTGTTAAAAAATATTTTTTATATTTTTTTTTACCTTAGGGTTTAAGGTGTTTTTACAATCCTCACCAAGGATTTGGTGAATTGACAGTTTTTAAATTCGTTGTTGGGGTATCGTTATCACCTTTAACTACGTTAATATTCATATTTTTCACTGTTACTTCATTAGAGGAAATATTGGTAGGAATTTTGTGTAAAATCTTCTTTGAAATTTCCACCTTATTACTATAGGATTCAGCAATATATCGCTCCGCAACAGAAGAAGACTTTCAACCTCCATGCCTTTTTAAGTCCAAAATATCAACATCCGAAGCATTGGCAAGGAACGTAGTTGACGTTCTTCTAAAAGAATGGCCAGTGTATCTACTGATGTCTTCAAGTTTTAAAAACTTCGCAATTTCTTTAGGTACATTTAAAGTATTGTGCTTTCCAATTACTTGATTAACACATTTACTTACACTTACAGAGGTACTTTCATAACAATACAATAAGCGCTCATCTAGAGCATTCCTTGGTCTCAGCTTAATATAATCCTGTATAAATCTGACATAAGGAACTGAGCCTTCATCGTTGGTTACTACAAAGTTTCTTTTAACTTTATTTTTAGACACCACTATTTTTACTATAGCCATGACATTTCTTATTTCTACATCACTTAGCTTCATTCTGTATATTTCGTCTGTCCGGCATGCCCCAGCCACTCCCATAATGGCTATTACTTTCACTGCTAAGTAACTTTGATCAGGCCCGTTAAGTAAAAACTTTATGATTTTTTCTTTTTTAAAAATTTTTGACTTTTTTGCCTCATAACCATTGTTTTTCCTTTTAATTAAAGCAACTAGTTTCTTAAACTCCGAAATATCTTGATTTTTGTTTACGGAAATTGTTAACTTGAGCATGGAATATACAGACCAGAGGGTTGGTGGTGATAAAGACTTGGATTTTTCTTGAAAATACGCCAACATCACATTCTCGTCAATCCGCCCCACATTTTTGTAGCAAGCCATTCAGAAAACGATTTATATGTTTGCTGGTACCTCTCTTTAGATTTGTCTGGCAGAAGTGAGGCACACGCAAGGTCAGCTGCTTTTGGATGCCATTTTCATATTCATTTAACATTTTAAAATGGAATGGGTTTATACTAAATTAACAATAATTCAATATCTGACAAGTGCTGATGACAGACAATGTCAACAATAAATGTGTTGCTATGGATTAATTTTTAACAGGTAAAAATTCAAAATCTCTGATATTTCTATTAAAACATGATGTTAATGATTATTAAATTAGGCGATACATAGAACAGTAGCAGAAAAAATATAATACATTACACGATGCGAAAGGCCTTTCAAGTGTTCGGAGGTTTTAAATAGCCTCGGCTTCGCCTCGGCCATTTAAAAACCACCTCACACCAAAAGTAAACTTTCGCATCTTGTAATGTAAACAACTATATAAACTTTTTTGGCCCTTGAAAAAATGATTGTTCGTGGGCCAGTAAGAAAATTGACTTTATGATAATTTTATTTATTTATTTATTTATTTACTCATTAACGGGCATTGCCCAATAACAATTTTAAGTAACAAGCATCTACATATATATCTAGTACTAAGCTTTTTAATTAACAAATATTCATGACTAAAATTTTATATTATATTTAACCACCAAAATATTTAAAAAGCAGTAAAAAATAACAAGCTACTAATGATTAAAGTTAGCTACCTATTACAAAAAAGAATACAAGTACAAGGAAACAACATCTAAAATTAAATTTTAAATGTACACATTAAAAAATTCTAACTTTAAAAAATAAAACAATATGAAGCCTTAATCTATAAAAACATTGGACTTCATAAGCCTTCGAAGCCTATTTAGGGATAGATTAAATAAATCGTCCCCAAATTCATTAGCATGCTTCATCAATCTATTTATTGGGAAAAATTGCCCATACAATCTTGTTGAAAATTTGTTTGAAAGGTAACAGAATGCCTTAATGTCCTTGAAGGAACATAGAAATTTATAGAAAAGAGCAGTTCACTACACTGCACATTCCCATGAATTAGTTTAAAAGAAACAGTACATCAGCATTTTCATGTCTAACTTTCAAACTTTGTATATTAATAGCTTTTTCAAGATCTTAAAAATTTATTGTTTCCTGGGAATATGCAATTTAATGGCAATGTATCTTAAAAACTCTCTCTGGACAGAATTTAACATTTTAACATATTTCTCATAATATGGATTCCAAACAACAGAACAATTTTCCAAAGGAGGTCTTACTAACGAAGTATATCAATAGTTTTATTGAATTTACATTTTTAAAATCTTTGGTATTTCTTTTAATAAACCCTAAAACCTCTAAGGGCTCTATTCTTGCAATATTCAATATGAGGAAGAAAATGTAAGTTTATGATCAAAGAGCACCCCCAAATCTTTAATAGCATTTACGTGGCTTAAAGGCTCGCAATTAATTCTGTAAATATTTCTTTGTAAGTTTAAAAATCTACTAAACTGAATTAATGTGCATTTTTTTATATTTAGAATCATTCGGTTTCTTGTACGCCAATCATAAAACCTATCCAAGTCCGCTTGTAAATTAATAACATCCTGTCCGCTACTTATCTTTAAAAAACATTAAATCATCGGCATATAATAAGAATTTAGAGAACTTAAAGCAGTCTGCCACATCGTTAATAAAATATTAAATAATAAAGGAGAAATGTGTCCTTCTTGAGGAACTCCAGAGGAAACATCAATAACTTTCGACTCAAAGCTATTTATTTTAATCACTTGCTTTCTTTTGGATAGAAAAGATCTAAACCAGTTCAGTAGTAAACCATGTACACCATAAGCATAAAGTTTGTCTAGCAAAATCTCATGATCAATTTTGTCCAAAGCCTTGGAGAAATCGGTATATATGGAGTCTACCACACAACCGCTCTCCAAGCCTTCAACAATGTATTTGCTATATAACAAAGGATTTGTAGTTATAGATTTGCTCTGATTAAAACCATGCTGCTTACAGATTATTACATTTTTAAAACTAGATTCTAGAAAGTTTGCTATTAGCATTTCAAATATTTTTGAAAGTAAGGATAACTTTGTAATAGGTCTGTAACCTTCAATAGAGTCCCTGGTCTCAGATTTTTTAAATACGGGTGTTAAGTAAGATAGTTTCCAAAAATCTTTTAACTTTTAAAACCTTTTTAGGGGGTTGTTTTTGACAAGTCTACCACAAATATTTATACCGCCATCTATGGAAGCGGTGCTTTAACCCAGCCTGTCAATGTCAAATGTTTCGGATGTTAGACTGGGCAAACGCGTCACTTTTTGGTCGGACAAGCGTACCACAATGTTTTAATTGTAATTTTTAACATTGTGTCCAAAATCGTAAGTGTTACAATCACGAAACCATAAAACCAATGGACATGTTTTGGGTATCGGATTGAGCGGGTTTCGTAACTGTAACCCTTACGATTTTTAGCACCATATTTAAAAATTGCATGAAAAATATTGTATTAAACTTGTCCGTTAAAAAAGTGACGCGTTTGCCCAGTCCGACACCCAAAACATTTGACATTGACAGACTTGAGTAAAGCTCAGCTTTCATATACGGCGGTATAAATATGCGTAATAAACTCGTCAAAACAAACCTTCTTAAAAATGTTTTAAAAGTATTATTATTATCATAAAGTCAATTTCATTACCCGCCCAGGGACTATGATCTGGGAATAGACTGTTTCATATAATAACCTAGAAAATAAAATATACTTTTTCGTATTTTCTAAAAAGCCCTCAAGATGATCTAGAGCCCTTAACGTCAAAAAATTAAAATTATTGATGAAAAGATCAGGTCAATTCTAACATTGTCTCACACCCACAGTCGGCCGAACAATAGCGAAGAAACTAAACCGTTCCAAAGAAAGTGATATTTCACCTTCATATCCTTCACGTTACACATTTCCAACATATATCTCAAAAAATATAAAGAAAGGTGAATTTAGGTGGCACTTTTGAGAAGATTGCTGAAAAAGATAGAAGATAATTTGTAGAAATCATTGAGATGGATCTAAAGGTTCTAATTTATATTCAATGGGCTTAGAGATAAAATCGGACAGGTGTGTATGGTGAAACCTACCGTTTGTTTTGTGGTAAAATCCCGTGGGGATTTTTGGTAATTTATTGGTTTAAAAATCTTGGTAGATAGTTATAACTATAGGAATATAAGTTTATTAAAATTAGTATTTGCAAATTGTTTTTTTTGTTATATTAATTAAGGCTTGAAAAATAAATTTAAATGGTTTTAAAAATCACCTCATTAATTGTTTTAATTTAATTAGAATTTTTCGGGCTTTTTTCGGGAAATTTTCGATATTTTGTTTTAGGCGATCGGCCAGTTAATGGGGTTAATAGAGCTACACAGGGTCAGCTGGCTATTTCTCGTAACCAGGACCGAAGCGGTCCCATTCTTTTTAGATTGACGATTGGAGTGTACCTAACACGTTGCGAAAAGTAATTAATACTGGATATGAATAAATTTATTAGTCAAGTAAAATTAAAGTATTTAAAATATTATTTGGCTTTTCTCAAGAATAAAATTTAAAAAATTATTTAATTTTTTTTTAAAAATTAAAATTTTTATACATAAGAAGAACTATTCTGCTCTTACACAATATAATAAAAGTTATGATTACTTTGAAAGAAATAAAATATTGAAATATTTAATATTAAGTTACTTACAATACAAAGGTTTCAATCTATGAACAAAGGTTCATTAGCACTGGGTTAAAATTATTTTAATCTAATAAAATAAATTCTTAACAAGACGCCAGATGGGAACTGGGCAATGGTTGCGTCTCAGAAATGTGGTAAATAGTTTACTAAAAATGTGGTAAACAGCTTACCTAAAAACTTACTGATAAACTTGTTTGAAATCTGAAAGAAAAATAAAAATAAAATGTCTTATGGACATTTTAGAGTTTAACATTACTTTAAAAAAAAAAAATAACCGGTAAAAGATACACTTATTAGGTATCTTAACCAGGTAAAAGAATAGTAAAAATGTTTAGCCATTTACATAATATAATAATTTAATTTATTGAATTAAAATAATTTCAACCGAGTGCTAATGAACCTTTGTTTATAGATTAAAACCTTTGTATTGTAAGTAACTTAATATTAAATATTTTATTATTTTATTTCTTTAAGCTACGTAGAATAAGGTGATCATAAATTTTGCTCTGCATCTTCATGTTGATAGTCGCTTTGAACTTCATAAAAGTTTTGGTTTTCCTTTTACGTTTTTCGACAAAATATTTAGTGGTTTTACACTTGCCTGCTAAAGCTTCAGCTTCAGATTTTAACTGCAAAAATGTTTCGTTAGTTCTTAAGCAAATTAAATCTTTTTGGCAGCGTTGATTAGATAAACTGCTGTCTTAAAATTATTATCGAGTTATTTTTAATTAATAATAATATTTAAAGTACTTGCTGAAGCCCTCCCAAAAAATTATGAGTGTGCCACTGGTTGGGAGGGCGCTTAAACCGAAGAGGCGGGGAGGGCAGACCCCTGCCCCCAGCATGCTACGTCACTGTTTGTAGTGTGTATTTGAATAAATAAATAAATAAAACTTAATAATATACCTTTTTTTTTATCCTTGGACAATCCACGAAGGCTGAAAGCCTAAATACTAACATACCGTGGGTGTCTTAAGCAGAGTAAGAGGGAGTTTGTTAATACGGGACTTAAAAACTTGAAGATTTGGGGGGAAGGAAAGACCACGGCTGGCAGCAGGTTCCACAGTCTAGAAACTCTAGGGATAAAAGAACGAACGAAATGGGAAGTTCGGGGCCTGTCCAATTGAACTGTATGGGGATGCATACGCGCGGCACCACGAGTTTTCTGTTGGGAACTGCAAGAGGAGGGACTATACTGGACAATTCGTCGGAGCAGAAGCCGTAAAAGTATCTATAGAAGAGCGATAGATCTCCCACAGCTCGACGATGAGCAAGAGAAGGAGTCTTTGAGTAAGTAAAGGATCATTAATAAGACGAACAGCCCTTCTTTGAATGGCATCAAGAATGCTGAGTGTTGTAGGGGATGCCATTCCCCAGACATGAGAACAATATTCCAGAGAGGGTCGAATTTGGGACACATACAAAGTGTATAAATTAAAAGGAGAAAGATACTTTTTGCCTCGGAAAAGAAATCCAAGCTTTTTGAAGCCGCGGTGGTTATAGATAAAATGTGTTTATGCCAGTTAAGGTTATTCTTAAATGTGATGCCCACAAGGTTAAATGTGTCCCCGCTCTGCAAAACCTGGCCACTCATAAGCAAAGGATAAGTGTTTTGATGATTTTTTTCGCGACAAGGAACACGATTGTGTTTTGGATGCATTAAATTGAACGAGATTTTTGGCGCCCCAATCCAATATCAAATTGAGATCCTGTGAAAGAGATATCTGCATCGCTCTGCGTTTGCTTTCCAAGTCGGGTTGAGAGATTGGTTTGGGAACCTGAAAAATGGAGTGAAGGGTACTATCGTCAGCATAACTATGAATGGGATTGGTTGTGGAAGAAAGAAGGTCGTTGATGTGAAGAAGAAACAAAGTTGGTGCTAGTACTGAACCCTGAGGCACTCCAGCATTAATTTCGTAAAAGCTTGAAGGCCATCAACAATGACTGATATACGTCGATTAGAAAGATAACTGGAGAGCCAAGAGCAGAGTTTAGTTGGAAGATCGTAGGGGGAAGTTTATTAAGAAGTGCGTCATGCCAGACTTGGTCGAAAGCTTTAGATATATCAAGAGCAACGATCTGGGACTCACCTAGAAACTCAAGAGACTTGTTCCAGTTGTGTGAAACGAAGGAAAGAAGATCTGCTGTAGATCTCTTGTGACGAAATCCGTATTGCCTGTCATGTAAAATTTTATGTTTCTCTAAGTACCTAAGAATTTGCGAGTTAATGGATTTCTCCATTACTTTACAAAGCATTGAAAGGAGTGAAATGGGTCTATAGTTTGATGGAAGAGATTTGGATCCTTTCTTGGGAATAGGCTGGATACGTGCAGCTCTCCAGCTGTCTGGAAATATACCCGTGTCATAAATTTCGAAAGAGCCTGGTTAAAATAGGTGCAAGTTCAGGAGCACATTTTTTAAAACGATTGCTGGTATTCCATCTAGCCCAGACGATTTCTTGGTGTCAAGAGAAGAAAGGATACGCTTAATGTGTTAAAACCTACTTTTACATAATCAATTATTCATAACACTACTCTGTATACATAAAAAAAATACGTAAGATAATTCTTGCGCTTGTAATTCTCTAAAATACAGATTATATTTCATTATTGGTCACTAATAATTAATTACTGTAATCCCTCGAATAGAAAATAAGATGAATGGGAGAAAAATAATGCGTTGATATTTTTATCGAGGTTTCAACACTAATAATGATGTATGTGCAATTTAATTCATTTTTTTTTATTTATTGCTTACATAATTAGGTAATAAAATTATTAATTGGATTATAATATTAAAAAAATAGAACGAAGAAATAATGTTCGCACACGAGGTAGAAGATTAGCATGTAAATGACCACCTCTCACGGTGATTTTTTAATTAAATTTATAAAATTAAATAAATTTGTTGATTAGGTTTTTTAGCCAATTAAAAAAACTACACTTTTATTATACCACGTGTCCCTTGCGGATGGCTTATCCCTATTAGTATTTTATTTTAAAAGATATAAAATTAAAATTTGATACATAGTAAAAGGGAAGCCCCAGAGGGGGATTTTTTTACATATTGAAAAATCTTTAGTCACTCCCCGCCCCGCATCCCCGATGAAAGGATATACATTATATAACATTTTTTTCTTCTTATCATCCTAGCATTGCCACCCAATAGGTCTCTATGAGGCGAGTAAATTTCCATTTAGCATCGTGGCCTCCCCTACCATAGGTATTTAAAAAAGTGACGCGTTCGCCCAGTCCGACACCTGAAACATTTAACATAGGCAGGCTGGGTTAAGGCGCGGCTTCTATACAGGGTAATTAAAAAATCGATCACGAAACTTAAGAAGGTGATTCTACTTGACAAAATAGGGGTAGAGCTTCTTATAATTTTTTTTAAATGTCATTCGTTTTCGAGTTACAGTCATGTTCAATTTTTATTTTGGTTTTTTCGCCATATTGCATTTATTTTTTAACCAATCCTGTTGATATTTGCCACACAAATCAAGCTTTGCAGATTCTAAAATTTTAAGACCAAAGTACTTTTTTCAAATACCGCCAGAGGGCACTTTACCTAAAACTTAAAATTTATTTACATAATAACTTTTTATTTTGACAGTTATTGCAAAGCTAATGGCGCCATTTTATAGATATTCAAAAACTGAAAAAATAAGGTACTTTCTATCAAAGTCGATAAACCTCACCGTTTAGGCACCAATAGACATCAAAGTTTTTATCAATTTCAATCAAATTACCTACATACATACAGGATGTCCAGTAACTCAACCGACAAACTTAACCAAACGATTCTACAACAAAAAATAAGAAAAATACCTTATATAAACATATGTCCTAAACGTCTTAGTTTTTAAACTACGGGGTGTAAAAAACTTATTTTTTTAAAGTATTTAACACACCGTAGTTCAAAACTAAGATGTTTAGGACATATGTTCATAAAAAGTTTTTTTCCTATTTTTTGTTGTAGAATCGTTTGGTTAATTTTGTCGATTGAGTTACTGGACACCCTGTATGTAGGTAATTTGATTGAAATTGATGAAAACTTTGATGTCTATTGGTGTCTAAACGGTAAGGTTTATAGACTTTAATAAAAAATTCTCTATTTTTTAAGTTTTTGATTGTCTATAAAATGGCACCCCCAGCTTTGCGATATCAGTCAAAATAAAAAGTTATGATCTAAACCAGAACTAACCGAACTTCACCATGTTCCTCCTTTTCTTTGCACGCAATTCTCGAGTTTTTGGCTGAATTGGCCCCTTATATTTGATTTTCACTTTTTAAAAACCAATTTTTCTAGTTGTTTTACCTAATTTTTCCATAAAATTGCAAAGCTTCAATAATTTCAATTACAGGCGCCGCGCCGCCATGGCTACTGTGATTGAAAGTAAAACTTTTGTAATTTTATGGAAAAATAGGTAAAATAAATGGAAAAATTTGGTTTTTAAGAGGTGGAAATCAAATAGTAAGTGCCAATTTATCCTTAAATTCAGAATTTTTTGCAAAAAGAAGCGGGGATATGTAGTAAATAAGGTAAACTTTATTTTAAAGTTTGATGATGAATATCTCGAAAGCGAAACGTGTTTGACTGATTTTTTTCAGATTCGTGATCAGGGTCCCAGAAAAACTCCGTATATTAAATTTCTTTAAAAATGGGTGAAGCGTTCGGTTTGTAAAAAATTACCTTAGATACTGCTTTAAAACTGTTTCCCGCATAATGCCATTTAATTATGGATACGTTTTCGTAGATTAAATAACACATTATTTTCACTTGTAATACCACTAGTGATAAATTTCTTTCCTGAAATTTTTCAATTCCACAAATATTTTAAAAATTATTTTCTTAAAATATTCGTGGCCGAGAAAAAATTTTCCGGGATAATTTAAGCACGTGTGGTATTCGATAAGAAAATTTTACACCAAGTTTGTGTTAAATAATATTCTTTTAACTTAATATTTGTAACTTTGACACGAGCTTTAAAATTTTACTACAAAATAAATATTTTCCGTTTAACCCATTTGTAGTTGCAAATATATGTAATTTTAGAGCTTACCATTGTTTATTCTTTTATATTATATATACCTTATATTACTACAGTTGGCAAAAATAGTTTATTTTAATTTTTTTAGACCCATACCTTGCTTTCGTTTGCTCTTCACTTATGTCTAGTATTTTAGTCTTATGATATTATTTTACTAACTGTAGTTGTATAAAATTGTCATTTAGGGTTTTAAAACCTCACAATATACCATTTTCTTTAATTATGTATGTGAATGACAGACATGACGTTAAAACAAATTCAATGATTATGTCAAAAAATTTCCACTATAATTCGCTCCAGGGTACTCCAGGCAGGAAAAAAATTCCGATAAATACTTGTGTTGTCATGGTAATGCAACCAAAACTACACATTTGATTGGTCAAAAAACAGTACTGACTGTCCCTAATTTATTGACAGTTTTCCGTATGTCAGTGACAACATTAATTTTACTGATGCCTATTTTATTTTACCTGAAACGAAAATTTGATAATTTTGGAATTGCATTTAATTGAATAATAATTAATGATTCTTTTAATAATAATAATAATAATAATACATTTATTGTTTTAACCATATTACAGAGTATGAGGCATGTACAGTAGGAAAAAAAATTACATAAAATGGTAAACAATAGGCCTTGCAATGCAGACATCTGAAAAGACCAGATACTGTTCAGGCCTTGAAATAAAAAAATAATTTATAATCTAACTAAAAGTAAATAAAAAATATATTGCGCTAAACAATGCTAACAAAAAAATTTGTTTGAGATGCTAAGGAAAAGGAAAAGGAATAAGAAAAGGGGTAAATAGTAGAGGAGAGAAGAAGAACCTGCACAAAACCAATGCTACTGTAAACTAAAGAGCTTTTGTTTTAACTGGTTTTTAAATGTAATAACGGACAATTTAATATTAAAATTCTCTAAAGAATTAATGTAGTAGGCTATATTGTAAGAAAATGATCTTTTAAACATCTCCTTACGATGTTGTGGTATGGTCAAAAAATGATGCCCTTTCCGACGGTTTAAATTATGAACATCTGTTCTAAATCTTATTTTGTTGTATAAATATAAAGGTAATTTAAGTTTGATTAATTTAAAATAAAATACTGTTATATGGAGCCTAAACCTATTAAACATGTTAAGCCATCCCGCAACAGCTAGATATGAAGAGATATGGTTTCTACATCTGACCCCGTATATTAATCTTAAGCATGAGTTTTGAATTTTTTGTATTCTATTACGTTTAACTCCATCCAAGCAGGGTACATATACAGCACTACTATAATTAAATTAAGACAACACAAGAGCATCACAGTGTAGCTTACGGGTATCTTGGGAAAGGTAATGCCTGTTACCATAAATAAGCTTCAAATTTCCATATGTTTATTTATGGTATTTATTTCTTATTTTTTTCTTTAAACTCAACACAAAGGTTAGTCAGATTGGTCTCTTTTAAAAGTTGTTCCACATTTTTTCTGTGAAATATACAGGGGAGCCAATAATTAACCCCCTTAAAATTTACTTGGGATTTCCTATGTTCCGCTCGGCAACACACCACTCGGTATACAATAACTATATAATTGTTTTTTTAACCACACAACATAAATGAAAGTACCTGTTATCTATAAAATACCTTGTGAATGTGATAAATTTTATATAGGTGAAACCTGTAGGCCATTAACTAAACGCATAAGAGAACACAAAACATACATAAAAAACACAGAATATTACAAATCTAAAATTTGTCAACAGGCATTTGAAAACAATCACAAAATAAACTGGAATACTTTAAGTTTCTTAGCAAAGGAAACTTGTTCTATAAAACGCAAAATTAAAGAAAGTGCATACATATCATTATATATAATAAAACTAAGTTGATAAAATGTGCGTGCCGATAAAACTTGAAAAGTAGTCCCGATACGATAAAGGGACTTATATAGTGTGATAGCCCTTTATCCCCCTCGAACAAGAAAGTTCCCGTTTTACACTAAAGGCCGTATTTTTAAAGATATAAGGACTCTTACAACCCTTCAACATGGAAATTAAGTGTAGTGGCGCCATCTGTTGTCGAATATTTGAAATTCATTCAGAACAACGGTTATTTGGGTCTCATATCAACTCCCGAGCGAAGCCGGGAATCATAGCTAGTTATTAAATGAAGATAAATGTGTAGCATCAATATCTGTTAATTTAAATAACACATGGTTAACTTTGCTAGATGCTGAAGTCTCTTCAGGAAAATTTAAAATTAACTAACTTATAACTTTTTTTGTTTTATAAAAATAAACACCAGCAAACCAGTTATGTGCGTCACTATAACACTATAACCAAACACACATATTTGACATTTAATGTCAAAGGTTTTCAGAATTTCCTTAACAAAAAGCTAAAAAATAATTTTTAAACCTAAATAATAGTTAATTTTTATATTTTTTATTTTAATTCAATTTTATCTTGACAACGGTTGCAGACTTGCCACCGAAACGTCGATTTTTAGTTTTTATTTACTTAATTTAAATTTTTAGATTTTTAATATAACTTGGCGTGTACCCAAAAAATAACATCTAATAAATATTTTTCTCCCACTATACGGAATCGGTCAAACACGTGGTATTCGCTAATTATCGCATTGCTACGTTTTTCTCACTGTACTTCCTATTCTGGAAAACCATTAATCATAACACAAATTTCTATTGCCTGGCTGAAATTTGCTTTACGGATATAAATTTTAATTATAACAGGTGGTAAACATCTTTATTAGTCTTTTACTCAACATTTTTCTTCACATGATATTCAATCCCACAATAATTATAGACCTAACAATTTACCATTAACTTCATCTGTTCGGGTCAGTAATTTCAATGCCTATTGGTCGGGTACGGTCAAAACAGAATTGATATTTCGCAATATAATTTCTTTTTTACTTTGCTTCAGACACACAATGTTACGACGCGTTAAAAAAGCTTACAAAAATGGGCATCTATGTAGATTTTAAATGACAAAAAATATTTACAGAATAAGGCACTCCGCACACGGTCAAACAGCGTCGAGACCGAGATTTGTCATGCTTTCTACAGTATGCACGCATATACAGGGTGATTCAAAAATCGATCACGAAACTTAAGGGGTGATTTTACTTGACAAAATAAGGGTAGAGCTTCATATACATTTATTTCAAAATGTCAAGTCGAGTTACAAGCCGTCAAAGTTTAATTTTTATTTTGGTTTTTTCGCCATATTGCATTTATTTTTTAATCAATTTAGTTGCTATTTGGCACACAAATCGAACTTTGCAGATTCTAAAATTTTAAGTATTTTTTTAAATACCTGCCAGAGGGCACTTTACCTAAAACTTTAAATTTATTTACATCATAACTTTTTCATTTTGACAGATATTGCAAAGCTGAGGGCGCCATTTTATAGACAATTAAAAACTTAAAAATAAGGTATTAAAGTCGATAAACCTCACCCTTTAGGCACCAATAGACATCAAAGTTTTCATCAATTTCAATCAAATTACCTACATACATCCAGGGCGTCCAGTAACTCAACTGACAAACTTTACAGGGCGATTCTGCTTCGTTTTCAAGGAAAAAAATAAAGCCATTTTAAGTAATTTTAAAAAGTAGCCATAAACAACATAAAATAAGATCCAAAATTTAAAAATAAACAATTTTGACTTTAATAAATAATAAAAATAAGGATTTCTGATGAAATACACAATTGTTTATTTATTTTAAGGCTAATAATTATTTTATTTTTGCTTTTTATATTATGTTTTCTATAAGTTCTTTTAAAAGAAGTAAATAGCTTTACTATTTTTCTTAAAAACGAAGCTAAATACAAAGAAAATACAAAAGACTAAAACGTTTAATTTTTGATTTCTTAATTAGAAAAAAATAAACTTCGTAAAAAGTCAGTGGCGTACCTTTATTTTATAATAATAATTGCTTTATATATCAATATCCTAATGCAGTCAGAGCGTTAGAAGCATCTTATTGCATTAATAAATAAGTGTCCCCAAATTTTTATTTAAATTGGTTAAAGGGTTCCGAAAATATTTTTAAAATACCGACTTTTTTTTAATTTTAATACCCTGTGTTTCAGAAATGAAGCAAGTCTGGACATATGTTCATAGAAACTTTTTTCCATAACAAGACACAAGAAATCACCCCAATAAGTTTCGTACCATAATTATAAAACACCCTGTATATATTACACATCATTGTCTACAACCCAAATAAACCAAAGAATGGTTAACAGCTATCGCTCCGAGTAATTTTTAATTAAACCACAAAACGTAAGTTCTTGGTCAATTAGATTCGAACTGCAGACTCAACAAAGCCGACTTTGTACATTTCATTACATTTCAGATTTTTTACGAAATTCATGATGGCAACCACCAAAACACTTAACACTCAACGAATTAAACAAAAATTATATATGTTTTCTAAATGTCAAATAAAAAAAAGTTTAAAGCAGTCTAAAATAATAGTAATTTATAAAACAAGTGCATAAAGTAATCCTTTTTTACGAAAGATGGAGTGCGGCAATCCATGAGTAAAAAAGACACTTTATGTATGTGTTACATACTATATTTTTCTACGACCGTATAAAAATTTTCCAAAATACCATTTTATACATGTTTTATTTATCAAAACTTATTACTTTTAATTTTTGCAGCACAGCCAATATATTGCAACAAAAAATCGTAGCGTACTACTTACTTTTTCAGAAATAAAACATTACATACACACAATTTTTTAGTCATCCAAATTTATTATTACTATTAATTTTCAATAATTACTAATAAATAAATTTGTAAACTGTCAAATTGAAAACTAGTGACACATGAACTAAAAGATATAATGACCAAATCAAAGGTAACCGTTTGGTTCAGTTGATGTCGCGTTTGCTGTTACATTGTATAAATTAATAATAAATTATTGTAGTAGGCAGTGAAACAAAACACTTATTCAAAGTGTGAAAACAAACTCCGGAAGTGTTAAAAAAGTTACTTTTTAAACACTTTATATAGTGTACTAGAATGGAGTACTTTAACTTCATGTTAGCGATTAAAAAAACAGCTTTTTTTAACGGTTATGGAAAAAAATATATATACAATTCAAACATTATTTTTTAGTTGTTTTAATGTATAAATAAAACAATGTATGTAGTTAAACAGCTTGTAAGCACATAAATATGTTGGCTACAACTAACCAATCAATCAAACACTTAGTAATTACCAATTATCGGTTTGCTCTACTTTTTATTTTTCTTCTACATACTAACATTTCTTTTTACGTCTAAAATTGATTAATTATTATTCTTTACTAGTCCAAATGTATATTGATTAACTACGAGAAGTGGTTTACAGATTTAAATTTTAATTATAACAGATGGTTTTAAATTCATAATATGTTTTCGTATAACATCTCTTTTAGGCCTTGTTGTTTAGGTATAATATTTTATGGTCAAATGATGAGTAGCAGTAAATAAATTGGTGCATTTATTTGAAAGCTTAATGTTGCAAAAGTCAGTTTGGTGACGTCATTTAAAATAAAAATTTAGGTCCTGGTGATATTATTGGTGGTAGTATGTCAACTAGTAGGAAAAGCATACAGGGTGGCCCACCATATTCGACACGGTCTGTAGCTGGATAACCATGGGGTTTTTAAAAAAAAGTAAATACAGGAACATATACAGGTCGGATAAGACCCAGTATAAAATTATTTTAGTCTATACAGGGTGTCTCAAAAAAGTGTGACGTATCAGAAGTTATATTTTTTTAAATGGAACACCCTATATTTTATGACGGTTTTAGATTCTACTTTCAAAAATATCTTAAGTTTAATTATAGTACTAAGTGTCTAATTTTATTCGATTTGTGATATTTGATTTTTTGAAAAACGCAGAGGTAAAATTAAATTAATTTTACTTTAACACTTTTAACACTTTAAACTTAAAAATGTGTAACAAGATTAGAAAAAGTCTGCCATATCATACGTAGG
Organism: Listronotus bonariensis; assembly: GCA_014170235.1. Lineage (NCBI taxonomy): Eukaryota > Metazoa > Arthropoda > Insecta > Coleoptera > Curculionidae > Listronotus > Listronotus bonariensis. Next base: position 173,925 of record JACEGR010000890.1, on the reverse strand, counting down.
TCAAATCAAGATCAAATATTGTACAGGGTGATCAAAAAATAATTTCAATTTTTTAGAAAATCAAATATGACAAATATAATACTCTTTCAAATGGCGTATAGGTTGCCTATACCTATCTTTTGTGCTTTTTTAGTAATCTGTTTTTACAAATTTTTAGTCCAAATGTTTATTTAAATTGAAGTTGGCTGTGACATAGCAGCCATTAATATTTTCTTAAGAAAATAACAATGACCATTTATGGATTATTAGTGTTTTAGTCAGTTTAAAGAAATTTTAATGATTTTAAATAAAAACCCCTCTTCTACAACAACAGGATGATATAATACTGGTAGGATGTGAAAAAATGGTTTACTTTAGTATAAAGTTAATCCTGAAAAATATTCCAGGAGAAACCATCTGATAACCTTAATAGTTGCTAAAAAAATTAACACATTGATTATGGATAATGGAAGAAACGAGTTATAGGCCACAGAATGTCGTCATAACTGACCAGAGGCGTTATAAGGATTGTTTAAAAAGACAAGTTTTATCATTACCACATTCAGCTGAAATAAGTGTTATTGGACGTAGCATTATAAGCAACTAATAAATTTTTTTCTGTGAATTTTAAAAATAGTGGCAGATAATACAAAATCTTTTAATTTTGTGCTTTTTTCCAACAAATTTACATTTTGCAATAACGGCCTAGTAAATAGGCATAGCTAAATCACAGCCTACTTACATTTAAATAGACATTTGGAATAAAAATATGTTAAAACGGAATTTACTTAAAAAGTATAAAAGATAAATATAGGCAACCTATACACCATTTGAAAGGGCATTTGGTTTGTCATCATGTGGTGTAAAAAAATACAGGGTGTTCCATTTAAAATAAGAGAGATAGTGCTATTTGGCTTTCTAAAAAATTGAAATTATTTTTTGATCACCCTGTATAATCTATGATCTCGATATGACCTACGTATGATAAGGCAGACTTTTCCTAATCTTGTAACAAGTTTAAAAGTTTAAGGAGTTTGTATTGTTAAAATAAAATTAATTTAATTGCACCCCTGCATTTTGAAAAAAAAATCAAATATCACAAAAACGAATAAAATTAGACACTTGGTACTATTAACCAACTTAAATTATTTTTTTATGTAGAATCTAAAACCGTCATAAAATATAGGGTGTTCCATTTAAAAAAATATAACTTTGATACGTCACACTTTTTGAGACATCCTGTATAGAGTAAAATAATTTTATACTGTGGCCTTATCCGACCTGTATATGTTTCAGTATTTACTTTTTTAAAAACCCCATGGTTATCCAGCTACAGACCGTGTCGAATATGGTGGACCACGCTGTATTTTCTGATTTTTGGTTGTTGCTGGACACGGCTAAAAGCTCGTCCAGCCAAATTCATCATCGCCCAAGGTATACACAGGATGCGTTTTTTAAAACTTGCAATGGCTATATTTTCTAAACCAAGGCAAATATCAAAAAATAAAAAAATACCATTACTATAAAACCCGGGGGAATAAAATTACGCATTTCTCAAAACACCTGTATCAACCCCTTAAACTGCACCCCCAATCACTTTAAAATCTTAAATGGCAACACCCCTTATGTGGCACCTTTCTCGCAAGCTTATGAAAAATGCTATTCGTAGATCATAAAAAGTTGGGGTAACATCAAATACTACCCTTAAATTTTAAAGAAATTATACTTAATTATTCATAAAGAATACCAAAAAATGGCCAATTAAATTATTATAAAACTAATTAAAAATTATTATTAAATTAAAATAAAACTTTCTGTAGGGCTAACCCGACCCATAAAAAGTTTTGGTTAGTTCTTTATCTGAATTTTGTCGAGAAAACAAGTAACAGCAACCGGTCTTGTTGAGCACTTGTGCAACAGACCTAACCAGAACTTCCTATGGGGGCGAGTTATCTCTACCGGAAGAATTATTTTAATTTATTATTAATTTTAAGTTAATTTTATATTAATTTAATTGGACTTTTCTGTTACCTTTTAAGAAATATAAAGTATGATTTTTTAAAATTTAAGGGTAGTATTTGCTTTAATTCCAACTTTTTATGACCAATGAAAATATTTTGTAATAAGCTTTCCAGAGAGGTGTCACATAATGAACCGGGAGGTAGCAACGTCAGAAAAACAAAATTTTAGGTTGGATGCTTTTTGATATGTTGTTCTCCTCCTCTTTCGAGGAGGTTTGGCTGTCTGGCTGGTGGTAGCGGTTGCGTTGGCGCCCAGCTGTGACTTTGAAATTTAGAGCTGTCACCTTGACAATTAGAGTTGTCACTGATATGTCAAAAAATGCAGTACTGTTAAGAAGTAAGAAGGGGGATGACTGTATAATTAGCAATCGAAAGGGTTGGGCAATAAAAAAATGTTTTTGGTAAACCTATCAAAAGACAATAAATTAAAAACTAGGTTTCTTAAAATGTTTTTAAAACCTTGGATTATCACCTGTACAGGTAGGATGCGAACTAATAAACGCAACTGCTACAGCCATCGCCAGCCAGACAGCCCAGAGTCTACCCGGAAGAGAATGGAGAACAACCCATGAAAAAATATTTTAAGCTTTATTTGTTTTCTGGAAGATTAAATTTAAATAAAATATTAATTTGCTTTTCTCCAGAATAAAATTAAAAAGTTTATTTAACATTTTAAGAAAATTAAAACTTTTATACATATATGAAGAAGTATTCTGCTCTTACACAATATAATAAAAGTTATTATTACTTTAAAAGGAATAAAATAATGAAATATTTAATATTAAGTTACTTACAATACAAAGGTTTCAATCTATAAACAAAGGTTCATTAGCACTCGGTTGAAATTATTTTAATCCAATAAATTAAAATCTTAACAAGACGCCAGATGAAAACTGGGCAAATGGATGCGTCTCAAAAATGTGGTAAATAGTTTACCAAAATGTGGTAGAAAGTTTACCTAAAAACTTACTGATAAATTTGTTAGAAAACTGAAAAAATTAAAAATGAAATGTCTGATGGACAGTTTAGAGTTTGACATTACTTTTAAAAAAATTAACTGGTAAAAGATACACCTATCACCTATTAGGTATCTTAATTGAATAAAAAGAATAGTAAAAAATGTTTAGCCATATAATAATGTATTTTATGCTTTATTTGTTTTCTGGGAGATTAAATTTAAACAAAATAATATTTGGCTTTTCTCCAGAATACAATTAAAAAGTTTATTTACCATTTTAAGAAAATTAAAACTTTTATACATATATGAAAAACTATTCTGCTCTTACACAATATAATAAAAGTTATTATTACTTTAAAAGAAATAAAATAACGAAATATTTAATATTAAGTTACTTACAATACAAAGGTTTCAATATATAAACAAAGGTTCATTAGCACTCGGTTGAAATTATTTTAATCCAATAAAATAAAATCTTAACAAGACGCCAGACGAGAACTGGGCCAATGGTTGCGTCTCAAAAATGTAGTAAATAGTTTACCAAAATGTGGTAAACAGTTTACCTAAAAACTTACTGATAAACTTGTTAGAAAACTGAAAAATTAAAAATGGAATGTCTGATGGACACTTTAGAGTTTGACATTACTTTTGAAAAAATTAACTGGTAAAAGATACACCTATCACCTATTAGGTATCTTAATTGAATAAAAAGAATAGTAAAAATGTTTAGCCATATAATAATGTATTTTATGCTTTATTTGTTTTCTGGGAGATTAAATTTAAACAAAATAATATTTGGCTTTTCTCCAGAATACAATTAAAAAGTGTATTTACCATTTTAAGAAAATTAAATTTTTTATACATATATGAATAACTATTCTGCTCTTACACAATATAATAATAGTTATTATTACTTTAAAAGAAATAAAATAACGAAATATTTAATATTAAGTTACTTACAATACAAAGGTTTCAATATATAAACAAAGGTTCATTAGCACTCGGTTGAAATTTTTTTAATCCAAAAAAATAAAATCAGCCAGGCGAGATCTGGGCGAATGGTTGCGTCTTAAAAATGTAGTAAATAGTTTACCAAAAATGTGGTAAATAGTTTACCTAAAAACTTACGGATAAACTTGTTAGAAAACTGAAAAAAATAAAATTGAAATGTCTGATGGACACTTTAAAGTTTAACATTACTTTTGTCAAACTTTAAAGTGTCCATCAAACATTTCATTTTTAACTTTTTCAGTTTTGTAACAAGTTTATCAGTAAGTTTTTAGTTAAACTGTTTACCGCATTTTTGGTAAACTATTTACCACATTTTTGAGACGCAACCATTGGTCCAGTTCTCGTCTGGCGTCTTGTTAAGATTTTATTTTATTAGATTAAAATAATTTCAACCGAGTGCTAATAAACCTTTGTTTATAGATTGAAACCTTCGTATTGTAAGTAACTTAATATTAATTATTTTATGATTTTTTCTTCTTTAAAGTATATAATAACTTTTATTATATTGTATAAGAGCAGAATTGTTCTTTATAATGTATAAAAGTTTTAATTTTCTTAAAATGTTAAATAAAATTTCAAATTTTATTCTGAAGAAAAGCCAAATAATATTTTGTTTAAACATATCAAAAGCAGCTATTAAAAAATTCTTTCTCGAGAACGTTGCTACCTCGTATAGATTATATAAGGGGTAATACCATTTAAGATTTTTAAGTGACTGGGGGTGCAGCTTTAGAGGTGTTTTAAAAAATGCGTTATTAATATTCCCCCGGATTTAAAGAAATAGTTTTTTTGATATTTTCTTTGGTTTAGAAAATATAACCATTGTAGCTTTTGAAAAACGCACCCTCCAGTGCTTTTCTAGACGTTAAACAATATACTATTTAAAACTGACAAAGAATTTTAAGTACGCTATCACCCTATTTAAAAAAGGTAAATAATTGACACTCTCCAAACGTGCCCGTGTTACCTGATACACTTAAGAGAACAAACACAGTCAAATATCTAGTTTAACCAGGTACTCGACATCTTAAGTCAATAAAAAATATAAAAATTACACTGGAATGCATATGCTCGTATCGAATTGCCTAAAACCATTAAGATCAGTTTTTAAGGGGACTGACAATAGGTGTTATTTTAAAACATATCTTCAGGTCAAAATATGTAGGTTGCTTGCCGTGTTGTCAGTTATTTAAATTATTTACCTGTGTAAAATTTCCCAATGAAATCATAAACCTATAATATTTTTGATTAAATCAAACACAAAAAATGATTTAGGATTTTCGAAATCTTACAAGGTTAAATACACTTAATGAAGTATTTTCTTAAAGCTCTTTTAAGGATTTATTTAATGGTAATATTTCAATTCAACATTTTGTGTTAGGTAAAGGTATTGACTTTATAATCTGTGGTCTTAAAGTACTCGTCAGGCGCTTGATGATGTGCCACAAGACTCCATATTTATTTAATTTTTTTCTTTAAAATGGCGCCAAACTCTCAGTTTAATATTTATGTATATCTGTAATTTCTTGCCCAAATTTGGTTTATGCTGTCTTACTTAAATCCTTAAATTTTCATAGGGAAATACCAAACTATTCAAAAGTTAGGAGAGGGGATTCTGACTATTGACAAGCACTTGTACAAGAAAAAACTGTTTTAAGTTAAAGCTTGAGGTTGTGTTGTCTCCCAACGCAAATAAACGCAATAAACCGCGAGGTTAAATCTATTTTTTCCAGTTTTATTCATTATTTTTTTCTTTTACGAAAAAATGTCAGTTTAATGTTAAAAACACGTATTTTCACATAACATTAAAGGTGAAAAATTAATAACGTGAAACCTAAAGTTTTAAAATGGTCGCCGGTGGTGTGTAAAACGACAATTAGACCTCCGTTGCTATGGATATAATTATGAAATATCTGTAATTGTAAATCTGTCATTTAGCGGATCTAAATTAAAAAAATACTGTGGTTGTTTAGAAATTATTTTAAATGTGATGAAGTTAAAAAACGTCTAATTGTACTTGATATGTAAAGGAAATGTAAGTATTGTATATTAAAATATTCTAAACTTATACACCTACTTAAGTCTACCTTTAATAACGTGTATGTACGTGTAGAATGTAGTAATTTTTTTAAAAAGTCAGATTTTAGTACGTGTTAACAGAAATAAAATGTATATTTTTTTTCCGTCACGAAAAAATATTTTTTTTTAATTGACCGGAAAATTGAATTTTCCACTCAATTTTTTAAGCGGAAAATGCTATTTTACAGGACTAATTTACTTTCCGGTCCCTAGTTTACTTTCCGGTCTCTCATTTACTTTCCGGTCCTGTTAGCCATGACAAAAATTGTCAGAGTTCAATTGTTACTATTTGACAGTTAAAGATATTGTAAAGTAAAGAAAGCATCATTTTGCCAAAATGGAGTCAGACATGGAAAATCCAGATGAAATAATTGAAGCAGCCTTGCCTTATTGTCGTTTAAATATAACACTAAAAATTTACACAGTTTTTTTTCCGGTCAATTAAAAAAATTATGTACGATACTCGACCGGAAATAATTTTTACGGGTCTCCTCAAAGCTACAGGACTTGCCTACGGCTCGCCCTGTAAATGTTTTTCGTCGACTCGTAAAATACCATTTTCCGGTCTAGTAACGTAAATAGCTATTATGATAAGATGTCGCTTTACAAGATCTCCTAGTTTTTGGCATAATGACATTTTTTAGTCCTAAAATTTCAAACTTTTGGATTAAGTAATCTTATTGTTTCATTTCTGTCTGGCACTTTTTATTACACGTTAACACTGTTTTTAATAAATTTATCTTTTATTCTATGATGTTTTAAAATTAATGAAGTTTGTATTTCGTATAAAGTGTCTGGTACATACGTAATTCAAATGCATTTTAGTAAAGAACAGTACAAAATATCGGTTTAAATAAGGTTTAATTTTCTGAAAAAAAAGATAAAAAATTAAACAGTAAGAGCAAAATACTAAAATTTCATTAATAAGGTAGTAACTGTTTAAAGTTATTAACAATTTATTAAAACTTTAAAAGTTAATAACGCCATAATGATCCGCCATAGATCCCTTTAATACGGGGTATTTTCTAATTGCAGTTAAAAATTAATTATCTTATCTCTGAGCTAATTTTCCTGTTGGATTTCGATAGCATTTGGGAGTGTTATTAACAATAGTAAGGGTTTACTTAGCCCTAAAATAATTAAATTTATTAAATACAGGTATTTCTTACAAAACTTATGTACGCTACTGATTTTTGTGCAATTTTTATATTTAAGTTTTAAAGTTTCTTGAAAAGTTTAGCACCCTGTATCTTGAAAATAAAAAATTTGCTAACCTATGTTTCTATGTTTAAATAAAAGAAAATACTAATGTAATAAAAAAATGAAGTTTTAATAAACATTTACAAAACGATTTGTTTTTGTAATATCTGCCCTTCTAATAATATTTACGCCTTGTTTCATAGAGTTCGTTATTTTGGCTCTAATTACATATATAGCTTTTTCTTTTATCAAATAGTATGAAACATTTTAAAATAATACGAAAAAAGCAGTTAAAAGACACCACAGCATGTGACACGTCAAGAAACCATCATTTACGCCCAATATACCATTCACAATACCAATCATGCTGATCCTTATAAATGACATTCCCAGTAAACAAACAGAAATTCTATTCTTTTTATTCTTTTCTTCGGTGCATTCATTCTTTTCTTTAGCTTTTTTGGCGGGGTCACACATGACACTTAACCCCCTTTCTAAATACGAACGATTCGCTCTGGTGACTTTTAGTTTGTTACATAATCCAGTTCGAAGGACCAATAATAATTAATCATAGGTGTGTAGGGCACGGTGATGCGGTTTTTGGCATGACAAATAGTGTGTCTAGTCCTTGTCAGTTATCCGGACCTTTTTGGATCGCCTTGCATATATTTTTATGTTTCGGTGTTGCCAGATTTCGAGATATTTATTTAAATTTTAACCTGCTTTATAAAAATTTAAATTGTCTTTTAAATTAAATAAATTTTGATGACATACAAAGGGGCAGAAAGTTATTTTAATTGGCTCTTATCATGCGGGTGTATCAGTTAATCAAAGACAAACTTTTGTAGTTATAATCTATTTTAACTTGTTTATTAACACCTTTTAAATGTATCGCGTAAGTTAAATGAAACAGATATATGCAAGTTTTAAAAACAAAAAGGAATACAATTATAAATATAAGTGGCTCCATAACAATCAAATTAAAAGGATTTTGATTAATGGATGACATTTAATGTCAGTTTGATAGTTTAAACTTAAAATTATAAATATACAAAGTTTTTCTGTACATTTCTTTATCTGCAAGCGAAAAAATAGTTTAAAGTCCTAATATTTATTTCAAAAACAAAAAAGAAAAAATAGAATATCCCGGAAATATAGAAGAAGTAGCTAGAGCTCTTTAAGTTGGTTATACATGACAAAAAATGCGATCTTATTTGAAAACAAAAAGAGAAAAAATGCACACGGAAGAAGCGAAAGACTAGTGATTAAAGGGAATCTGTGAAAATGAAAATAAGGGACACTACTTTTAAATTACATAGACTAAAATATAACACAGTGGTTTTAAAGGTTGGTTTAAATAAACGATGTATATTAGAAATTTGGTAAAGATATTTACTACATTTAGGGATGACTCGGAAGATGATGTACAGTTTTTGATCCTATTAGTGATAGTGAAAGTTAAGCAAATGAATTACTATAGCATTTGATTTATTATGTAGGAAATTTTGTATGTTTTATCTTTTACTATTTTATGTGAAAGCTTTTTGGTAGCTTTTTTTACATGCCCATTGTCTATTAGGTTTATAAATCAATACCCCTTTCTTCATTTTTATACATCCTCTGAAATCTCCGATTTTTGGCTTCTTTCGTTTACAATTTCATTATTATCAAGATTGCTATTTTTATATAATAATCATAAATAATTAAGTCTGATTCTTCGGACACTTACTTTAATTTTCAATAACGCTCCATTTTGTCAATTTTCTTTATGTTTCAATTCAATTTTATTTTTTGTTTTTGGCGACAGAGCCAAATTTAGTCCCACCGCCTACAAAACATTTTTTGAGGAGTGTAACTACGGAACATTTTTCTTTATCTTTTTGTATTTTTTTTTTAACTTTATAAATAATTAAAGAAGTTAGGAAATATTTCAAGTTTATTTATTGTTTTCACAAAAAAATCTTCCTTAAACTAGTCAAATTCTTGAGCTCTAAACCACCGGGTCCACTTAAGAAAGTCAAAGAATTCTACTTTAGGCAAAAAGTGTTCGCTTTGTCGCAGGGTTGGGCTGATTTATATCATTTGATTTAAATCACGATTTATATATTATTATAAACTTATAAATTATATATTATTATAAACTTTATGTTTCTGCATTTTCGTTGTATATTAGATTAGATTAGATTAGGAGGTGGATTGCATATCCTCTAGCACTGCAACCTGCTCAGGTTTGTGTGTGTCCTCCGTCCATAGGTTAGAGCACGCTATCCAAGCCGGTCTGTTTAATCAGACTCCACAAGCTTGAAACTGGCCCCTTGGTATATTTTGCCGCTTTAGGTTTTCTTCACCCAGCCTTGCAAACCGCAGACGACAAAGGGCTTCGCAGTAGCACCATACGTGTTCTGCGGTTTCTTCCTCCTCCTGGCAGAACCTACATAGGTTTTCTTCTGCCAGGCCCATAGTTTCCAGGTGTTTATTCAGTCTGCAATGACCTGTCAGTTGACCCACTATTATTCTTACTGCCTTCCGGTTATAATTCAGAAGGTCTTTTGTAAATTCTGGCGAGTAAGCCTTGATGAACACTTTCGCCTGACGCTGTCCTGGTGTTCTCATCCACCAGTCTTGTGATTCCCTCATAATCCATGATCTAATGGATGACCTTACCTGGCATGATGGAATACCACAGTAGGGCTCGAGGACCTACCATTGTCCTGCCAGCCCCCTCCTTTGCCAATTTATCAGCTTCTTCATTGCCTTCGTGGCCTTCGTGTCCTGGTACCCAGGCAATGGTTAGCTTGTTGGACGCACCCACCTCTTCCAGGGCAATTACGCAGTCCCGCACCAGCTTGGAGCTGATTTTGCATGAACTGAGTGCCCTGATGGCTGCCTGGCTGTCCGAATAGATTACTATGGTTTTTATCCTCATAGCTCCTTCCTGATGATTTCCCTAGCACATTTGGTTCTATGGCTACAATTTCGGCCTGGAAACACAGTAGGGTTCCTTAAACTTTAAAATTTGTTTACAAGATTAGGAAAAGTCTGCCTTATCATGCGTAGGTCATATCAGAGATCATAGATTATACAGGGTCGATCAAAAAATAATTTCAATTTTTTAGAGAGGTCAAATAGCAATACCTCTCTTATTTAAATGGAACACCCTGTATTTTTGTACACCACTGATGACAAACCAAATGCTCTTTCAAATGGTGTATGGGTTGCCTATACCTATCTTTTATACTTTTAAGTAAATTCCCGTTTTAACATATTTTTATTTAAATGTCTATTTCCAAATGTGAAGTAGGCTGTGAATAGCCATGCCTAGTCTTACTCAAGCCGTTATTACTAGAAATGTAAATTTATTGGGAAAAAAACACAAAATTAAAGATTTTACAGTATCTGTGCACTATTTTTAAAATTCACGGAAAAAAGATTCATTAGTTGCTTATAATGCTACGTTCAATAACACTTATTTTAGCTGAATCTGGTAATGATAAAACTTGTGTTTTTTAAACAATCCCTAATAACGCCTCTGGTCAGTTATGACGACATTCTGTGACCTATAACTCGTTTCTTCCATTATCCATAATCACGTGTCAAATTTTTTAAAGCAACTATTAAGGTTATCAGATGGTTTCTCCTGGAATATTTTTCAGGATTAACTCTAGACTAAAGTAAACCATTTTTTCACATCCTACCAGTGATTATATCATCTTGTTGTTGTAGAAGAAGGGTTTTTATTTAAAATCATTGAAATTTCTTTTAAACTGACTAAAACACTAGTAATCAATAAATGGTCGTTGTTATATTCTTAAGAAAAATATTAATGGCTGCTATGTCACAGCCAACTTTAATTTAAATAAACATTTGGACTAAAAATTTGTTAATAACAGATTTTACTAAAAAAGCACAAAAGATAAGTATAGGCAACCTACACACCATTTGAAAGAGTATTTTATTTGTCATCATGTGACGTAAAAAAATACAGGGTGTTTCATTTAAAATAAGAGAATATGGCTATTTGATTTTCTGAAAAATTGAAATTATTTTTTGATCACCCTGTACAATATTTGATCTCGATTTGACCTACGTATGATATGGCAGACTTTTTCTAATCTTGTTACACATTAAAGTTTAAAGTTTAAAGTGTTAAAGTAAAATCAATTTAATTGTACCTCTGCATTTTTCAAAAAAAATCAAATATCACAAAAACGAATAAAATTAGACACTTAGTACTATATAAACAAACTTGAGTTATTTTTTAAAGTAGAATCTAAAACCGTCATAAAATATAGGGTGTTCCATTTAAAAAAATATAACTTTGATACGTCACACTTTTTTGAGACACCCTGTATAGACTAAAATAATTTTATACTGTGGTCTTATCCGACCTGTATATGTTCCAGTATTTACTTTTTTTAAAAACCTCATGGTTATCCAGCTACAGACCGTGTCGAAACAAATATTACTATGTGCTTACTATGTTTTTCTTAACCAGACCTATTCCACATTTACCTTCGGTAATTAAGTAATAAGGATTATTTTTATTTGTGGGAAGCATGTGACAGAGGCAACAAGACGTTGGTGAACAAAAAGTTTTTGCAATAGTATTTAAATCGGGTTGCTTGTCTAGCTATTTAATACTCGTGGAGATCACAACAGTCAATGCGAACAGAAACCTTTACAAAAGCAAAAGTAAATAACATTTGCCTAGAAAGATGCATGAAAAATTTCAGCTTTGTTTAGTCAGAAGTGTTAAATATGTTTAAGACATATTATTTTTTCTTTTATATATCGTTTTTTTCAAAGATCTGTTCACCTAGCCAAAGAGAGCATTATTTTTAATGCACTGTATTGAGTATTGCTATTGTAATATTTTTTACTTTAAACTGTCAAGTCATTTAAATAAACCTAAGTACCCTTTAATATCCCTGAATTCTTCGGGTAAAGATTCCCCTAAAAATTTAAATAGATTTTTAGACCATGCGAAATATCAGCCGCACTCTCCATCATTAATAATCTTTAGCGATCCCATTCAATATTTTTTCAAAGTGTCGTTGAATCGTTTTGGCAGTCAAAGAAGTCGAAATCCGTATCGGGGATAAAAAGACAGACCATTAAGGACTATCTGTAAGCTTAACCACAGGATAATTAATCACTTCTAGCTGCATATCATCCTATTTAACAAGGAGACGTCTCTTCGGCGAGGATTCACACGTCGAAGAAAGGTCTGTTTCGTCTACCACAGTTGTCTGTTTATTGGGCAAGGTCAACTTGATTTTTAATACTGGGTGTTTTTTTTTTTACTCTCATTATTATTTTTTGGTAATTTAAGAGGGTGTAACTGAGAGAAGTGAAAAAATGCTACCACAAATCCCTAGGACTAAAATATGAGGATCAACACAATAAAAATAGAATCAAGTTATTCGGGAAATTTTTGCAATAGCCACCACTGAATGTTGTGCGAAAATTATACCACAAGCAATTGTAAATTACAGAATGCATTATTATGACAATTATTACAATTGAATACTTCTTTTTACATTGGACAAAAGAGGAAAAACTCCCTACTGCCTGTAAATCCCTTGCACTGCAAGTTGCATCTCTCGAGACACTGTCCAACCGGGAGATGCAGATTTTTACACTAGCCATAGGTTTATCTTTCAGAGCTAATAGAAATCACTTACCGTGGATCGATCGCTTAAGAAGTAGATTGTCGAAAAACGTAGTAGCTTATTATCTATCACGCCAAAAGTATTTTATGCTGTGCTATTTAAAAAAAATACAACTAAACTAAATAGTAGGGCGGTGCCGTATTATCCAATAGGCAGAGTAGAGAAGTGTGTAGGGGTCTCGTCGAAAAAAGGGGCAGAGCGATTGTAAAGTTCAAAGTTGTTAGATCGAATAGTTTTTGGCCTTTAAGTTGAAGACAGAGGAGCCCAGACAGATTTTGTGTAAAGACCTGAAAAAAGATAGTGACCTTTTTTGTACCTTTAACTTATTACACAGGGGCCCCGAAAAATTTTTGGTGTGCTTTAGTCTTTAACTTTATGAAATAAGAATACAGCCATGTTGACTTTCGTAAATATAAAATTTAACTTCTTTATACAGTCTCATCAAAAATAACAATTACAAATACCTACCTTGGGAACCGAGCTTACTACAGCTATTGGACGGTAATTTAAAATCTCCCGTCAAATTTCACTTTTTAAAATTGGTATGACTTTAGTAGCTTGTCAGACTTTAGGAAACGTAGATGTTTAATAACTTAGGGAGTCGTCTCCAATAAACTCCGTTGGCTGCGTACAGCGTTACGTCATGCGCCGCGTCTGTATGCTTTAAATAATAAATAATGGATGCAGTCTCTTATTGTACGCCGCACGCAGCGTGCACCTGCTGTACGCGACTTCGATGTTGGATGCTGCGTTTTTCGTTATAGCTCTGAAAAAAGGTGGAGACCTTTTATTTTGTCGTCAAATTAAACTTTTTGGTCTTACAAGGGCCCCGACAGATCAACTGCCTATGGGCAACAAAAGTGATAATCCGGCCCTGTAGTAGAGGTATTTATTTTGCTAATGGTATCCCGTCTTATCGATGGTCTTGATCGATATACTGCCGCAGTTTTTTGCCAGTTAGAGATGTTAAAACTAACAACTTTTAAAACGGAATCCATGGCATCTTTTAACACTTCAAATAATTTAAACTGAACTGATTTTAAAAAACTAAAACAAGATCCAAACCTTCGCGGACAACATTCCGAGATGCTCTTTGAATTTTGAATAACATGAATCTAAATAGAATTTTTGGTTAAACTTATACCAATAATAGCTTTGATCATTGACAAGTGTGGATTAAAATTTTATTTAAGTTAATGAAAGTAATAAAAAGGTAGTAGAAATTAAAACATACATTAAGAGCACTTGGAAAAAATTTAGTAACCAGTTAATATTAAAAAATTGTAGCAAAACGATTGTAGTTTTATTTAACAGTTTTTGTTTAATGACGTACCATCATCTATAAAGCTAGTGGATACTCCCACTATTTTAGGAAGCTTCGTGTAGCAGGTAGCAGTGTGTGATATATCAAAGAAAAAAGGTGCCCCATTACTGTAGCACATACCGGGTGACAACGAAATTGCTATCCAGCAATTTATTTTCTTCAGTGCAATCATATAGTTTTCAAATTTAGGGACATTATATTGTATCATCGGATGCCAATTTTTGATAAAAAGCATCTGTGTATTACTTTCCATTTAACCGAAAGTGATATAAACTTTGATATTTTAAATGAAGCACCCTGTATATTTTTAAGATTTGAATTTTACAGGTTATTCTTGATATAAAACCTTAAATATATTTATAACCTAACTCTTTTGGTTTTGGAGAAAATGGCGTTTGAAAATGTCCAAACGACAGCACATTATGAAGTTTTATGGGAAAACAAATGAACATCGCCAAAATTTAAAATGCTTAGAATAGTTCTTTAAGAAGACTCAGACCTTTAGAGACCATTATAATAATACTTCCTGTTTAATCGGAAGTGCTGTAAAATTTAAACTTCCAAGTATGATAACCCTGATAATAAAGTATATTTTCCAAAATTTAAATTCTTTAAGCTATTCCTGATATAAAACCTATATAACTCATAACCTATCTTGTTTAGTTTTTAAAGAAAACGGCGTTTGAGAAGGTCCAGAGGACGACAAAATTTCCATGAAATTGTCTACTGTAAGGTGGTTCAAACCTTTTTAAACTCAGTTTTCTCTAAAACTAAAAAAGTTAGGTTATGAGTATATTAAGAATAGCTTAAAGAATTTAAATCTTGGGAAATATACAGGGTGTTCTATTAAAATTATCAGGGTTATAATACTTGGAAGATCGAATTTTACAGCACTTCCGGTTAAACAGGAAGTAGTAATTTAATGGTGTCTAAAAGTAGAGTCTTTTAAAAAACTATTTTAAGTATTTTAAATTGCGATGTTCATTTGTTTTCCCATGAAACTGCACAATGTGCTGTCGTTTGGACATTTTCAAGCGCCATTTTCTTCAAAACCAAAAGAGTTAGGTTATGAATAAATATAAGGTTCAGGTAAATTCAAATCCTAAAAATTATACAGGGTGTTCCATTTAAAATATCAAAGTTTATATCACTTCCGGTTAAACCGGAAGTAATACACATATGCTATTATATCTTAAATTGGCATCCAATAATACAATATATTGTCCCTAAATTTGAAAACTGTACGGTTGCACTGAAGAAAATAAATTGCTGGATAGTAATTTCGTTGTCACCCGGTATATTATAGCATAGAGTAAGAAAATTATAAGAGTTATCATGGAATAGCCGATTTAAGGAGAGGTCATGCGAAAACTCCCAATATAATTTTATTCGTTTCTCGTTGAAATACCGCCAGTTAGTCATTTCAGTGCGCTTACGTGTCTCCCCACCGCTGATGTTACACGAGGCGAGGCTTCGACCGACGCATTTAAAGTGTAAACTGGAAAAATGACAAGCCTGCCGCCAGGCAGCGCTGAGCCTGCCGCAAAAGCGGTACGAAAATTTTAGCATGCCATGGTTTCTCTTATCCGTAGGTATGTTACTTTATGATTATAGTAAAGGATACTGAAGGTTTCTCAATTTGCACAATACTGTTACAGTATACAATGTGGCAATGATTACTAACATATTGCAAGCATTAATAATTATAAGCAAAGTTTTTACATTTGAGATAAATACTGGTTTTACAGACCTAGGTTCACTTAGTTTTTTACTCTGTCGATATATGGAGTGATGGACCAAAATCTACTACGTTTATTTAACATTTCTACTTCTTAACCCGGCTACGGCTGATAATCCTAATTAGCTTCTAAAGATAAAACTCTGGCTAGTGTAAAAATCTGCATTTCTAGATCGGACGATGTTCGACAGATGCAACCTTACAGTGCAAGAAAATTACAAGTATTAAAGTTTTTCTCTTGTAATTTTATCTTTAACTTTTGTGAAGTGTAGTGTTTACTATTAGTTGTGATGGGTAATACAAAAGAGTAGTTGTAAAGAAAACATTAAATTGTAATAATCGTTATAATAATGTATTTTGATTTTTACAATTGTCTGTGGTCCAATTTTCGCACAACATTCAGTAATGGTTATTGCAAATGGTTTTCTAAAGAACTTTATTTTTATTTGCCACTATGTGCAACGGGTGTCTGTTTCACTAAAAATTATTATTATTGTAGAATTTTGAACAATCGTATTATTCTCTTTCACTTTTTTTTCATGCATAAACTACGTTCAACGTCTGTTAAAATCTAAATCATTCGGCATATTGGGATAGAATTTGAAACGATAATACAGGTGGCCGACCATATTTTAACCCATTTTAATAAAAAAAAACCTTAGAACAAAGAAAAATATAAAAATGCGGTTTTCGCAAATACGCCCAAATTTTGAAAAGTTTTTATATCTTTGTTATTTTGGTGTAATATTCCATTAGCAGAAAAACAAATTGCAGATTTTCCGATAGACAGTGTGTCCCAATTTAGTGGAAAATCTATTGCCTTCTAGAAAACTACAGAAAATAAAAAATGGTTAAATATAACAAGTTTTGAACAGTTATTTTAAAGAATAAAAAAATAGACTTTTGACAATAAAGAACCTAAATAATTTAAACAGAAACCACCATCTTAAGCCTCAAATTTAAACTTAACTACTTATTTCTCAATCTTTTCTGTTTATTATTCCTTATCTCTAAACCTAATAGTTTTTAAGATAAAAATATTTTAACGCTGTCTTAAGAATAGCGGTTTGTTAAATATGTGTAATAAATTGCATTAGCCTTTTTTGTCATCATCGTATGTTTTTAACAAATCAATAAAAATTACGGTTAAAAACGACATTTTTAAACGCCATTTTCTCAAAAACTAATTAAGATACGTATAACATGTGGCACATGTACTCTCTTGGAATTGCATAGGCAATTGATTTTTAGAAAAATATGTAATGGTATTTTATTTAAATTAGCAAAGTTTAGAGAACTACCGGTTAAACCGGATGTGCCACATAAAATCTGAAACATCATTTTTTTATAAAAAAAAATTATCTTTTTCCCCCAACCTTTACAAATAGGAAAATCTCGTCAAAATCGCATATTTGTACGAATTTCGTCGATTTGAGCAGATTTAACTATGTTTGTTTTTTTTTCAGGGATTTCAGGGTCCCCTTAAAATTTATCATTTTATTTTAATAAATTTATATATATTCTGTCTTATGTTAACTAAATTCTAAGTTATGTATTTATTTTCAAAATATATGACGCTTTCACTATATTTTAAGGTGTTTAAGTATCTGGTCTCTTTTAATAAATAATTCATCGTTTTATGGTCATTCTTCAAACGAACAGAACGCGTTGTGGTTGCTTTTAAAATCAACACAACGCGATGCGGTCATGAATTCACGACCATAAAACGAAAAACTATTTAATTTCGGTGTTTGGTCATTTAACTTCGTCCATAACGCGTAGTGTGCGTTATTTTCGCTCAATGAGCGTTTTCGATATTTGTGCGTAACATATACACCGATTATTTCGTCAATTTTAAATCGATTTTAAAAAATAATTTTTTAATTGTAAGTAACCTTCGTCGTGGTCTTAATAAAATTAGGTTAAGATCTAATCAATGGTGGGGTAATCAAGAGAAAACCTCAACTTTTAAAGGCACGCACATATATTTTAATTAACGACTACATTATTTATACCACCAGTTAAGCCTTTTGCCGGATTATGTAAACAGCTTACGTAAAAATGGGTTGTAGTGTTTTTTAGTGTAGGTTCACCAAAAAAATAATAATATTTATAAACTAAAAGAAAGAAAATTACTAAGATGAAAAATTAAATCTGCCCTAAAAAAATAAAATTTACTTAAATTATTAAGTAAAAAGCTCAGGTAATAACCTATTATTGAAGTATAAAAGCTCTGTTTCTATTGTTACTCTAGATGTTTCTATGCACAAACGTTCCAAACTTACCAAATCAGTTCAAAAAACTGTCAACATTAAAAATGTGTTATTGTGTCAGACACCCGGTGGTCACAAAAACTTAACCTCGCAAAAGATCATTTAGCGAATGTGAAGATTAGCAGTTAAAGTTTTTATGAGCTGCTTCTTTTTGGTGTGCGGTATGTTACTAACGAACACCTGAAATCGATACCTTATTACCAAACATCTGCAACTGTATAAGAAATCTTATGAACTGTATGGCCTTGTAGATTTCTTGTACGTGTCTTTATTTAAACACATATTGCTGATAGATTTTTTTGCTTTTTAAACAAACAATTTTTTAGTATTTCTAAAAACATGCTGTATATTAAGTCGCGTTAGTCCCGTTACACATAACACATACTAACGCCCTACGCCCTACGCCTAATGCATTGAAAGCAATGTAACCTTTCACATACAGGCGCGGCGCGTACGCGTTAAGCCGCGTTCTAGACTTGCAACAATTCGCCAAACATCTGTCCAAACAAACCAACATATTTGCGCGCCTCTTTGATGCAACAAACCGACAAGTTCTGAATTACCGCGAAATCATGCCCCAAGCCCTTGGAACGACGTGAATTCTGTCCACGTCCACGTCCGCGCTATGTGGCGCCGCCATTCGGCGCGGCGAATTGTTGCAAGTCTAGACGCAGCATTAGGTTACTTTTTTTTATCTTTTTGGCATCCCACGAAGGCATATGCCAAATTATCAGTGTACCGTGGGTGTCGGGTTCTTAGGTGTTTAACCCATCGTTCCCCCTTTCAATGCAAAAGTTTTTGTCAGGCGTACGGCATAGGGTGTTCGTACGTCTCATGTGTAACGGGACTAAGGTATTAAAATTAAACCATTGACCAAGCTCTTTAAAGTTATTAAATGCCACGCACAAGGTGTCAGAGAACTAAAACTATAAACTTGTATGTGAAAGAGAATTTGTTTTTTTTTTTTTTTGTAAAAGACAATACCAATTATTTTTAAAAAATTGCCACTATTACATCAGGGCCGATTTTCTAGCCGACAAATTCAAGAAAAAAAAGACATTAGTAAATTAGCTACCACAATCATCAGATTTAACTATGCGTGACCTTCTTGTGGGGTGCTCAAAAAGTGTACAGAATATTGGAAAACACTTTTCAACTTCACTTCACAAGATTTATTGATGCAAATTTTAAAGCGTACAATGTCCAATTTGTGTACAATTTATCTTAAAAATGGATAGAGGTTTATTTTGCAAAACAGTGGCTATTCTGCAAATTTATTAAAGAAATAATTAAGAAAATTAAATTTACTTTCAACGTTTAGTTACTATCTTATTATTATACCAACTTATGTTTGCACATTACAACACTATTTTAGAAAAATGAAAAGATATTATATTTACTTTCAATGTACGAGGTGGCCGTTCAAATTTTGTATTCATTTTATTCGCAAATAAATTTAGAATAAAAAAAGGTATCAAGATGTGGTTTTCGCAGATCGGCTGTATCGACATTCCAATAGCACAAATCAAGTCAATTTTACAATATAAGACAACATTGTGGTTTTAAATAGAACACCCCGTATATATTTTTATAATTTTATCTCTTTTCTTTCTTTAAAACATATAACATAAGCTTGGTATTTAAAAAAACTGATTTATTTACCTCTGAAAAATTGGTTTCGTCGCAATGAAGAAAATAATTTTTCCAATTAAATTTGCCATTTACAAGGTTACAAAAAAACTACCTTTAAAATAAAAAATAGTTACTTGGACTGTTATAAAATATAAATCTGAAAGAATTTCAATGGTTAATTTATTTAAAATACCCCCAAAAACATTATTCTACTAACCAAAGGTTAAAAAGCCCTATTTTGACCTTCGTCGTACTGTGTGGGGTACAAATGTACCCCATACTCACAATTTTAGAATATTTTTGTAAATTTTAAAATCGCCCTCTTTGCCAATTTAATTTATTGACAAGTGGCACCTTCTAAATTTATTTTTAAGTGATTCACCAATATGTACTTTATATTTTTAATTAAAAAAAAACAAAAATAACGCGACATGGGGTACATTTGTACCCCGCACCGTATTTCCACGTACACTTTTTAGACACAAGTTTTGCAAACGCGCAAACAAAGAGTGCTTTAGATACCACCCATAAAATGATCAAAGAAAATTCGGAATTACTAATTGGTGGTCGATGGCAATGTTTGGAAAAATATTAGATGTTTCTGGGCTAAATGGATTCGTTCTCTGGGGTTTGAAATTTCCAAATGAATCAGTTAGTAAGGATAGCCGTAGAAATTTCCTGCTGGGACTTGGAACATCGCAACTCTTAGGAGTTGCAATATTGATATTTTTCCTGAGTTAGAAAATACAAAAAATGTAGAACAACAACAAGCAGTAGAGCGGTCTACTCCCAGGCGCTGTTATTTATGCGATCAAAAAAAAAAGAAGGAAAATGCAAACGTGCTTCAAGTGCAATAGTTTTTGTTTTTAAGACTCTAAGAAGTAAATTATGCGCGTTGAATCCTAAAATACAAAAAAATAGACTTGTTCTTTTCCTTAATATTTTCAAGCTCGTTTTTTTATTCTAAGCAGTATTTTATATTTTTTTTTTGTTAAATATTAGTTAAAATATAAATTTCCTGTTATGTGTTAATTTTTGTTATACCCTTTTTAATAAAGTAAAATTAGGAAAGCAGAAAAGTGTTTTTATACTTGGGGTACAAATGTACCCCGCAGCGTATTAAGTGTATTTTTTTAGCACCGTACGATAAAGGTTAAATTATTTTAATATTATTTCTTAAATATTTTTCTCTTTTTTGTAAACACGGAGTCAGCCGATTTGCGAATTACCGTATCGATATGCTTTTTCTCACTGCAGTATATTTTACGGTTTGATAATATTTTTTTATCGAAAATCACCTACCTAGTAGCTTGTATAAATTTCATCAATTTATAATTTAAAAAGTATCTTACCTTAAAATATTGCATGGTTTTTTTTATGTTATTTCAATTAACAGCCTGATAACTCCCAATTTATTTTAAATAACAATATAACAGCGATGACAGCTGTTTTTTGTTCTGGCCGGCGCGGCGTAGGGCATGTGCTCTTTTATCTTTTGGGATGACATCATAACATATATCACACTAGTGTTGTAAAGTACATTGCAACACTAGTGTGATATGTGGCATTTTATATGCATGAAAACAGTGTGCTATCTGCTAGTTTCGCATGTAGTCAAAGGAAAATCTAATATTTTACCTCAACTGGTTAAAGATATGTGCTTTAAAATTCAGTTACAAGATTTCATCCGAACAAACAAACATGCATGCATTGCAAGTTCAACAAAAGCATTTAAATAAACTAACTGGGCTAAATAAAATTAACCCTAACAAAAATTCGAAATGGCCTTTAATAATATTAGTTAATTTATGTAACAAGTGCATAAAGTAATACTTTTTTACGAATAGGAAGTTTGACAGCACGAGCCGTCAGGCGAGTGCGGCAATCCTCACAATGAGCAAAAAAAGACACGTTATATTTTTTCCACGACCGTATAAAAATTTCCCAAATTACCAGTTTTTACATGTTTTATTTATTTGAACCTATTAATAATAATTTTTGCTGCACAGCCAATATATTGCAACAAAAAATCTTACCCTTTTAATTTTTTAAACGACAATTATCCTTATTATAACTATGCCGTTATGTTTTAGTTTTAGAAATGTATATGTACCTACTTTTTGTAAACCTAATACCAAAACAGTCATAATTCCTTTTCAATTTCTTAGTCATCCAAATTTATTATTTCTATTAATTTTAAATCTAATAAATTTATTTGCAAACTGTCAAATTTTAAAACCATTGACAAATGAACTAAAAGAAATAATTACGAAATCAAAGGTAACTTGACCGTTTGGTTCAGTTGATGCGCGTTTACTGTTACATTACATAAATAAATAATTAAGTTTATAATTGTAGACATTGAAACAAAACACCAATTCAAAGTGTCAAAAAGCTTCACAGTGGTTAAAAAAGTTACTTTTTTAACACTTTATGTAGTGTACTAGAATGAAGTTCTTTATTTTTATGTTTACAATAAAAAAACTGCATTTTCTTTAACGGTCGTAAAAAAATAAATTTTTAAAATTAAATACCGACCCTGAAAATATTTCTAAGATAAATGTCTTTATTTACCATTTAAAGAATACAAAATGAAAATAAAGACCTTAAACAAACTAATATACCAGTCTCGCTTTGATAAGTGGTACAATTTGTCGCGAATAATGCCATAATATTTATGCTGAAGATTAGTACGAACCTGCTGCCTATTAATCGTACGCCATGCGTATTTTCTTTGCTGAATATGGTACTTCAGAATTACAAATGGTTTGAATTATGCCTGAATTATATCTTCAATTAGAGGTGGTTTTATAAATGGATTGGCTACGCGCTGCCTCAACAGTTAAGACTTCTTATTAATTTCCCTGACGGTTTACTACTTATACAGTTCCTGACGCAAAAATGGGGGTGGTCAAACCAATAATTTATTTTAATTCATATTTAAACAGTCATATTTATTTGTGTTACATACTCTCAAAGAAAATGTTTTTTGACGGGTTATGGTTTAAGCACGGAAGCATTTTTTTGATTAAGCATGCTGTGTAGTCAAGTGTATATTGTGGAGCCTTCTCGGTGTCTATGAAGGGTATTGCTTTCATCCCTAAATTTGTTTCACTTTTTGCGTAATTTCTCTGCTGAACTACTTCAGATTTACAAATGGTTTGAATTATGCCTGAATTATATCTTCAATTAGAGGTGGTTTTATAAATGGTTTGGCTACGCGCCGCCTCAACAGTTAAGACTTCTTATTAATTTCCCTGACGGTTTACTTCTTATACAGTTCCTGACGCAAAAATGGGGGTGGTCAAACCAATAATTTATTTTAATTCATAACTAAACAGTCATATTTATTTGTGTTACATACTCTCAAAGTAAATGTTTTTTGACGGGTTATGGTTTAAGCACGGAAGCATTTTTTTTGATTAAGTATGCTGTGTAGTCAACTGTATATTGTGGCGCCTTCTCGGTGTCTATGAAGGGTATTGCTTTCATCCCTAAATTTGTTTCACTTTTTGCGTAATTTCTCTGCTGAACTACTTTAAAATTACAAATGGTTTGAATTATGCCTGAATTATATCTTCAATTAGAGGTGGTTTTATAAATGGATTGGCTACGCGCTGCCTCAACAGTTAAGACTTCTTATTAATTTCCTGACGGTTTACTACTTATACAGTTCCTGACGCAAAAATGGGGGTGGTCAAACCAATAATTTATTTTAATTCATAACTAAACAGTCATATTTATTTGTGTTACATACTCTCAAAGTAAATGTTTTTTGACGGGTTATGGTTTAAGCACGGAAGCATTTTTTTTATTAAGTATGCTGTGTAGTCAACTGTATATTGTGGCGCTCTTCTCGGTGTCTATGAAGGGTATTGCTTTCATCCCTAAATTTGTTTCACTTTTTGCGTAATTTCTCTACTGAACTACTTTTAAATTACAAATGGTTTGAATTATGCCTGAATTATATCTTCAATTAGAGGTGGTTTTATAAATGGATTGGCTACGCGCTGCCTCAACAGTTAAGACTTCTTATTAATTTCCTGACGGTTTACTACTTATACAGTTCCTGACGCAAAAATGGGGGTGGTCAAACCAATAATTTATTTTAATTCATAACTAAACAGTCATATTTATTTGTGTTACATACTCTCAAAGTAAATGTTTTTTGACGGGTTATGGTTTAAGCACGGAAGCATTTTTTTTATTAAGTATGCTGTGTAGTCAACTGTATATTGTGGCGCTCTTCTCGGTGTCTATGAAGGGTATTGCTTTCATCCCTAAATTTGTTTCACTTTTTGCGTAATTTCTCTACTGAACTACTTTAAAATTACAAATGGTTTGAATATGCCTGAATTATATCTTCAATTAGAGGTGGTTTTATAAATGGATTGGCTGCCCTTGCTGCCTCAACCTTCTTATTAATTTCCCTGACGGTTTACTTCTATATACAATTCCTGACGGAAAAATGGGGGTGGTCACAACCAATAATTTATTTTAATTCATAACTAAACAGTCATATTTATTTGTGTTACATACTTTCAAAGTAAATGTTTTTTGTCGGGTTATGGTTTAAGGACGGAAGCATTTTTTTTTATTAAGTATGCTGTGTAGTCAACTGTATATTGTGGCTTCTTCTCGGTGTCTATGAAGGGTATTGCTTTCATCCCTAAATTTGTTTCACTTTTTGCGTATTTTCTTTGCTGAATATGGTACTTCAGAATTACAAATGGTTTGAATTATGCCTGAATTATATCTTCAATTAGAGGTGGTTTTATAAATGGATTGGCTACGCGCTGCCTCAACAGTTAAGACTTCTTATTAATTTCCCTGACGGTTTACTACTTATACAGTTCCTGACGCAAAAATGGGGGTGGTCAAACCAATAATTTATTTTAATTCATATTTAAACAGTCATATTTATTTGTGTTACATACTCTCAAAGTAAATGTTTTTTGACGGGTTATGGTTTAAGCACGGAAGCATTTTTTTTGATTAAGTATGCTGTGTAGTCAACTGTATATTGTGGCGCCTTCTCGGTGTCTATGAAGGGTATTGCTTTCATCCCTAAATTTGTTTCACTTTTTGCGTAATTTCTCTGCTGAACTACTTTCAGAATTACAAATGGTTTGAATTATGCCTGAATTATATCTTCAATTAGAGGTGGTTTTATAAATGGATTGGCTACGCGCTGCCTCAACAGTTAAGACTTCTTATTAATTTCCCTGACGGTTTACTTCTTATACAGTTCCTGACGCAAAAATGGGGGTGGTCAAACCAATAATTTATTTTAATTCATAACTAAACAGTCATATTTATTTGTGTTACATACTCTGAAAGTAAATGTTTTTTGACGGGTTATGGTTTAAGCACGGAAGCATTTTTTTTGATTAAGTATGCTGTGTAGTCAACTGTATATTGTGGCGCCTTCTCGGTGTCTATGAAGGGTATTGCTTTCATCCCTAAATTTGTTTCACTTTTTGCGTAATTTCTCTGCTGAACTACTTCAGAATTACAAATGGTTTGAATTGTGCCTGAATTATATCTTTGATTAGAGGTGGTTTTATAAATGGATCAACAGTTAAGACTTTTGGTTAGTTTTATTGGCGATTTTAACTACCGATAAGGGCGCTGCTAAACGTAAACAAAGTCGATAAAAGCAGGTAATATGCAGCTAGCTTTGATCCTGTTACGGATTTTGGGTATTGAAACGGTTTAAAATACTGTTCATGTTTCAATACAACCGTGAATTTGTATAGATGTATACTTATTAAGTGTGTTAAAACTCAATTTGAGAGTTTGAGCAGTGCCCTTGATGGTTTAACATACTTTTTTGTTAGTAGTGATTAGTGAAGAAAGCATCATGTAAAACTTTTTTCGTAATGAGTAAAGAACTGTTTCTGACGCTAAGCTTAGTATTTTTATACCTCAATTGCACTCCCGATAGTAGGTGCACAGTTTAAGAAGAAGAAATCTTTAGTTCCAACCATAAGTGTTTCTTTAATTATACACAAGTCTTTTTATTTTAGATGTTAATGGCTCTTCTGGTGCCATAATAAACGTTTAAATATAGGTGAAAAGACAGGCTTTTGATTAAAATGATAGCAAAATACACAGCTTGCACCCACAATGCTCAAAAACCCGTGGTAAACATAACGAAGTAAACAAATCATTATTATATTTACCTCCATTTCAATGGTTAAATATGTCCGATCACCTGTTTTCTTAGGTTGCGCCGTTGATCACTACATGGTCTCATTAATCTTTGAAATCGACAATACACAAACCAAGGGACGAAAATAAACTTGGGTCTCGGACAATACCCTACTGTGTTCCAGGCCGAAATTGTAGCCATAGAACAATGTGCTAGGAAATCATCAGAAGGAGCTATGAGGATAAAACCATAGTAATCTATTCGGACAGCCAGGCAGCCATCAGGGCACTCAGTTCATGCAAAATCAGCTCCAAGCTGGTGCGGGACTGCGTAATTGCCCTGGAAGAGGTGGGTGCGTCCAACAAGCTAACCATTGCCTGGGTACCAGGACACGAAGGCCACGAAGGCAATGAAGAAGCCGATAAATTGGCAAAGGAGGGGGCTGGTAGGACAATGGTAGGTCCTGAGCCCTACTGTGGTATTCCATCATGCCAGGTAAGGTCATCCATTAGATCATGGATTATGAGGGAATCACAAGACTGGTGGAGGAGAACACCAGGACAGCGTCAGGCGAAAGTGTTCATCAAGGCTTACTCGCCAGAATTTACAAAAGACCTTCTGAATTATAACCGGAAGGCAGTAAGAATAATAGTGGGTCAACTGACAGGTCATTGCAGACTGAATAAACACATGGAACTATGGGCCTGGCAGAAGAAAACCTATGTAGGTTCTGCCAGGAGGAGGGAAGAAACCGCAGAACACGTATGGTGCTACTGGGTGAAGCCCTTTGTCGTCTGCGGTTTGCAAGGCTGGGTGAAGAAAACCTAAAGCGGCAAGATATACCAAGGGGCCAGTTTCAAGCTTGTGGAGTCTGATTAAACAGACCGGCTTGGATAGCGTGCTCTAACCTATGGACGGAGGACACACAATAAACCTGAGCAGGTTGCAGTGTTAGAGGATATGCAATCCACCTCCTAATCTAATCCTTTAAAAATAAATTATTTTGTTTGGGTTATGGAAAAAGCATTAAAGCATTTTTTAGATTATGTAGTATATGAAGCCAACTGTACATGGTGGCGCCTTCTCGGTGTCCATGCAGGGTATTGTTTTCATCCCTAAATCTCTAAATTAGTTTTAAAAACCAAATCTTGCATTTTTGCGTTATTTTCCTGCTAAACTACTTTAGATTTACATTTACAAATGATCTGGAATATATGCCGAATTATGTCTTCAATTAGAGGTGTTTTTATAAATAGATTGGCTACGCGCTGGCTCAACAGTTAAGACTTCATAATAATTTCTCTGACTGTTTACCACTTATACAGTCGAATTTGCTTTGTAAATCAAAATCGAGACTGTTCAATTAGATTTGTTTTATCTCTTTTAGTTTTTGCTATACCCTGCAAGGTCAATGTAAAGCACCACCCAGTATGTTAAAGTTAAGAATGTTTAATTAAATTTTACTTGCAATAAGCAATACGTGGTCAACACATACTTTTGAAATAGACCTTCCCTGTCCAAAAATCAGGTAAAAATACATAGTTGTTGTAAGCTCAACCAAAAACTATTTAAATTTATGTTTATCCAATCAGTTTTTAACATGAGAATCTTAACAGTCCTACTAAAAAACAGTTTATTATAAATGTCAAGTTAAACCTAAAAAACATTAATCTAAACACTCTTTAAATTTACCATAAAGAAAACTCTACAAAAGATACTCCAGATACCTATTAATAAAATATTAACTGATCCACTTTTTATAACTTTGGTTTAGGAAATACAAAGAAAGATTTTAGACAAAATTAATAACACGTCAAAACCCTTTTGGTCTTTATTCTTTCTAGATTTAGTTCACATTCTAATCATGAAATATCTTTTAAATTTCTACCTACATATCTTAGTGAATGTGACCGTAACGTAAGGGTGCCAAAATATAAATTGTGGGAATATAATTGACAAAACTGTAAGTTCATAGTCAGTGAAGATGCAATGGTTTCCAATGGAAGGTTAAAGTGGCATAATATGTCAATGTCATTATGTTATTAAATAAATGGTCTGTGAGGTTACCTGATACTTTAGAAACAAAACAAACAAAATGCAAATAGATAAACGTCTAACGGGATACTTGAAATAATGAGGTGTATGCATATAGGTATGTACATTAGTACAGGGTGTCCTAGTATTTATTAATAATGAGTTAAGCTAGTGATAATATTAAAATTTTGCACTTTGCTTTGTGAAAAAATAAATCGCTTAATTATGTAAAGCATTGCTTGGGAAAAATTTCACGTCTTCACAGTACGTGGAAAGGTACTAGTTGAATTCAACTTGTTTAACAATATTTCTTTGGAGGTAGGACTATTTTTGTTAATTAAGGGTGGTCCGTAACTTTTACTTGCACTGGGATCAGGCACGGGTTTCGGCGGCCCTCAAGCGGTGATACAGCATTTCAATTTGATGGGTTACTCGGCGATGTCATTTTTAGGCAACATACGCGGTGTTCTGCGTCGGGCGTGGACGAAACAGACTGAGCAGCAATCATCCAAGTTATGGAATGAATGGTGTGTGAATGAGAAGGAGTAGGGGTCCATGGTACAATAAGCCTTCAGGCTGCAGTGCACCACCTAGGGGAGACGGTCGTCGGACCTGGGTGGGATGACCCCGAAAGGGCGAAAGAATTAAAAAAAAAACGTGGAAAGGTGCTAAATGAACTAGTTTAAAAAGTAATACCTAAATAATATTTACTTTAAATTTAGGTATTTATCTGTTCCAAAATCGATTTAAAAACATAATTAACACCTTTGTGACACTTAGAGCAATGAATTTAAACATAAACATGTGCCCTAGTTTTGAACATGCCCTTCCTTGGTATTAGGTTAAATTTGCCATTTTTTTAAACAGTGTTTTAAACATCACCCTTTACGACTCTATCCATAATACCCTACATATTTGTATACCGAGTGATGCATCGCAGGGCGGGACATAGGAAATCCCATGTAATTTTTAATGGGGTCAATTATTGGCTTCCCTAATTATTTTTGAGAAAAATTATATTGAAGTTTATTGAAGAGCATGCTACGTCCATGATGCTTTATTATTATCAAAAAATCGTAGAGCGAAAGGAGTAATACAACTTTAATCTTTTTACTGTACGATTTTTGATAATAATAAAGCACTAAATTTCAAAATGACAACGTAATGTTACGCTAACTGGTATTTTTATTGTTATTCATAAATATGAGGCGATAATAATGTAACAATTTTTAAAAATATATTAGCATCTAATTTGAAAACGGGTTAACCGAAAAATCTAATTTTTTTACCATGTACGTAGATTTGCATGTTCTTTAATAAACTTTAATAGAATTTTTCTCTAAAATAATTAGGGAAGCCAATAATTGACCTCATTAAAAATTACATGGGATTTCCTATGTCCGCCCGGCGATGCATCACCTGGTAGGTATGTAAAGAGTACAGGGTGTCATAATATTTCCCACGAATATATTATTAAAAGTTACATTTTTGTTCGTAACTAAATAAATCTAAAAAGTATTTTATGCTTTATTTGTTTTCTGGAAGATTAAATTTAAACAAGATATTATATGGCTTTTTGCCCGAATAAAATTAAAAAGTTTGTTTAACATTTTTAAAAAATTAAAACTTTTATACATTATGAAGAATTTTTCTGCTCTTACACAATATAATAAAAGTAACTATTACTTTAAAAGAAATAAAATAATGAAATATTTAATATTAAGTTACTTAGAATACAAAGGTTTCAATCTATAAACAAAGGTTCATTAGCACTCGGTTGAAATTATTTTAATCCAATAAAATAAAATCTTAACAAGACGCCAGACAAGAACTGGGCCAATGGTTGCGTCTCAGAAATGTGGTAAAATATTCGCGAAACCCCCAATAAAAACGTCGCTTTTTTGTTGAAAAGTTATTACTTTTATTCGCGAATAACTTAAAAAGTTTTATTTTTACAAAAAAAATCATTATTACTATTTTTTGCTTAGAATTACTTTTTCAATGGATTTCTGCTATTAAAATGGAATAAAAAATGTCCACCCCTAGGAGGGGGTGGTGGCAACCACCCCCAGGGTTTTGGCGTCCTTCGTTTTGATATAGTTTTCGTACCTTGGGCTATTTTTATTTCTTATCTTCTGTTAAAATTTTAAGTCGATTTATGCAGGACCCAAAAATTGCCAGGTAAAATGTGTCATTTCCTGTACTAATTTGACATATTTTTAAATGTTTACATTAGCCAGAATTTCAGTCTGACATAAATATCATGCAATAAATGTCAGTCCTAAACCTACCATAACAATAATTTTCAATAGGTTTCCTGCTTATGTGACTGTTAAAGTCTCTTTATATTTAAAGATATACTTTATGAAAAACTGAGTGCATGGGACAATTATGAATAAGAGAGTTTAGTATTGCTTGTAAATTCCTAAATTTTCCTGTCAGATAGAAAATTAAACTAAAAATTACTTGCAATAACTAAAAAGAAAGATGCTTTAGCAACTTTTTGGTGAATAATATAATCGATCACGGTTTTTAGAGTAGGAAAACATAACCCACCAGTTATTTTTAATTTGGGCTTATTTAAAAATATTTTTCTAAAGATTTGTGAAATATTATGTTCACGATATTAAGTATAAAAACTGTTAAAAAATAATAAAAACTAACTTAAGAGCAGATTCTTCCTTAAAAATATGAAATAAAGTTTGTATAAACATTGGGGTAGTCGTAAACAATTAAATTTTTGCCACGCCCCTTAAAAACCTATCTTTTGATGAAAAACACTAGATTTTCTTTTTCAATTCAAAACAACACGTGCCTTTAGATCTAGGTATAATCATTGATTATATCCAAAAATTACCTTAGATCTTTTGATGCGCGTATAGTTTTAAATAAATTAAAAAACAGCGTTTTTTCATTAAAAGAAAGATTTTAAGAGGCGCTGCAAAAAAAATATCGACAACCCTAATAAACACATTTGTTCGAAAATGCATTGTTTTCGGAATACAGGCTGTTCAACCCTTTTTAAAAAGTAAGCTTTTTAAAAGTATAGTAAATATATCTGATATGATTTTGATACAATGATTCTAAATAATAGGCAAGAGTATTTTTTACCATGAGAAACTTCTGATTATAAATAATTTAGAATTGTTTACTTTACCTACCTACATGAAAAATTTAATAGTAAAAGTTACTTTTAAAATAATTTAGGGAATATAAGTAAAACATAACTGTTTTTAATAATTTTTAAATATAATAAGGCAATTATCTACGAGCATATTGTTGTTTTTTAATTATAGTAACTTTCAAGCATATATTTTTAGAATATAAGTGTAATTACTTTAACTTCTTCTTTTTTATTAATGTTTTAAATGATGAATTAAATGTGTTAAATGAATTAAATCATTTAACACCCTACATGTTTATACGAAAAGCCAAACCAAATATTGCCTCTTGTACATCACCACCTCTATTCATACCGAATAAAATAGAGCAATTATTCTTACAATACCAGAGAAAAAACACACCCAAGCCGTTGCGTGTAAAAAGTCGACCACGAAGATACTCTTGTTTCTTGTACCGGTAATTTTCTATCCCACAATCGGTTCGGGACATAATTAACTCCTTTCTGACATTTAGGACAATGAAGTTAAACATAAACATGTACCCTAGTTTTAGATATATGGGCACTAGACATGAATATTTTAAAGCATGTGCATGCGAAGTAACCCCTTCTTTATTCTCGGATTTCGTTACAAGATCGCATGGAAGAGGTGTGAAATATGACGTCTTTATTTTTAATATGTGGGGTCGTCTTGGTGTGAAAGAGGTGAAGAGGATCAAGACTAAAAAACTAGTTCTTTTCTACATGACATCTTACAGTTTTGTGGCTTACAATGATGACGTTAATATGACTTGACGTGCAGTGAATTATATTTATTTTTCTAGATCACATACGGGTTAAATTCTTTAAAAATATACTTTTTTTCTTCCGTATAAGGAGAGGAAACAATGACATAACAATGTAAAAGTTTTTATATAGGTGAAACTTGTAAATCATTAGCTAAGCGCATAAAAAAACACAGATCATACATTAAATACGCATAATTTCATAAATTAAAAATCTGTCAACACGCATTTGATAATATCCATAGAATAAACTGGGATATTTCGAGTATTTTAACAAAAAAATGTTGTTCTAAAAAACGCAAAATTAAAGAAAGTGCGTATATACAGCGTGTCTACTTAAGTTCGCACCATATGGGAAACATTTTTATTATTGATTTTTCAAAAAAAGTTATTTTTTACGAAAAGTTTTACATGGTCTAAAACCCACCATGCAATCATCAGATATTAATTTTTTGTAGTGGTATACGGGGTATGTCAAAAAATGTGAATTTTGCTCAAGGAGAAAGTACCTTTATTTTTAACAATATCGATTTTTTTATAAGAAAAGTCTTAAGAAAAAGTTATTTAGAATTAAAAATTACTTACAAATATGCAATTTTTACCATTTACTAAAAAAATGAACTTCGGTTTTAATCATTGGAACTTGTTTTTATTATTCATTTTACGAAAAAGTTATTCTTTATGAAAAGTTCTGCATGGCCTAAAACCTAAAATTCAATCATTAGATATTAATTTTTTGCAGTGGTATACAAGGTATGTCAAAAAATGTGATTTTGCTTAAGAGGAAAGTACCTTTATTTTAAACAATATCGAATTTTTTATAAGAAAACGATGTTTAGAATAAAAAATTATTTGTAAATATAAAAGCTTAATTATTTACATTTTTACCAATAATAACATTTTTTAACATACCTCGTATACCACTGCAAAAATTAATATCTGATGAACGAATTTTAGGTTTTAGGCCATGCAAAACATTTTATAAGGAATAACTTTTTTCCGTAAAGTTAATAATAGAAAAATCCCCATGATGGTGAGAACTGAACCTTTTTTTTAGTAAATAGTCAAGTTTTTCATATTTGTTATTAATTTTTAATTTTTATCAACTTTTTTGTATTAAAAAAATCAATATTGTTAAAAATAAAGGTACTTTTCCCTTGAGCAAAATTCACATTTTTCGACATACCTCGTATACCACTGCAACCAATAAATATCTGATGTTTGAATTTTAGGTTTTAGACCATGCAGACTTTTTAATAAAAAGCAAGTTTTTTGGTAAAATCAATAATAAAAAAGTTTTCCATATGGTGCGAACTTAAGTAGACACGCTGTATTACTAAATTAGGATAAGTGTGTAGCGTCAGTTTCAGTTAATTTAAATAACACCTGGTTACCTTTGCTTAATACTTAGGTAGTATCGGGAAAACAAAAAATCTACTAACTCTATACGTTTTTGTATTATAAATAAAAAACACCTTTAATTTATGCCACTCTTGACACAAATCTCAAAATATTTCCAATTAAAAGCTAAAAATAGATGGAATATGACGTAATGAACCTAAAACCACAAAATACTTGCAAATATGGCGACCGGAAGTGCCGCCATTTTGCGAAAGACCGTTTGGGCCTGTATCCATATTTGTAAGTATTTTGAAATTTTAGATTTATTACATCCTAATGCATCCATTTGTAAAAAACCTCCTGAAGATTTTTGCAACAAAAAAATCCTCTATTTCCTGTACTATACATATATGGCTATAAAACTATCTTAATGAATATTAACTCCAAATTCTCTTTGTCAGAAGTTAATGGTTTAACCCATATAAAATATTACCCCATGAATATCATTACCTATTGTAATAAAAGAAAATAAAAGGTTCAACATACTGGGGTGGTCAAAAACATACCCTTCAACAATCAAAATATACCTTCCTGATGTTTGGACGAAAACGGAGCGCATCACTGATCATTCTGTATAAAAATTATGAAGTGTTAGTGATTCAGTTATCCTAGGGTGAATGTGAGATCTTTTGGATGACACCTTAGTTCTATATAAGTTTGTATAACTCCAGTGGCGTATCTTTAAATTTTTTCCATAAAACATTAGGTCACTATGTAGATGTTTTGGAATTATGTAATGCCAAGTAAGGTCATCTATAAGATAATGGATCATAAGGGAATCTAATGAGTAGTGGATAAGAACACCAGGATACCAGCAGAAGATCTGAATTCGACGGTAGTAAAAATAATGGTACGTCAGTTTGTCAGTTAACAGGTCACTGTATACTTAAAGAAGCAATTGGAAACAATGGGCCTGGTAGAAGAAAACCTATGCAAGCTCTGCCAAAAAGAAACTTCATAACATAGGCCGCGGTCGAATTATGCTCACAGCGCTCATAGGCATAGATGGGCCATATTTAATTCTTTCTGAAAGCGATGCCGCCAAGTACACAAAAAATTGATAAAGTAAACAAACCTTTTCGAATGCACATAGCCTCGGACAGAGCCTGATTACATATTTTTAGATAAATAATAAAAAATACATTGCTAAAACACGTATCACCTACTTACAAAACATTCTCTTATTTCGAAAATAATTTTCATTAAAAAAAAATATTGTCATTTCATAGTAAAAGCGTGGGGTGCATTTTACTATTTTTCATAACTTTTCCATCATAGATATTTGCAAATATAATAATTATAACATTTAATATATTTATCACCCCACGCTTTTTACTATGAAATGACAATATTTTTTTTAATGAAAAATTATTTTCTAATTTTTAGTTCGGTTGCATATAAAAGCGTGTTTTTAGTTTTTAAACTATTAATTATTTTTCATTTTTTAGTTTCTGCTACTCTTGACAAAATGGCGAAAAAATTTTTTAATGAACAAGAGTGGCAAATTTTAAAATTTTTCCAACAGATTGCAACTCACTAAAAAATTTCTTCTTCATTAAGTAGCAAAGTTTGAAATTTTGCCAACAGATGGCAATCAGGCAATGTTTGGACCGTTGCCAACATATTGCAACCCACTAAAAAATTTCTTCTTCATTTAATAGCAAAGTTTGAAATGTTGCCAACAGATGGCAACCTAGGTGTTGTTTTATAATATAATGGAATTTTTTCCTGGCGATCAAAGATAACGGGATACTGTTTGCAGATTATTGCATTGTCATGTTTCCTTAATACGTGTGCAAAGTTTCAAAGAAATCGAATAGCTGGAAGTTGGTTAAAATTAGGCTCAAAGATTCCGTTACATAGCCAGACCATTTATAATAAATTATACAAATATACATGCATTAAAAAATTTAACCAGACTAGAATAAAATTAATTATTTAAATCTATTAAGGTCAAAAAGCACGAAAATGGACTTAAAATATTATAAATTTACCTTAAATAAATAAATTATTACAGTTTAAAACATACTACTTGCAAATAGAAATAGAGACAAACCTTTTTCTAAGTACGGCAAAGTTTTAAAAATTATTTATCTAAGTTCCAACTTCAAAAATACTTTAAAACACAAATTCCTGCACAATTTCGATTAGCGAATGTGGCCCAGTATATTAAAAGAACGAACGTGACAAAAAATAATTTACCATCTTTTACGGTAGCCTACCGCTGGAACAGTCACTTTTTTTAATAGCATCTGAGAATATTTATAAATTTATAATTTAATTAGGTTATTTTTTTATCTCTGTGACTGCCCACGAAAGCTTATACCTAAGTATCAGTGTACCGTGAGTGTAGGGTTATTAGATATTTAACCAATCTTATTCCCTGTTTCGTCAACGTTGTCCAAGCATTAAAACATGCAGTATTTGAATTTTACACCACCTTTTAGACAACGTGGTGGTGCCACTACGAACGTTACTTTTAAAAATACTACCTAAAGATCTCCTGATATCCTTCCTGGCTAGGCATCGAACCAGCGACATGTGGTTTCTGAGATCAAGGGTCTGTTTACTACGCCACCGGGGCGACTATGCATAACAAAACATAATACAACTAAACTTATCTGCAGTGCTTTTAAAGAATTTGAATAAATTAAATATCAATGGAAAAATTAATTAATTCTCAAATTCTTAAGTACTTAGAAAACACAAAATTTTGCATGACAGGCAGTATGGATTTCGCCACAAAAGATCTACAGCAGATCTTCTTTCCTTCATATCACACTGTTGGAATAAGTCTCTTGAGTTTCTAGGTGAGTCCCAGATCGTTGCTCTTGATATATCCAAAGCTTTTGACCAGGTTTGGCATGCCGCACTTCTTAATAAACTTCCATTCTATGGTCTAAACTCTGTACGGGGCTCTCTAGTTATCTATCTGATCGACGTATATCAGTAATTGTGGACGGCCATTCTTCAAGCTTTCACCAAGTAAATGCTGGAGTCCCTCAGGGCTTAGTTCTGGCACCAACATTGTTTCTTCTTCACATCAACGACCTTCTCTCGTCCATAACTAATTCCATTCATAGTTTCGCCGACGATAGTACCCTTCACTCCAGTTTTCAGGTTTCTAAACCCATCACTAAACTTGACTTGGAAAACAAACGCAAAACGATGCAGATATCTCTTTCGCAGGATCTTAATTTATTATTGGATTGAGGAGCCAAAAATCTCGTCAATTTTAATGCATCCAAAACACAATCATATTCCTTGTCGCGAAAAGAGTCATCAAATACTCATCCTCTACTTATGAGCGGCCAAGTTTTACAGAGTAAAGACACCTTCAATCTTGTGGGCGTCACATTAGAAAGTAACCATAACTGGCATAAACACATTGTATCTATAGCCACGGCAGCTTCAAAAAGCTTGGATTTCTCTTTCGAGCCAAAAAGTATTTTTCCGCTTCTAATTTATACACTTTATATGTGTCCCAAATCCGACCTCCCTTAAAATATTGTTCCCATATCTGGGGCATGGCGTCCCCCACAACCCTAAGCATTCTTGATTCTATTGAAAGAAGAATTATTCGTCTCATTAATGATCCTTCACTTACAGAAAGGCTTCCTCTCTTGCCCATCGTCGGGCAGTGAGGGGATTTATCGCTTTTTTATAGGTACTTCCATGGCTTCTGCTCTGAAGAATTGTCCAGTATAGTTCCTCCACTCACGGTTCCCAACAGAGAAACTCGTGGTTCCGCGCGTATGCATCCCTATACGGTCCAACTGAACAGGCGCCGAACTTCTCACTTTTATTCCTAGAGTTTCTAGATTGTGGAACCTGCTGCCCGCGGAGGTCTTTCCTTCCCTCCCAAATCTTCAAGTATTTAAGTCCCGTGTCAACAAACTTCCTCTTACCTCGCTTAAGACACCCACGGTACGTTAGTATTTGGGCTTTAAGCCTTCGTGGTTGTCCAAGGATAAAAAAACAAAGACATTAACTATACTCGTAAATACAACGAAAACAAATCCATTTTATTTCTCCCTAAAATTTTATACCTGCACCACTGTATTTTTAGTTTCACACCTAAAATATTTTACCAAAGTATCACCTCTAGACCGTTAGATCTAGTTCTGCGGTAAAAGTCAATGATATATTGGCATGCTCGACAAAAGGTCTAACTCTGTTGTTCTTTTTGCTTAAAACTCACAAAAGAATCACGTCAATACACTTCTTTAACCTCTCCAAATGTTTATATGGATTTATGTGCTGTTTATCCCATTGAAAACCCATTGTGTTTGTATTGGTTACTGACAATATTAACAGCAACTCCGAAATTTATGTTCGATTTTTCTGATTTGACTTTTCAACAGGGTCGAAATTACTGGCGTGGAAATTGGTGAATGCGGGGAAGAGCATCTGTTTATCTGTTCGCAAACCACTTAACATTGTCAACAAGTTTGCTACGGTTCATCATTTTCGATTCAAACTAAGTTTAACTAAATTTATTACAGAGCATATGGTAATATGTATACAGGGTTGGTAGAAAAAATCGGAACGGTGGATTATCTCAGCAACCGTCAAATTTAAATAAACCAAATTTTGTACCAAATAAAAACTAAACTTGAAGTATTCAAAATTTTTTATTTGCCAGGTTGCCAAGTTTATAGTTTTTTCTGTAGGTTGGGGAATTTTAAAATTTTAAATTGTTATATGCTCGTTTTTTTACTCCTGTCAGTTTCGGACATATGGCATCATGCTTTTATCGAAATTAATACAAAACAGCTAGGTATGGTCAAATATCCAAAAAACGATCCAACCAGTATTCGTCAAAACTATTACAGGGGTAAAACTGGATCTTTTAATTCATATATAGCATTTTTGCAACGTTTTTAAAATTCTTAAAAAAAGTCAAGAAAAGAGAATAAGAAAATTTTATTATGAAACATCGCAAAATGCAATTTCTGAATTTAAAATGTCCAGTACCAAAATGTCTGTACTTATTTTGACGAATTTTTGGTTGAATTATTTTTGAGATAATTGACCACAGCTGGTAGTTTCTGTATTTAGGCTTGATGCTATATCTTTGAAATTGATAGGAGTAAAAAAAGGATAATATTAGGTCATAATAAAGTCGATTCAGGCAATTGATTACAATAATAAAAATGGGGTATTTCATTTAAAATTTTAAAATTACCCAACCTACAGAGGAAATAATAAACTTGGCAACCTTGCAAATGCAATTTATATTTAAAAAAAAATATCGAAAATATTGTTTAGGGTGACAAAAGAGAATATCATGAACATTAGAGCCTTAATATTAATCATTTAGAGGTCCCTCTTCTTTAATTTGAATTTTTTATTTGTACTTTCATTTATGCGTGAAAGCTTCCTAATTATCAAAGTAAAAAAAATTATGTGCGCATATATCTTTCGAGAATTAAGTAACCTACAAAAACCGTACTATTAAAAATTTTCATCAGGCGAACCGTTTTTGATTAATTAGGCTTAGAAAATTAACATTTTTTTAGGTTTACCTTTTTTATTTTGAAATTTTGTAACTTACAAAAAAATTAATATCATGGAAAAAAGCAACATTGATTCTTATAGGAAATTTATTGCTTACCAAAAAATATCTCGTAATATTTATAGTAATAAAATCGTTTTTTTAAGGGTATTCACCATTTAAGGTTAAAAAAATACTATTTTCTTTATTTTTAAACCAAGTTTTTTTACTCATTGAAACAAATTAATAAATTACATCATCAAATATTATAATTTAATCAATCTTATCGCTTAAAATATCTTAATCTCGTAATATATCTAAACCTAATCTTAGATTAATAGCTTTTTGTAATACGAAAACACAGATTTACTTACTCTAAGACAGCAAATCTACGTTTTTGTTTTTTATTATTTTATCTTTGAATAAAACCACGAAGGCTAAAAGCCTAAATACTAACGCACCGTGGGTGTCTTAAGCGAGGTAAGAGGGAGTTTGTTGTCACGGGACTTAAATACTTGAAGATTTGGGGGAAGGAAAGACCTCTGCGGGCAGCAGGTTCCACATTCTCGACTTTAGGGATAAAAAACGAACAAAGTGGAAAGTTCGGGGCCTGTCCAGTTGGGCCGTATAGGAATGCATACGCGCGGAACCACGAGTTTCTCTGTTGGGAAGTTTTAGGCGATAAAATTGATAAAATTATGATTTTCGGTGATGTTATACGTATATTAATTTCTTCCAATGAGTAAAGCAACTTGGTTTAAAAATAAAGAAAACAGTTATTCTTTACTTTAAATTGTGAATAATTAAAAGAAAAAGGATTTTATTTAAAATTATTAAATAATTATTAAATATTAAAAGACCTATTTTTGTAAAGCAATAAATTATCTTAAAGAATCTAAGTTGTTTTTTTCTATATATTTATTTTTTCGTTAAATACAAAATTCCAAAATTATTAAGGTAAATCTACAAAAATTATTAATGTTTCAGGCTTGATTATTCAAATACGGTTCGTCTGACGAAAAATTAAATTGGACGTTTTTTTTTGTCGCCATAAACAGTATTTTTGATATTTATATTTTGCAAAGAACAGTAGATAATTTCGTAATAGTAACACTAACAACTACTAACAAATAAAATATATTAGTAAACAATATTTATTAAATATACAATAAACTATAAGAGTGTCGATAAATACCAAAAAAAAAACCATGGGAATGTGGTATTTTTTTATAAAAAGAAATAACTATAAGGATGTATTTTCCTCACCAAGGGATGATTTTTTTATTTGACATTATTATTTTAATGATAATACCAACAATTCCTTATAAGTGAAATACTTCCATAAACAGTCGAGATCGATCTTGTGCCTCGTTCTTGTCTATTCTTATTCCACCAACATTACTTATCAATTTTAAGGATGGCATCTTATCATATAATAACTTTCTTCTAGAAAGGGCTTGATTAGTAGAATAGAGCTCATTGGGAAAAATAAAAATAGTTTAGACAGTGTAGGTATACTTACTAATCTAATAAAAAAACTTCTTTAACTTAGAATCCGGATCCAAACATGGATCTTTTATCCAATGTATAGCATAGTTAGTTCTGGTTACTTCTGGTTGGTTTTGATTAGTTTTATTATCTAGACATTGTCCGGCTTTTTACAAATTTAAACTCCGTACAAAAATATTTTCTTAAAAGTTATGCAGTGCCATAAAATAGAAATATATTTAACAGAAACGTAAGAATTTAAATAATTAATAATACTATGTAATTAAATAAGTAAAAAACGAGTTTTCCTGAGCAAATCACAATTTTCTCTATTTGACATTAATATTTCAAAGCTATTCCCAACAATTCCTTATATGTGAATTACTTCCATAAACAGTCAAGATCGATCTTGTGCCTTGTTCTTCTCTATTCTTATTCCACCAATAGTACGTATCAATTTTAAGGATGACATCTTATCAAATAATAACTTTCTTCTAGAAAGGGCTTGATTAGTAGAAGAGAGCTCATTGTGAAAAAATGAAGATAGTTTAGACAGTGTAGGTATACTTACTAATCTAATAAAAGAACTTCTTTAACTTATAATCCAGATCCAAACATGGATCTTTTATCCAATGTATAGTATAGTTAGTTCTGATTACTTCTGGTTGGTTTTGAATAGTTTTATTATCTAGACATTGTCCGGCTTATTGCAAATTTAAATTCAGGACAATTTTTTTTAAGAGTACTGTGGTGCCATAAAATAGAAATAAATTTAACAGAAACGTAAGAATTTAAATAATTAATAATGCTATATAATTAAATGAGTAAAAAACGAGTTTTCCTGAGCAAAGCACGATTTTCTTTATTTGACATTAATATTTCAAAGCAATTCCCAACAATTCCTTATAAGTGAATTACTTCCATAAACAGTCGAGATCGATCTTGTGCCTCGTTCTTTTCTATTCCTATTCCACCAACAGTACGTATCAATTTTAAGGATGACATCTGTTTAATGTTAACTTCAAGTTGCGTTTATTATTATGTACATCACTGTCGTTTTTTATTCTGTCCATGAACGAGAAAAGGTTAAAATAATGTAACGTTTGATAAAAATGATTGGTTTGAATGTTGAAAGGTTTATTTGACAATAATTGATATGGACTAGATAATGGTCACTTAGTTTGGGTCTTATTTGCACATACAACCAGTAAACTACGTGTTTAAAACATACAGGGTTAATTTTTAAGTTGATATGTTCCTCTTAACACAGCACAGAATGCCAGAAAATGTATTCGAAAATGCTTCTGTCTCCAAAGTACAGGGTGTTAAAGTTTTAAGAAAAAAAATCCTTTCTTCATCATACCTTTCCCAACCTCTCTAGATATGTCCACAAAATTTGGTACACTTCTCTAAGCCATTACATAACATTTTTGCTGTAAAAGTAAAAAAATTACTAGTGGCATCGGACAAGATTTGTATTGAATTTTTTTCAAGAAAAAAAAGTACGCCCCAGCTTTTCTTTGAATCAATATTATTTTGAAATAACCATTTACTTTGGAGTTAATCTGGTGCCCATGTTTTTGTTACACGACAAGAACGGTTTGTCAATAAAAGTCATTTTAATGCATGGCAAAAATCGCTAAAATCTAATATGGTGTTTTGTATGTAAAATCGTGACTTTATTAAACATGTATAACTACTGAATACTTTATTACCTAAGTTTAAAAGTATATAGGTTATAACTTTTCTAATACAAATCAAACAAAATCCAATCTCACATACAAAACACCCTATCGATTTTAAGCGATTTTGCCGTGCATCAAAATGGCTTTTATTTTAAACAAACCTTGTCGACAAAAAAATATCAGGAGCCAAATTAACTCCATAGAAAATGATTATTTTAAAAATAATATTGATTCGAGGAAAAGCAGTGGCGTACTATTTTTCTTGAAAAAATGTAATATCAAATCTTGTTTGAACGCCACTGGTAAATTTTTACAACTTTTATAGCAAAATTCAATGTAATGGTTACAAACAAGCGACCAAATTTTGTGTACATATCTAGTAGTGGAAAGTGATAAAATAATTTTAGCTTAAAACTTTAACACCCTGTATTTCGGAAACGAACCATTTTTGAGACATCATTGTATTTAAAAATGTTCTTATTTTCTTACTGTGTTGAGAAAATATATCAACTTAAAAAATAATCCTGTATATGCAGTTAAATTATTTGTATTTGCGATTCAGATCAAGCACCGTAATAAAAATTGGTTCAGCTGAAGACAGAACAGAAATTTTACAAAAATAACTGAACTTTCGATTCGTGTATTGGTTAAAACAATACTTTTCAAAACAATGCCACTTTAAACTTCCATGCGGCATTTTTAGCTAGAATGCATGGAAAGAAAAACGGATATGGGACTATATTATTATTATTATTTTTTTTTATCTTCTTTGGACTAAACCACGAAGACTAAAAAGACTAAATACTCAATCCTTACCGTTGGGTGTCTCGAATCGAGGTAAGAGGGAGTTTGTTGACTTACGGGACTTAAATACTTGAAGATTTGGGGGAAAGGAAAGACCTCCTGCGGGCAGCAGGTTCCACATTCTAGAAACTCTAGGGATAAAAGAACGAACAAAGTGGGAAGTTCGGGGCCCGTCCCGTTGGACCGTATAGGATGCATACGCACGGAAGCACGAGTTTCTCTGTTGGGAACCGTGAGTGGAGGAACTATACTGGATAATTCTTCAGAGCAGAAGCCATGGAAGTACCTATAAAAAGCGATAGATCCCCCACAGCCCGACGATGGGCAAGAGAGGGAAGCCTTTCTGTGAGTGAAGGATCATTAATGAGACGAATAGCTCTTCTTTGAATAGAATCCAGAATGCTTAGGGTTGTGGGGAAGCCATGCCCCAGATATGAGAACAATACTCCAAGGGAGGTCGGATTTGGAACACATATAAAGTGTATAAATTAGAAGGGGAAAAATACTTTTTGGCTCGAAAGAGAAATCCAAGCTTTTTTGAAGCTGCCGTGGCTATAGATACAATGTGTTTATGCCAGTTAAGGTTACTTTCAAATGTGACGCCCACAAGATTGAAGGTGTCTTTGCTCTGTAAAACTTGGCCGCTCATAAGTAGAGGATGAGTATTTGGTAACTCTTTTCGCGACAAGGAACATGATTGTGTTTTGAATGCATTAAAGTGGACGAGATTTTTGGCGCCCCAATCGAATATTAAATTAAGATCCTGCGAAAGAGATATCTGCATCGCTCTGCGTTTGTTTTCCAAATCAGGTTTAGTCATGGGTTTAGGAACCTGAAAACTGGAGTGAAGGGTACTATCGTCGGCGAAACTATGAATGGAATTAGTTGTGGACGAAGAAGGTCGTTGATGTGAAGAAGAAACAATGTTGGTGCCAGAACTAAGCCCTGAGGCATTCCAGCAATACCTTGGTGAAAGCTTGAAGAATGGCCCTCCACAATAACGGATATACGTCGATCAGATAGATAACTAGAGAGCCAAGTACAGAGTTTAGTTGAAAGACCATAGAAGGGAAGTTTATTAAGAAGTGCGGCATGCCAGACCTGGTCAAAAGCTTTGGATATATCAAGAGCAACGATCTGGGACTCACCTAGAAACTCAAGAGACTTATTCCAGCAGTGTGATACGAAGGAAAGAATTTCTGCTGTAGATCTTTTATGGCGAAATCCATACTGCCTGTTGTTCTAAATTTTGTGTTTCTAAATACTTAAGAATTTGTGAATTAATGAATTTTTCCATTACTTTACAAAGAACTGAGAGAATTGAAATTGGCCTATAGTTAGATGAAAGAGATTTAGATCCTTTCTTGGGAATAGGTTAAACACGTGCAGCTTTCCAGCTCTCCGGAAAGGTACCTGTGGCGTAAGAAATTCAAAAGAGCCGAGTTAAAATTGGCGCAAGTTCTGGAGCACAGTTTTTTATAACGACCGCTGGTATGCCATCCATATTATGTATTGTATACGTAATAATAATACAAATATTTTGTACAATTTTGTTAACATTGTATAAACTAAAAATACATTTATATAAACCAGAAAATTAGTGTCCATATACGAAGACTTTAATTTATTTTTAGTATAGATACCGTATAACATAACGTTTATATGTAGTTATCGAGGTAGTTTCCTTATATGTCATCGTCTAAAATTAAATAAGAAGTCCTATAACTAACATATAATAAACATGTATAATAATAATGTTAAACAATTTTATACCAATTACGGTGCAGTATTGTGTATATGCATTATTTCTGGGAAAACAATTTGTTATTTGCCCAGAGCGGTATCAAGAAGTGTAAAAAATTTAGTGATTTAAATGTTCTTTTAAAGAAGCAATATCTTATACAGTGTTGGAATCCACATA
This sequence comes from Listronotus bonariensis, assembly GCA_014170235.1. Classification (NCBI taxonomy): domain Eukaryota; kingdom Metazoa; phylum Arthropoda; class Insecta; order Coleoptera; family Curculionidae; genus Listronotus; species Listronotus bonariensis. Next base: position 129,148 of record JACEGR010000890.1, on the reverse strand, counting down.
TTTGCGAGCAAATATACTATATACACAAACAATCGCATCAGCTCGATTTTTTCCATATAGGCTTTTATATTATTATTTTATTTTTTGAAGCTTTGAACAATCTGCGAAGGCTAAAAGCCCAAATATTAACGTACCGTGGGTGTCTTAAGCGGAGTAAGAGGAAGTTTGTTAACACTGAACTTATATACTTGAAGATTTGGGGGAAGGAACGACCTCTGCGGGCAGCAGGTTCCACATTCTAAAATCTCTAGGGATAAAAGAACGAACAAAGTGGAAAGTTCAGGGCCTGTACAGTTGGACGGTATGCATACGCTCGGCAACACAAGTTTGAGTTTCTCTCTGTTGGGAACCGTGAGTGAAAAAATTATACCGGACAATTCTTCTGAGCAGTAGCCATGAAAGTCCTATAAAAAATCGATAAATTCCACACAGCCCGACAACGAGCAAGTGAGGGAAAACTTTCTGTAAGTGAAGGATTATTAATAAGACAAATAGCTCTTCTTTGGATGAAATTAAGAATGCTTAGGGTTGTGACGGACGCTATGCCCCAGATATGGTAACAATATTTCAAAGGAGGTGGGACACATATAAAGTGTATAAATTAAAGAGAAAAAATACTTTTGGCTTAAAAGAAATCTAAGCTTTTTGAAGTAGCCGTGGCTATAGATACAATCTGTTTATGCCAGTTAAGGTTACTGTCAAATGTGACGCCCACAAGATTAAAGGTGTTTTTGTTCTGAAAAACTTGGCCGCTCATAAGTTAAGGATGAGTATTTAATGACTCTTTTCGCGACAAGGTACATGATTGTGTCTTGGATGCATTAAAATAGACGAGATTTTTGGCGCCCCAATCCAATATTAACTTAACATCCTGTGAAAGAGATATCTGCATCGCTTTGCGTTTGTTTTCCATATTAGGTTTAGTGATGGGTTTGGGAACCTAAAAACTGGAGTAAAAGGTATTATGATCGGCGAAACTATAAATGGCATTACTTGTGGACGGAAGGTTGTTGATGTAAAGAAGAAACAATGTTGGTGCCAGAACTAAGCCTTGAGGCACTCCAGCATTTACTTGGTGAAAGCATGAAGAATGGGCATCCACAATAACTGATATTCGCGATCAGATAGATAACTAGAGAGTTGTTTTTATAACTAAGTAATATCGTTTTTAGCTTCACAAATGTTTTCGTGTTTTGCTTAGTTTTCGAGGAACTAAATAACATTTACTTAATTTATTATGATTGGCCCACCCAAAAAATAAATTTAGGGTATATTCTTATTGTTGTATAATTATTTATAAAATAATATTAAAAATAATTTCCAAAAAATATTTCTGCTTTGTTTCTTGTGTAGTCCAAAAGTATACAATTAGATGAATTTTATTTCAACACCAAAACAAGGTAGAAAAACAACTTAGAAGCTAAAAAGTTCTACTGCTACTGGCTTTATTAATTAATAAACGATTACTTATTTAAAATTGATAAATTGCGGTTCTGGTAGCCTTTTTTAATAACATAAAGTTTGAACTAAAATATTAAAGTATTTTACCACAAGGTTGGGATTTTAGCACATAATAGCCATGTTATTAATTAATGTTTGCACAAGCGAATCTTTATTATTTTCTGCATCGTAAATAATAGTAATAAAACATCAAATTATCTAAACCAGTTGGGTTATGGTTTTCTGCTATGAGAAGGAAATAGAGACTATTTCTTTATTTAAAATACAGGGAAGTTTGTTGTATACTTTAATAGGTGACAGCAGATAAATAATAATAATTTATGTTACAAGTGCATAAAGTGATATTTTTTTACGAATAGGAAGTTTTAGGAGCACGAGCCGTCAGGTGAGTGCGGCAATCCCATAAGTAAAAAGAAACTTTATTGCATGTGTTACATACTATATTTTTCCACGACCGCATAAAAATTTCCCAAAATACCATTTTATACATCTTTTTTATCTAAACCTATTAATTTTAATTTGGCAGCACAGCGATAATAGGATTGCAACAAAAAATCATTGCTTCCTTATTTTTAAGAGACAAATGGCAGCAAATCTTTATGGTCCTTTGCGAAAAATATAAGTAGGAATTTTTGTACCAGTTCATGTCCACCACTAACTTTGGAAGATGAAATTATTTCTACCGCTAAAGAAAAGGCAGAATTATTTGCTAAACAATTTGCTGCCAATTCAACCCTTGATCCTCCCGTAAATCATCCAATTCCAGCGGTTACCCTAGTTCCTCATAAAATGCTCGATATTATTTTTAAGGTAAAACACATTAAGCGTATCCTTTCTTCCCTTAACACCAAGAAATCGTCTGGGCTGGAGGGCATACCAGCAATCGTTTTAAAAAAATGTGCTCCAGAACTTGCATCAATCTTAACTCGGCTCTTTCGAATTTCTTACGACACAGCAGGTCTCTTTCCGGAGAGCTGGAAAGCTGCACGTGTTCAACCAATTCCCAAGAAAGGATCTAAATCTCTTCCATCTAACTATAAACCAATTTCAATTCTCTCAGTTTTTTGTAAAGTAATGGAAAAATTAATTAATCCACAAATTCTTAAGTACCTAGAAAAACACAAAATTTTGCATGACAGGCAGTATGGATTACACCACAAAAGATCTACAGCAGATCTTCTTTCCTTCGTATCACACTGCTGGAATAAGTCTCTTGAGTTTCTAGGTGAGTCCCAGATCGTTGCTCTTGATATATCCAAAGCTTTTGACCAGGTCTGGCATGCCGCACTTCTTAATAAACTTCTCTCCTATGGTCTTTCAACTAAACTCTGTACTTGGCTCTCTAGTTATCTATCTGATTGTCGTATATCAGTTATTGTGGACGGCCATTCTTCAAGCTTTCACCAAGTAAATGCTGAAGTCCCTCAGGGCTCAGTTCTGGCACCAACATTCTTTCTTCTTCACATCAACGACCTTCTTACGTCCACAACTAATTCCATTTATAGTTTCGGCGACGATAGTACCCTTCACTCCAGTTTTCAGGTTTCTAAACCCATCAATAAACCTGACTTGGAAAACAAACGCAGAGCGATGCAGATATCTCTTTCGCAGGAGCTGAATTTAATATTGGATTGGGACGCTAAAAATCTCGTCCATTTTAATGCTTCCAAAACACAATTATGTTCCTTGTCGCGAAAAGAGTCATCAAATACTTATCCTCTACTTATGAGTGGCAAAGTTTTACAGAGCAAAGACACCTTCAATCTTGTGGGCGTCACATTTAAAAGTAGCCTTAACTGGCATAAACACATTATATCTATAGCCACGGCAGCTTCAAAAAAGCTTGGATTTCTTTTTCGAGCCAAAAAGTATTTTTCCCCTTCTAATTTATACACTTTATATGTGTCCCAAATCCGACCACCCTTGGAATATTGTTCTCGTATCTGTGGCATGGCGTCCCCCACAACCCTAAGCATTCTTGATTCTATTCAAAGAAGAGCTATTCGTCTCATTAATGATTCTTTACTTACAGAAAGGCTTTCCTCTCTTTGCCCATCGTCGGGCTGTGGGGATTTATCGCTTTTTATAGGTACTTTCATGGCTTCTGCTCTAAAGAATTGTCCAGTATAGTTCCTCCACTCACGGTTCCCAACAGAGAAACTCGTGGTTCCGCGCTTATGCATTTCTATACAGTCCAACTGGACAGGCCCCGAACTTCCCACTTTGTTCGTTCTTTTATCCCTAGAGTTTCCAGATTGTGGAACCTGCCGCCCGCGGAGGTCTTTCCTTCCCCAAATCTTCAAGTATTTAAGTCCCGTGTCAACAAACTCCCTCTTACCTCGCTTAAGACACCCACGGTACATTAGTATTTAGGCTTTTAGCCTTCGTGGTTTGTCCAAAGATAAAAAAGAAAATATTCTCTTCATAACTATGCATTTTTTATTCAATTTTAGAAAATTCTATAAAAATTTACTTACTTTTTGTAGAAATAATACTAAAACAGTATAAATTTGTTTTTAATTTCTTAGTTATCCATATTCATTATTACTATTAATTTTTAATAATTTGTATTAAATTTATGTGCAAACTGTCAAATTTTAAAAGTAGTGACACAAGACCTAAAACAAATAATGACGAAGTCAAAGGTGACTTGACCATTTGGTTTAGTTTATGTCGCGTTTACTGTTATATTGCATAAATTGATATTTAGGTTTATTATAGTAGGCATTAAAACAAAAACACTAATTCAAAGTATGAAAAAAGCTTTTAAGTGTTAAGAAAAGTTACTTTCTTTAACACTTTATGTAGTGTACTAGAATGGAGTACTATAACTTTATGTTAACGATTAAAAAAGATCATTTTTTTAACGGTCGTGGAAAAACGAACTTTTGACTGCTTGTAAATAAATTTCTACTGCTTATTTTCATCAAGTACTGTAGACCATTGCAAAAGACTTTAAAAGAGGTAAAAGTGAAAAAAATTATAATAGGATGAAACCCATTAAGAAAAGGTAGAGAATATAACAAATAATACTGAAAAAATAAATTACGAGCTAATTAAAGGTCGGAAAGAGGGAGAGGGGGGTGTTAAGGGTAAAATATGTTTTTTTTTTTTTTAATTTTTGGCTTTACTATTAGTTTTATGAAGAAAAGTTAAATGGCAAAGATGTAGGCAATATAAAGATCTACAATTTTTGTGTTTACAATTTTTACATAACCCTTTAAATTTATGTCAAATATTTAAATAATTAATTTTTGGGATTTTTATTGTTAACTTTTACAAAAAATTAAATTATGTTTACAAAATTTAGGCAATACACTGCATTCTTTTTGGTTTAAACTATTAATTTTTTCACATTATTTTAACTTACTATTAAAAGTACCCTTATTTTTAATCGAAAATTTACGTGTCAAAATATCAAGATTTTCCGTTTCGTTTATTAAAGTCTCTACTTTCTTATAGTGTAAAAATATACATTACTCAGAAAATACAAAGAACTCGGATTCGATTATTTTAATCACTATTAGACCAGGGTCGATTTTTTTTAAACCAAAAAATAGAAGGATAAAGCCCATTGAAAAATTAAAAATAAATTACAAGCCATCTGAGGTCGAGAAGTGAAAGGGGTGAGTTTTTAAGGGTAAAAAATGGTATTTGTCGATTTCCGGCAAAATTACTAGTCCTATGGAAATTTATTTTTTCGAGAAAATTTATTAAGGTGATGTATATTTTTTTACATCATTGGAAAGTACGATAAAATACCGAGTCGTGCCCTTCTACCTATTTTTTTCTTTGTTAAAATTATTTTGGAATAAGCCATAATTATTAGGTTAAAATATATTCAAATACATTGTTTAGTTATTCCAATCAAATTACAGTTAAATAACTTTTGTAAATTAAAGCAAATTTGTAAAATTTAAACATATTCATATTTTCCTAGGTATCCGCTAAGTTTTGTGTGCTTATAAAAAATTTGCTTAAAATATGTAAATTTTTGTCCTTTTTTTTAAATTGCTCAATTTTTCTTTTACAAGTATAAATACCTAAATAATAAAAGTTTGCAGCAACCAGTTTAAATTTAAACATTTAAAAAAAATCCAATGGAAAGCCATGACTTGGCATTTGGGAGAACCTAATTAATCTATATTTTTTTAATTTTAATAAATTTTTGGTTTTTTGTGTAACCCTGTACAGACTGTCTACTGACGAAGCTTTTAAGAGGAAAAAAATAAATAAAGGACTTTTGCTTTAAAGTAAAAGCAGTTACACTTAAAAAAAATGAAGATTACCTGTATAAAATTTTTTTTTTTCTTTTTAATTAAATATTGTTTACAAGCAATTTTATTAATTAATTATTTTTTGAAAAATTAAATTTTTGATTTATTTGTTCTCTTGTGAACCCACTCTGTGAAAAGGCTGTATATCTACAAAGGTATAATAATATTAACTTCTGCTATACTAACCAACCAGTTCTCTGCTTTTATAGAAAATAAAATTGTCTTACAAGTTACAAAAAGTTTGTCATCTGTTGTATATCTAATGGACCAGACTTTATAAAAAAAAAAAATGTTTATTTAAACGATCCGAATTACTTTTTAGAAAACGCACCGGTTTCTTTAGAGTTTGAAACATTTTTAACCTTGACGCATATTCTTAGTTAATTGTGTTAGATGAAAAAAAATCAATTGTGCGTGGTACCATTTAGATTCTCATTAGGCAGCTTTTAATACAATGTGTTTGTTAAATAATTATAAAAATTATGTTAAAGATTTGCATTGCATAAATTGATATTTAAGTTTATTATAGTAGGCATTAAAACAAACACTAATTCAAAGTATGAAAAAAGCTTCAAAGTGTTAAAAGGTACTTTTGTAACACTTTATGTAGTCTACTAAAATGGAGTACTATAACTTCATGTTAACGATTTAAAAAAGAGCATTTTTTTAACGGTCCTGGAAAAATAACTCTTAAATGCTTCTAAATAAATTTCTACTGCTTATTTTCATCATATACTGTAGACCATTGCCGAAGACTTTAAAAGAGGTAAAAGTGAAAACAAATTATAATAAGATGAAACCCATAAAAAAAAGGTAGAGAATATAACAAATAATATTGAAAAAATAAATTACGAGTTAATTAAGGTCGGAAAGAGAAAGAGGAAGAAGGGTGTTAAGGATAAAATACGGTTTTTTAGATTTTTGGCTTTACTACTAGTTTTATGAAAAAAAGTTAAATGGCAAAGATGTAGGCAATATAAAGATCTACAATTTTTGTGTTTACAATTTTTTACATAAACTTTAAATTTATGTCAAATATTTAAATAATTAATTTTTGGGATCTATATTGTTAACTTTTACAAAAATTAAATTATGTTTACAAAATTTAAGTAATACACTGCATTCTTTTGGTTTAAACTATTAATTTTTTCATATTATTTTAACTTACCATTAAAAAGTACCCTTATTTTTAATCGAAAATTTACGTGTCAAAATATCAAGATTTTCCGTTTTGTTTATTAAAGTCTACTTTCTTATAGTGTAAAAAATATACATTACAAGGGTATATATATATATATATACAAAGAACTCGGATTCGATTATTTTAATCACTATTAGACCAGGGTCGATTTTTTAAAACTAAAAAAAAATAGAAGGATAAAACCCATTGAAAAATGAAAAATAAATTACAGGCTATCTGACGTCGAGAACTGAAAGGGTGAGTTTTTAAGGGTAAAAAATGGTATTTGTCGATTTCCGGCAAAATTACTAGTCCTATGGAAATTTATTTTCCTAGAAAATTTACCGTGATAATGTATTTTTTTAACATCATTAGAAAGAAGAGATTGCAACAAACGAAAAGCCTACCGACTTTTTGTAAATGCCGATATTTTGACGTGCAAATTTTCCATTGAAAATAAGAGCACTTTATCAATATTAAGTCAAAATAACACGTAAAAATTAATATTTTAAGTAAAAAAATTACAGTATATTTAGGACAAAAAAGGTAAGTTTTCACTAAATATCGTAAAAAAATTTTTTGTAAAAGATAAAAACCAAAAACTTGGTAATTTGAATATTTAACATAAATTTTAAGGTTATGTAAAGAAAGTGTAAATACAAAAGTTGTAGATCTTTTTATTGCCTAAAACTTTATTCTTTAACTTTTTTCAATAAGACTTGTAGTTTGGTCGGAAATCAAAAAAATTACATTTTAATCCCCCTTTCCCTCTGCCCCAAATCAGATCGCCCGTCATTTATTTTTTCTTTAATTTTTGTAATATTTTCTACCTTTTACAATGGGTTATATTTCACTATATTTTTCTCGTTTCAAAAATTATCTATCCTGGTCTATGGTTTTACGGACCTAGGTTCAGCTTAGCTTTTTACACTTTCTACAGAGGGCGTAATGGCCAATAAGCCACTACATTTATTTGCCATTGCAATTTCTTAAGAGATTTTTAAAGGTTTTTGTCATCGCATACACGGTGAAAACCAAATATGCAGCTGAAAACCGGTCTGCGGTTGGTGATCTCAAAGTTTTGAAGGAAAATCTTTGACTAGTGTTATAATCTGTATCTCCAGATCGGACAACGTTCGACATATGCAACCTTGCAGTACAAGAAAAACACAAGAAGTAAAGAGTTTTTTCTTTTTATCCTTATAGGTTAAATAAATGTTTCTACAATTGTGCCTTTCTTGTGATTTTTTTAAATTTGGTTAAAATGAACCAATGTTTATATAAACTCTTAAAAAAAATAGCACAATCTGCCTTTCAATGTTTTGAACAACATTCTGCAACACCCTGTAAAAAAATATTACCTTAAATCTTCTTCAACTTATGTGTTGTCCATACAAAACCCAAAAAATCACACTGACATCATTTTTAAGACCTTTTAATTGACCATCGGTTTGGGTCAAAAATATCACATTCGTTGGCATTGAAATTCGCATTAGTGCGATTCTTTAAAACCCAAATATTATGTGAATAGAATAATTTAGGCAATTTGTATTGAATGTTAAAACATTTTATTGAACGCTGTAAAAAAATAGTCAGATTGATCGAATCGTAATACAAAGTTAAGAAATACTAAATAGATATTCTATTTTATTTATCTACCATAATTAAAAGTTTTTTAAAATTAGCACAAACCTGTTTAATTTGTTTAATTTTGCAACTTTCCAATAAGATAATTTTCTCTTAATAAAATATGACCGTCAAAACATTTTTTCTTTTTTTATTTTTATTGACCAAAAAGCGGTCAATACAAAATTATTTTTTATCAATTTTCTTTATTATTGCATTTTATTACCAATTAATTTTTTTAATTTTAAATACCAAATTAAAACTCTTTTAAGAGTATAGTAGCTTAAAAAAATGTGTTAAAAAAAGTTTCTACTATTTAAAGTTACGATAAAATACCGAGTCGTGCCCTTCTACCTATTTTTTTTTTCATTGTTTTATTTTGGAATAAGCCATAATTTTTAGATTAAAATATATTCAAATACATTGTTAAGTTATTCCAATCAAACTACTGTTAAATAACTCTTCCTAAATTAAAGCAAATTTGTAAAATTTAAACATAATTCATATTTTTCCAGGTGTCCGCCAACTTTAGGTAAGTTGAACTTTGTAACTTAAGAATTTTTTTTTTTTTTTTACTAAGCAAATATCCAATTATTTAATGTGTGCTTATAAAAAAACTTTGCTTTTAAATATGTAAAATTTTTTGTCCCTTTTTTTTAGTTGGTCAATTTTTTTTTACAAGTATAAATACCTAAATAATAAAAGTTTGCAGAAACCGGTTTTATTTAAAATTAGTAAAAGAAATCGAATGGAAAGCCATGACTTGTTTTTTGAGTTACCCTGTACAGTCTGTCTACTGATGAAGCTTTTAAGAGGAAAAAAATAAATAAAGGACTTTTGCTTAAAAGTAAAAGTAGTTACATTAAAAAAAAATGAAGATTACCTGTATAAAAAACAAATATATTTTTTTCTTTTTAAATTAAATATTCTTTACAAGCAATTTTTTTTTGGAAAAATTAAATTTTTGATTTATTTGTTCTCTTGTAAACCCAATCGGGGCAAGGGTGTATATCTACAAAGGTATAATAATATTAACTTCTGCTATACTTTTACAACCAGTTTTCTGCTTTTATAGAAAATAAAATTGTCCCCAAGTTACAAAAAATTTGTCATCTGTTTTATACCTAATGGACCAGACTTAATAAAAAAATCTTTATTTTAAACGATCCGTATTACTTTTTAGAAAACGCACCGGTTCTTTAGAGTTTAAGACATATTTAACCTTGACGCCTATTCTTAGTTAATTGTGTTAGATGAAAAAAATCAACCGTGCGTGGTACCAATTAGATCTTCATTAGACAGCGTTTAATACAATGTGTTTGTTAAATAATTATAATAATTATGTTAAAAATTTTAGTTTGAACAGTCTTTGTTAACGACGTACACGAAAATTTCTTTATTCCTTACAGCTTAAACTGTAAATAACCTTAAAATTAAAAAAACTGTTTTATAAACAAGCTCTTAATATAGTGCACTTAAAAGAATAAAATATATATTTTTTAAACTATTACTGTTATCATATAGCCAATGATCAATTCACAACAAGATGATTCACCGGTCAAATTTCTATAACATCCAAAGTTTCGCGGTAAATCCCTTGCTGCCATATTTTAAACCTTAAAGTCTGTAAGGACGACGAAATATTCTAAACTATTTTCTTATTATATCATAGGTACGGCACTGTATCTCACGACTTCCAGAATAATTTATATTTTAAAATTGCTTAATTTAAATTATTCTAAAATGTGCTTTTGCCCAAGTATTTGTTCCTTTTAATTATTCAGTAAAGTCTGTTAAATGCTAAAAATCTGATAGTTTTGGCATCACTGCTTAATTTAGCTGCATCTAGGCGGTGCTGCCCTCATAAAAATATAAAGTAATAACAAAATAAAATAGAGTTCTCAGAATAACGTTACAGAAACCTACTTAGTCACGATTTTATTAAACGATATGTATGTACAGTGGCGGAGTAAAGAAAATTGGTTTTGTTAAATACTTAATTTAAAATAATAAGTTTTAACAAATGGATAATATTATATACATAAACCTTCCTCTTGAATCACTCTACCTATTTAAAAAAAAATCGCATCAAAATCCGTTAAGTAGTTTTAAAAGATCTAAGCATACATACAGACAGACCGAAATAGGGACTTTCATTTTATACTATGTAAGGATAATAATGTTATGGCATACATTAAATAATTTTTAGTTTTTAAACAAAAACATATACGAAAATTGTTCAGTGGTTATAGTTTTATCATTTATAAGTTATGTTATATTCGGCAATATTTACATTAGATTTATTTGGGTAGGTACATACTGTGTAGGTAGTCTAAAATTAACATTAAATTAATAAATAATTTGAGACGACGCTCATAAATGTATTATGGCATCATCTTGCGGCCGTTTTGGATACTAGGTAAAACAATGGTGACATCTGTTTTCGAGGTTTCGCCCAAGCCCCAAAGGAGCAATTTCAGCGCCATACAGCGTTTACCGCGTGTAACTACAAGATTTGACCCCAGCGCCAACTGGTGCCTATTACGAAAAAATCGGCTTTTAAGTGGTTATACGGGGGCTTTTGGAGGTGTAATATCTTGTTGTGAATGGATCGTTGATATAGCGTAGTTTCTTTAGAAAGTCATATATATTTTTAATAATGAAATTGGTTTTTGACTTACAACTGTTCAAAGTTCATATCAAGGTATACATCCGAAAGGACTCTTTTAAATACATACAAGTTGTTTTTTTTAAAAGCTTTTTCATAAACATAAGTTAAGTGTAGTAAATTAAAAGACCAATAAAAGGTTTTTATTTAACTTTAAAAAACTTAACCGTATATAAAGGTAAATTATTTTAAAAAAACTAGATAGAAAATAGTATATTTCCTACGACCACATGTGAAAATAGTAAATAGCACATTGTTTTCATGCACAGAAAATGCCCTATATCACACTAGTGTATTACATTACAAGTGTGGAAAATGACTAATTTCACACGAGTGGGAATATTGTAGCACGAGGCGTTAGCCGAGTGCGACAAACCCACGAGTGTAAGAAGGTCATTTTCACACGAGTACTGTACACTATTTTTCCTACGACCACAAATTATTCACCAAAAAATAAATAAATTAAAGTTTGTCTGTTCAGAAAAAATAACAAACAATTGAGAACTTTGCAACACTAGGTTGATATTTACTTTGCAACACTAGTGTGATATATACTTTTCCTCACTGCTATATTATACTGTTTTGACAATATTTTTACATCGAAAATCACCTACCTAGAAGCATTATATAACTTTTATCATTTTGGAATTTAAAAAGGCCCTCACTTAATAAAAATTGTATGGTTTTGTTAGGTAATAACGCTAATAGTTTAATACGGTTTTCTGCTATTATAAGTGTTTTTAAAAATTATCGATTCTTACATATTTTGGACACTCTTCTAAATAAAACGTAAGTGGTGCATATCCAAAATATTCCGTTTTTTAAAAATATATCAGTAAATAAACTTACGGGACCGGGGAGTGAAAAGGGGTGCTGGGTGGGGTAAAATTGGTAAAACGAGTTAATGAAACTGAACATCACATATAAAATTAAGTAAAAATAACAGTTTTTCCTCATATTTTTAAGAAAAAATATAAAAAATATGAAAATTGTAAATGCATAACCTAAAGTCCTAAAAGTAAGGAAAAAACGACTACCAAACGTCAGTTACCATGCAAAATATGGAAAGCATTTGGCAACGTCGGAAGGGTATGATTCTATTTATGAATGGATAAAAGAAAGTGGATTCATAAAGTGTGTATTAGCCTTAGGTTTAATTAGGGATTAAAAAAGATTTAACTAGTTGTTTGAGTACACGAAGAAAGAGAGGAAGGAATTTGATCTATAGGCTTTTTTTCTCTGGCGCTTTAGGTCGAACGGTCAAGCGGCAAGGCTGCCTCTATAAAGTACGTGCTCAAAGGTAGAAGGGAGATTTTTAATTTGATCTACTTACCTGACAACACTGTGCCAGTCAGTGAAAGTTGTTTTTTGTGGTTATGTCTATTTTTGTTTATGTTTTTATTTTTTCGTAAATTTTAATAAATATAAAATAAGATGATTTTCGCTAATTTGGGTTCTACCGTTTAAGGTAAATAAAAAGTTTTTTTACTGTCACTACAATAAATATGTCACTTGCAAAACCAATAGCAGTTTTTAGAATGACGTCATAATATGTATCACACCAGTGTTGTAAAGTACTTTGCAACACTAGTGCTGTAAAGTACTTTGCAACACTAGTGTGATATAACGCATTTTCTATGCATGAAATCAGTGTGCTATTTGCTATTTTCACAAGTGGTCGTAAGAAAAGAAATTACTTTGAATTGTATGTAACAGCATGTGAGTATTTAGTATTTTTATTTTAGTTTCCTTACACAATGTATGCACTGTAATCTCTTTAATTAAGTTTTTCAAATTGCGTAAAAACACCTTATCCCTAAACAAAACTTACAGGCCCAAATGAATTAAATTAAATTTTAACTCTAATTTAATGGCAATTTTATTTTTATTTTACCAGATATTAGCCTCTTTTTAACAAGGTATGAACTATTTAGAAAAAAATAACGCCTGGCATTTTCTGGTTAGGTTAAAATTTTACAAATCGAGATCCCTACTTTGGCATTCGAAGCTTTAGACACTTCTATTGTTTATTGGGTTGCCTATTGTTATTAAAAGCATTTGCTATAAAATAATGTCTATAAATTAACTAATAGATCCTTAAACATAAAATTTAAATGAATATAATTTGAAAAAAAAAAATGTGTGTTAGACCTGGTAAGTCTTAACCTTTAGTTTGTTAAAAATATACTGTAAATATCTTTTTAACGGAAATTAATCATCTACTTTTTAACACTAGTGTTGAATAGTGGATTTCAACACGTGTGTGATATTATTCGTTTTCTAAAGGATCAAGAAGTGCGTTTTAAGTCATTTTCATATGTGGTCGTGGGAAAACGTATTTTTACTATATGAATACCACTAGCTTCCAGGCAAATAGGTATCAAAGTTTACTAAAGCTGTCAGTTTACCGAAAAAAAATAGCTTTTAAAACAATTTAATTTTTTAGTCAAAAATATGACAAAAAGCAATTTTACTGTAGATAAGGACCCCTTGTCAACCCAGCCTGTCAATATCAAATTTTTGGGTGTCGGACTTGGCGAAGGTGTAATTTTTTTGTCGTACAAGCTTATCACAATGTTTAATATGCAATTTTTAAACATTATGCCAAAAATAGTAAGTCATGAACCCATAAGGCTTAAACACATGTTTCGAGTATCGGATTGGGCGGATTTCGTGACTGTAACCTTACGATTTTTGGCACGTTTAAAAGCTGCATGTAAAACATTGTGGTAAACTTGTCGGACAAAAAGTGACTCGTTCGCCCAGTTCGACACCCGAAATATTGACATTGACAGGTTGGGGTAAAAGCCTCTTACATATATGGCGGTAGAAATATTCGTGCTAGACTTATGCAAAAAACCCTTCTAAAAATATTTAAAAGAGTTCTTATCATAAAGTCCATTTTATTATTGTCCCAGGCGCAATGGATTTATTTTATGCTCTAAATATGAGTCATATTAATCTTTGCTTAAGAAAACAATTTAGAATATACATTAAAAACCTTAGATTCTAAGGGGTTTTTAACTAACTAACTAAAACCAATATTTATTTAAAAATAAAGTAAAAAAGTTCTTTCATATTTGGTCTTGTTAAATTAAAGCCCCAAATTTTGTAACAGAATATTTTAATTATTCTGCATAAAGAATTTTTGTTAAGTTAACGAAGTTGTATATTAAATATATATTAAATAAATAAAGTTTAAAATAGCCAAGGTCAAAGATCTTGGTTTTAGGATGTTTTTAAACAGTTTAAAAGATTATTCAACAAAGTTTTAAAATGAAAAGACATGTTCGGAAAATGCGTTAAGAAATTTTAAGGGGTCATTCTGTTACCAAAAAGTTGTATGTTGTGTTTTAATATTTAACACACCGTAGTTCAAAAACTAAGACGTTTAGGACATATGTTTATATAAAGTTTTTTCCTATTTTACATTATATAATCGTCCCGTAAAGTTTGTCCGGTTGAGTTACTGGACACCCTGAATGTATGAGGTAATTTGATTGAAATTTTGAAAACTTTGATGTCGATTGGTGCCTAAACGGTTGAGTTTATCGACTTTAATATCCAGTACCCTATTTTTTAAGTTCTTGATTTTCTATAAAATGACACCCCAGCTTTGCGATATCTTTTAAAAATAAAAAAGTTATGATGTAAATACATTTTAAGTTTCAGGTAAGTGCCCTCGGGCGGTATTAAAAAAGTTCTTTTATCTTTAAATTTTAGAATCTGCAAAGCTTGATTCGTGTGAGAAATATCAACTGAATTGGTTAAAAAATAAATGCAATATGGCGAAAATACAAAAATAAAAATTGAACTTTTAACTCCCGTAACTTGGTAACCAAGGAGATTTCGACAAGGAAAATTTCCTAATGCATTTTCCGAATACCCTGTATAATATCAGGAAAAAAAAGCTTTAGATTTTAGCTCGAGGTTGTGTGGTGTCCCGCTGCGAAGCGAAGGAAGACAAAAACCAAGAGCTAAAATCCTAAATTTTCCCATGTATGATACAGTTTTTTTCCTGTGACTGAAAGAAACGACGACTTAGGCCCATTTGTACAAAGCCGGTTTGAACTCAGTTCTACTAAACTAAGGTCAGGTTTTTGAATTTGAACTCTACGTAAAATTTCAATATTGCTGTCAGTGTCAAGGAATTGACAGAAATTGATAATTTAGGGAAAGTTCAAAGGCCTGACCTCAGTTCAGTAGAACTGAGGTCAGGCTTTTGAACTTTCCGTAAAATCTCAATTTCTTTGAAGTCCTTGACACTGACAGCAATATTAAGATTTTACGGAAAGTTCAAAGGCCTGACCTCAGTTCAGTAGAACTGAGTTTAAACCTGCTTTGTTCAACTGAACCTTAATGTTAAAAGCATATTATTATAATCTACAGTGTTAGGAAAAATTACCAGAATCGTCGATTATCTCAAAATATACAAGAGTTACCAAAAAATGTTTCATATAAAAGTTGTAGAGCTGTTAAAAATCTACATATCTATGATAAACTAAAATCTACATTTACTAGTTTCCTAGAAAACGACATATCTAATAATTACGGATACCAATGCGATATTCGAACATAGCCGATAGCCGTATTTACCTGAGCAACAAATAACTAGTTACTAATAAGTTATCAATAGTTTGACATCTGAAAGTCAAATTCTCACAGAAATAAGCAAAACAGAAAATAGCATGGCCTTTCTACTTACCGAAACAGAGAGAATTGATATTTTAATTTTAAGGGGTGTGGTGATAAACGGAGATCATATCAGGAGGTATGTGCTATTTACAATAATTTGCATCCAGGCAGGCACATTAAAAAAAATTCAGTTTTTCGAACTGTCCAATGTTACAGAACGACTGTTAGTGTAAAAAACCGGCCACGATCTGGAAGACCTAGGACTGCTACCTCCGAGGAGAAAAAATTAGATATTCTGCTTGCGCTAAAAGAAAATCCCTAACAATCCACCAATCAGCTTGCTTTAGACCGTGCGATTGATCAAAAATCTGTACGAACCATTCTTCATAGTGAGAAAATGCATTCATATAAAGTTAATGCTGTACAAGAACTTTTGATGTTGACTGTGACCGCAGGCTAGAATTTTGAGAAATAATGACTAGAAAGATTGAAGAGAACCAGCATTTTTCAAACAATATTCTGTTTTCGGATGAAGCCACCTTTACCTTACACGGAATGATCAATAAGCAAAATAACCGCTACTGGGCGCGAAATAACGCAAACTGGTATGAAGAACTGCATACAAAATTCCCAGAAAAAGTTAATGTTTGGGCTGGATTGTTTGCGGACCATGTAATTGGACCCTTTTTTATCGATGGAAATTTGACCGTTGATCGATATCTCCAGCTTCTTCGGCAAGAAATAGTTCCAGCTATAAACAATTTAACTGCCGATATTAACTTAACCTGGTATCAGCAAGATGGAGCTCAGTAGGGAGAGATAGCGGTTTTACTAGCCTCCGTCCCCGGGGAAGCTTATTATCTCAAGATCTCTGACGTCATTCGAAATTTAGGAATCTTGCGCAACGCGTTATTTAGGGCGTGGTTCCTACTATCTGTCAAACCATAAGTGTCATCTGTCAAATGTCAAATGTCACCTGTCACCTGTCATATGTCAAAAATCACGTGACTAGGAAAATGGTCGCCATGCGTAGGATACTTGCGCTATGCTCATAAATTGATTTGCGCAAACGCGAAAATTCCAAGTCGTACCGTTCGGGTGCTATCGACTAAAATCGGTATTTAACCTTGATGATGAGTCATCGAGACATGGCTTAAATTTTTTAAATATAGTGTTACGTCATACCTATCGAATAGCGAAAACCGCATGGAGCCATCTTTAGCCATAAGGGCGCTACAGCTGTTTAAAATATGGCGAGAGACACCAACCAGCGAGTAAGACGGTAACCCCATAGCAAAATCAATCATAGCGGCCTTATTATTAAACTTAGAATAATGAAACTTGAACAAAGAATAGTTGCTAACGGTAAATAATTTCAAGGTCAAACTTGTCACATGATAAGCCAAAAATTCTACGACCCCCGGCACCCCGCACCCTCCGCTTAAGCCGTCGGTTTAAGCGGAAGGCATAACCAAACGCATGCGGTGAAAAAATGACGCGATTCGCCAAACGGTTCGCCGAACGGATCGCAGAACGGTTCGTCGAACGGGTGGCGGTTCGCCGAACGGCTCGCAGAACGGTTCGACGAACGGGTGGCGTTTCGCCGAACGGATCGCCGAACGGATCGCCGAGCGGGTAACGGCTTGCAGAACGGATAGCGGTTCGCCAAACGGATTGCAGAGCGGTTCGCCGAACGGCTTACCGGCTTAAGCGGATGACTTAAACGCAGGTGCAGAGCGCTAGAGCATAATTTACGCCATAATTAAATATTAAATAATAAAACACATTGTATATAATAAATTAAATTTATTTAAGCCACATTGTACATTGACTTTTAGCAATTTTATACACAAGTTTAGTTAATAATACACTACAAGCTACAGCAATAAAAATAATTAAACTGTTATAATATTCATTTGGGTGCTTGGTAACTGCTGGAATCTCTGTAGTGGTTACGTTGTCACATGGTTCGGGAACTTGACTTATTAATGCTTTCCATTCCGTTTCGCCAAAAGTATGATCTCTATAGTGGAATTTAACCTTGTAACGGAGAAATGATTGAGCTGATGCTGGTACAAGTGTCTTGAAAACGCCTACATATCGGTTATCTATTGCTTCATATTGGAGTGAAAGCCATGAGTTATTTGAAGGAAAATCCTTGGTTTCTAACATTATCGAAGCAGCTGACGCATTATAAGGCGCATAAATGTAAAAACATTTTGCACTAAAGCTACTAATACGACGTATGACGAACTTAACAGAACCATGGCTGAAACTTGAATGATCAAAAATGCTGTAGAAAGGTTATAATATCTTCATAGTGACTCATGAGATATAAACAAATCATGCCAACTATGAAAAAATTAATAAACATCCTTTTATAATTTAATGTAATTTTAGAATCAGCTGTTTCAGTCATTCGCTCCTGTTCAAAATTTCGACAAATCCATAAAATCCGAGCTAGCTTACAGGATGAATTTTCTCTATAGTGGTCTGCAAGCGGATCATCGTCTTCTTTCCAATTATATAATTCTACGTGACAAATTACACATTTTACTACGTCAGACTGCCCTGTATAATAAAACCCAGCGGAAGCCAAATCCTTTTGGATTAACTGATGTAGACCAATTTTCAAAGGATAGTAATCGATGCTCGTAATCGAAACGAGTATTTTTAGAATACATGTTTTTGTAGCGGATAACAGCCATCGTCGAGACACATGTTTCTAACTTGAGGGTTCTAACTAAAGTGAGAAATAAAACAAGAAAAATCTTTATTTATTCATTTATTAAGGAAGCAATTTTTTGAAAGTCTTCGCAGACTTTATTAGGATACAAGTATATAAATTCAATTAAATAATATTCACGTTCATCTAAATTTAGCTTACAAAGAGTATAAATTTCATTAAGAATATTCATATCATTATAGTCAACATATGATGCAACATCTGATAAAACATCATCATAAAACGATCTAAAATCTAGGTTATGTAACAATGTTATTCTATAATCAATAAGATCTTTTACAGCCATAAATGCATTAATATCTAAAGTGCTAAAACACACAGCAACATCAGTTTCTTTGCTTTTAAGTCCAATGGTTCGTTCTTTCTCAGCAAGGATGCCGTCCAAATGGTAAAGTTTTCGGATAAAAAATTTTCTACTACATCGCTTTCGTCACGAGCAACCATTTTAGCAGCAGTAGTTAGGAATTCACACCAATCATCATAACTTAGGGAGATGCTAATCTGATCTTCTGGCAGGTTAAAGAGTGTATTAGTTAATTTTACACTCGGAATTAGGCCTCTGGAAACACTGAGTCCAGTTGTAATGTTGAAATGGCGAACTTTTATGCATGATTCAGCCAAAAACTTTGCTTCAGACTTAATTTCTTGCCTCTTTTTTACAACCACCTCGTCCACATATTTCCAGTACGTAGATTCGGTAGACATGTTTGACGAACAATCACTAGTCATTGCTGTAGTTCAACTAAAGTCAGAGAGAGCGAGTTTCTGACTATTAAACTAATTTCCCCCACTCCTCAAGACGTTAATGTTAAGTTCTAGAAACAAAAGCTTGGATAATGCCCAGCCACTCCCTCTCTCTCGGAGAATTCGGAAGCTTTTGCAATTAGGACGGCTTGAAAATCGCTGATAATAGAATCCAAAGAGGTATATTGGTCAACAATAGTATAACGAGAATTAAAAGATTTAATTTCTACATCTCCAGTCGAGGGTAATACATAGCTACCATAAAGCGACATATTCGCTTTGATTCGTGGATGTTCCTCCAAACAATTACTTAGTAATTTTTTAATTTTATCTGTTAGAGCGGTTAAAAACAGCCTAACAGCGGTTTTTTGGGTAGGGTTAAATAGATGATACACCTTCATGCGGTTCTTAAAAGCTGTTGCCACTAGTTTAACATCTTCGCCAATGTCTTGATAACAGTTTTCTTTATGTCTTCGAGTATGATTGTGTCTACTATTTAATGAAAATTCTTGATTACACTGATTACAGAACGGCATTGTAAGAACCTAACAGGAACGTAACTGGGTTTAAACTGAAGTATTTTCTACTGTGTGAACACTTTTTCTTCTACGAAGAGGGGAACTTTTAGCAACATAGTCGGAGAAAGATTTTTATACTCTATACCTCTAAAGGATAAATAATTCTTTAGTTTCTTAAACTCGGGATGAACGCCAATCTTGAGAGGTTTTTTTCTACAATTTACATCTTTAATCGTAACTGCTAAATAAATAGCAAACACCATTTGTAGTTTATGAAATAATTCCCAAGCTGGAGATCGTTTTTCCTATCTATTGGCTTGAGAAGTGGAAAACACCTTGTTCTTCGAGCTTCTGATGAAAAATATTTTGATAAAATCTGCTTCACCCATGGCATACGATCATGAGGCATTCTGGTTAGGTATAGGTAAATTGCAGGAGAAAACTGGCAATTCTCTTTCTTCGATATTTCATTACCAATTTCGAAAGCCCAATCCCATGTGGAATCCTGTTCAATGTTTTTTCTTCTTCTTCATATGAGGTGATAAAATCGCGCACCTGATCATAGTAAATGCCAAAACTTTGTAAACGTTCGCAACACTCTTCAGAATCGATACTATTTCTACTTCTCCACATCTTGACAAAGCTTAAGACACGACTAACGAAACCACCAGAGCTGGAAGCCTTTTAACGCTTACTTAGAAACAAGCTCGACCAATCAGAAATGAGTATTAACAGGTTGAGACTTGTTTTCCTGTTGTTAACCGCAAAAATCCGCTTGCTCATTAAAATTACTGATAAGGCGTTTCCTGTCTAAACCACATCCTTGGAGATATCAATCCAGCTGTTGTGACTCTTATCAAGACCAAGCCATTTAACATACATTTTATTGCCTTTTTTACGCAACACTTGTTCGATAAGAAAAACATCTGGCTGCTTAGTTTTTGTAATTCATGTTCATAAAAACCGCCACTTATAGGGTGTCCTCGCATATCTTCCAGCAAATATGTTGTTGGATTCGTAATTTTAACTTTGATAATTTTAAACAATTCCGTCGTCCAATTAGGCACATAGCCCTTTTCAAAAACATGTTTAGATTTACTGATGCGTACAATGTCTCCAACTTTGAATTTTTGTTTAGCAGCAATCTTAATATGACTGTAAACGGACTTAAGGAGTTGTTGCTCGTTTTCTTTGCTAACATCTTTAGGCTTCATCTTAATAGTGCGATGCCTTGTATTATTATAAGCATTGGTAACTTGTTGCAACAAGTCGAGCCACTTGTGATTGCCATTTAACGTGAACAATCTGAATAATTTTTCTTTTATGGTACGAATAACGCGTTCAGCAATAGATGCTTTTAAAATGCTAAAAGTACTATAGTGTTGGATTCCATGTTTTTTCATAAGACTTTGAAAACTGCTATTGTAGTATTCTTTACCGTTGTCTGTAACCAATTTTTTCGGTATTCTTTTAGACTGTTTAAGTATATTCTCCATAGCCTTGGTAACATCCTGAGCAGATTTCGACTTTATCGGTCTAGTCCATAGAAATTTGGAAAAACAATCAATTACCACAAGTATATATTTAAATCCTTTGTTCTGGCGAGCATACTGATCGAGTTGTGCCAAATCAGAAGCAAATGTATCATCTAACCCATATTGGATAAATCTTCGACGATTAAATTTGTTTCTAGCAGGCTTATGTAACTCTCTAACCACTTGTTCTCGCGCCTTCGACATGACTGACATAATTACTGTTTAACAAACTATATATCAATCGGCTATAGATTAAAATTAATATCACTACCAGTATCTATACCCAACGTTTCGATATTCTTCTTCATTTTAACTATTTCATCATTAATCTTCTTAATCTCTTGCAAATCCTTCTTTCTGCGGTTGTTAGTGACAGTTATGAGATTCGCTACAGCTTCATCATGAGTTTGCCTAAGCTCTTTAAGTTTTGAATCAATTAATTTTAGATCATCAGCTTTTCCTTTCTCGAGTCTCTCAACTTCATCCCTCACGGATTTAAGAGTGGTTTTAGTTAAACTATCCGTATAGTTCTTCAAGCTGGTCTCAAGCTTCTCAAATGACGATTTAAAACTATTTATGTGTGCTTGATGTGATAAAAGATCATTTTTGTAACATAGTAATGTTCTTCTTTAAAGCTGTAAATTCGCCTTGAAACAAGATTTCATTATCCAACACTTTATCGATTCTCTGGTTGGTCATAGTAACCTCTTTCTCCAGTTTTTCCACATGTACATTTAAAGTTTTTATAAAGTCACGAAGTTGTTGTTCAGCCACATAATCAACATAACTTTTTGTGGAAGCATCACTATCTTCCGTAGGCTGTTTCACATTACAAAGTCTATGATCTCTAACATTATAATCACCATCTTTTGTTAAAGTTAAAGTGGTAGGATTTTGCATAAATTTAACCTCTTTTTGAAGCGAAGAGGTAGGCAGAGAACGTCCGAACTTGTCCATGGTTCAAGCTATACTAAAGAATTAGTTTAGTGTTTTCTAATAAAATTCGATTACACCTAGACGCTCCAGTTCAGCTAAAATATTGGTAATTTCATTCGAGGTATTATTATTACCAATCTGTTTAGCGGCCTCAACTTTTCAATCGCTCTACCAACTCATTTACATCATTGTAAAAGATAAACTCTTTAGGTTTTTCCGTATATTCCATTAACGCAGATCCGCTTTTTGAAGGCACTGACGAAGTAGATTTTAAAGCTCTTGTTCGAGTTAAAGGTGGCTCGGTCGATGACGAAACTTTACGTTTAAGCAAAACACCTTGAGATGAAGTGGAAAGAAGTGGCTGGATAATCCTTGTATACTTAGCACCTTTGTTGCCCATTATCTGGCCTAAAGGATCATAGTTCTTTCGATGAACATTGGTTTGTTCTAATATTCGGCGAAAATTCTCTTCATCTTCCTTCTTATTATATATTGGATGATTTAAAAATATTAAGTCATAAAGCCCACGAGTTCCCGGGTAAATGGTATTATCGATCTTAATATCACCATTTCTCATAAAATAAAACGGTTTCGAACCCAACATCCACTTATCGGTTGTGTCATCATAAGTTAATCCATATGTATTATCTATTTTTGACGAGTGTCTCCAATATAAATCCAAGTATTCACGAGCTATTTTCGGATATTGTTCGATAAACTCTTTATATACATGAGGATTTTGTTCTATTGTGGTATTTAAATCATTTCTAAACGAGTCTGCAGAGTTTACAAAAACATTTTCATCGTTATCATCCGTTGTTTGAGCTACCACATGTTCTGGTTGAAACGGGGTTGACAGTCTAGGAACAAAACTGGATTCATTAGTTTCTTTTTCTTCTTCTTCTTCTTTTTCAAATTTTATTCTCTTGACTTCAGGCTTAAGCAAAGTTTTAGGGTTCTTGCGTTTAACTGCTGTTAGCTTATTAAGCGGTTCGGTAATTGGTTTTAAAAACTTATTAAGCGCCTCATCTTCTTCGTTTCTCTCCAACTTTAGTGCCAGATACTTTTTTCGAATACTATTGGAAGCTTCAATTATTTTACGCTTCACATCCTTGTCTAACTTGTTGAGATCCATGGTTGAAAACTGCTAACAGAACGGTTTGCCAAACGGGTCGGATAGGAACGAACCGGTTAGGAACGAACCGGTTGGGAACGGATCGGTTGGGAACGGATCGGTTGGGAACGGACCGGTTGGGAACGGATCGTTTAGGAACAGACCGGTTAGGAATGAACCGGTTGGAAACGGATCGGTTTAAAAGGGATCGTCTAAACAAACAGGTGACGACTTTCGCGCGGATACAGATACGACTGTATCCAATGACAACACCAGCTATACTAACTACAAAGTCACATGTTAGGGTATTATAAAGATATCGAATTTATTGCGATATCTTCCTTTGGTTAAATCACAATCCTTAACAATGACTAAGAATCCATAATTTTCTCGCCAACACTCACTGCAAACCTGTTTAAACTTGTCAAACGGCATATCTGTTGTAACATGATCATCGTAAATATGTTTCAAATTGGTATCATCTTGTTTGAATAACACAAGCATATTGGCATTATCGCGCACTAGTTGTTTAGGTATTTTCGAATAAGTCTGACACAAATAAAAAGAATCAACTTCACTATGACGCCCCATACAAAAATAATTTCTTATTTTATCCTGTTTTCACAAGCAACATCATCGAAAATGAATATAGAGTGAGGTTTAGCAAGCGCTGGATCGATGACGTCATCGTTCTCGCTGAATCCGAAAAATTTTACACCAACAATCCGGTTTAGAGCCGCTTGTAAAAACAGATATTTTTCCTGTAGTAATGATTTCAGAATAAACATACACGTGTTGAAATTTTAACCCGTTTTCATCTATCAAGAGACTTAGCAAGACATTGGTTTTCCACAATTACTAGGCCCGCATATCAAAGCTCTTATCGTATTGGGAAAAAGCCGACCATGACGAGTGTTTGGTTTTTAAACGTAAATCAAAATTACCGATATTAATACCAATCTTTTGTTTCTCTTTGCGCATGCCTATAAAAGCAGTCCTCACCCACGAACGACTTTAGTTGTAATGAGAACGTTGAAGGGTGCAGGTGTCTTAAATACAGTTATTAACAAGCTGCCAGTCGAACTTCATTTACCAGGTTATTCATATTGTGGTCCAGGCACAAAACTTGCAGAAAGATTAGCTCGAGGTGATCCGCCAATAAATAAGCTTGATAGTCATTGCCGCGATCACGATATTTCCTACGCGCAAAGCAAAGATTTAACTCAAAGACATTTAGCCGATAGGAAATTAGAGTATAGAGCTTGGGATCGAGTAAAGGCAAAAGATTCTAGTTTGGGCGAAAAGAGCGCGGCTTGGTTCGTAACTAACGCCATGAAGGTAAAACGTAAGATTGGTGCAGGAGTCTGCAAAAACCGTTTTCCTCGTGCGTTAGAAAGATTAAAAAACAGTTTAAACATATTGGTGAAGGCGCCAAAAATTATAGCAAAGTGTTGAAAGCTGCACGATTATCGGTAAAAAGTCTTGGAGGACGTAGAAAAATCCGTATACCAAGAGTAATACCTGTGCCTAAAATTGGTGGTATTCTTCCTTTAATCCCGATATTCGCAGGACTTAGCGCTTTGGGAGCACTTAGCGGTGGAGCTGCAGGCGTAATGAATGCCGTAAACAGCGCCAAAAATGCTGCGGCTAAATTAAAGGAGTCGCAACGGCATAACGAAACAATGGAGGCGATAGCACTGGGCAAAAAAGGCAGTGGTCTCTATTTGAAAAAATATAAACAAGGACTTGGTTTATACTTGAAAAAGATGCCAAAAAACTACCAATAAAGCTGCCTGATAGACCGCTAACCGATCATGATATTAAACATTATTCTTCTTTGTTAAAAATACCAAATTTTAGAGGCGTTTTTATGCGTGATACTCTACCAAAATCGCCTAAACGCAAAGAGTGTGGCGTAATTAATTTAGATCGAAACATAGGTGTCGGTACGCATTGGGTAGCTTACAAGAAAGATGGCAGCAAAGTTATTTATTTCGATAGTTTTGGCAATTTGAAACCTCCAAAGGAGTTTGTTAAATATGTTAAAAAGTGTAAAATATACTTCAACTATGATCAGTATCAAAATTATGATACAACAAATTGTGGTCATTTGACTTTAGCATTTCTTTACAATAAAAAACTATAAAACAAGAGTGTAGCTGTCGCTGACGTCAGTCATGTCTCAGACGTTCACGTTGAAAGGTCGTTCTCATTCTCTTGAGGCAGTCTTTACACCGCCCATTAGGCTTGATTCAGAAAACGGTTATTCGTTAGCGCTCATTTCGCTAAATACTTGGAATTCTATTCCGAATATCGAACCGGGTAAAAATAAACTCTATTACACCGATCAGCAAAAGCAGGAAAAGGTGTTGGAAATTCCCACTGGTTCATACGAATTGGAAGATATTAACAATTATTTGCAGCAGCATCTTCTTGATTCGAGACCGCTACGAAAGAGAGAGAAAAATCGAGTGTTATTAATAAAACCAAACAATAATACGTTAAAGTGCGAATTGAAGAGTGTTTACGAAATAAATTTTAAACCAAAAGATAGTATTGGTAAATTGCTGGGATTTTCTCCTAGAGTGTTGAAAGCAAACACTTTACACGAATCGGATCTTCCCGTAGATATTATACAAGTTGTTTCGATACGAGTCGAGTGCAACATTATTTCAGGGTCTTATTATACAAGTAATCCTTCGCATACGCTGTACGAATTTACGCCAACAGTTGACCCTGGTTACAGTATAAATATCGAACCGAGAAATTTGATTTTTCTACCGGTTAATCGCAAGGAAATTGACAATATTACACTTACACTTTTGGATCAAGACTCGAAACCGGTTAATTTTCGCGGTGAAGAAGTTGTCATCAGGCTAGAACTTAGACGTCAGCATGGTTTTAGTGTTTAACAACTACTTAAGCACTGACACTACGTCAGGCACTTCATTCGTCCGTGATCCTTCAACGGGAACGCTCACGTCTGCGAATATAGCATTTTTGCATTCTCTAAGCTCCAAGTATCGCTATCATGTCGGAAAAACTACAAATATTCAGACAAGTTCACAGTGATGAATCGGTTATTCGAGAAGAGTGGCACACCTATCATCCGTTCACCAAATCTTTCAACAATAGTGACGAAATTGAAATTGTCATCAATCAGCAAGATGTATTTCTCGATATGGGTAGTGCTGAGCTTTACATTGAAGGTAAATTCGAAGAAGAAGCAGACGCTACCAAGAAAGGTACTTGTACGTTAACCAATAATATGGGAGCTTTTCTGTTTGAATCGATTACCTATGAAGTTAATGGCAAGGAGATTGAAAGAATTCGTGATCCTGGCATTGTAAGCATGGTTAAAGAGTATGCTTTGTCTAAACGAGCAAGAAAGTAAAGCGTTAGATATGGCTGGATGGAATTGGCCTAGTGGTACTCTTAAAACTTTGGATGAAACTTCTAAACAGTTCAGTCTACGTATTCCGCTCGGTTTTTTACTTGGCGTGTTTGCCGACTATAAAAATGTCGTCATGGGAAAACAAAAGCTTAAACTCGTTCGCGCAAGACATGATTATAATTGTTACATCACGACTGCAGGCGTGAATGAACTTCCAACGAAAAAGGCTAATATAACACTTAGTACTGTCGAGTTAAAAGTTAGGCATATTTATCCGAGCGATGCCGTAAAATTAAGGCTTTTGGATGATATTGCTAAAAATAAACCTATATTTATCGCATACCGCCATTGGGAATTACACGAGCTTCCGGCTTTGAGAACTACGAAACGAGATATTTGGACGGTTAAAACAATGTCTGAACGAGCTCGTTACGTCATTGTATTTTTTATGAAGAATCGGAAAGATAATTTCACGAGTGATTGTACGTACCTCGACAATTTAAACATAACCGATGTCAAGCTCTATTTAAATTCTGAATCCTATCCTTATGAAGCGCTAAATCTTAATTTTTCAAACAGACAATTTACTGAAGTCTATCGGATGTATACGGAATTTCAAAAATCCTACTTGGGCAAGCAGTTTAGCGAGCCTCTTATAGACTTTACAAAGTTTGCCAGCAGAGCTATTTTCGTTATCGATTGCTCCAAGCAAAATGAAGCTTTAAAAAGTAACACGATCGATGTTAAATTAGAATTTCAAAGTTCGGAAAATTTTTCTCAAGATTCGCGGGCCTTTTGCCTCATCGTACATGATCGCGTCTTGGAATATCAAGCTTTAAGTGGTCAGGTGCGCGACATTTTGTAATCATTTACCGATTAGCTCTTGCGCAATGAAGTTCGCCGTGGTTGACGTTCAAGGCTGTTTTACACCCGAATTTTATGCAAAAGAACTAGCTATTTATGATGGAAATCAAATGTTTGGTTATGTTTTTAAACCGCTCATACCGTGGCAAGAACTGTCTGAAGATCAAAAGAAGCAAGTAAAATATCTGTATGGTAACCATCATGGAATCCATTACAACTATGGCGAATGGAATTATGATCAGCTGTATTCTATCATTTACAAGAATCTACGAGACGTTGACGTCATCTATGTCAAGGGCCATTTAAAGAAGTATTTTTTAATTAAGACATTTAAAGAAATGAAATTTGATTTACCTACTATTGTAAATTTAGAATTTGTAGCAAATGTCCCAAAATTACCTAAAAATGTTACCTCTTGTTCTTATCATAGTTTAGATATTTGTGCATGTAGTGTTAAAAATGCTTATATATTGTATGATTATATATTTAATCTTTTACCCTCAATAAATGAATAAAATCGATAATTTTGTGTTTTATTTCCTCAGTTTAGCTTCAGCCAATGAGCAAAGCGGTCGCAGCAATTGACGTGCATTTAAGGCGTCTTAAAAAGTTAAAAAAGATATTAAAGTTTATCAAGAAAAAAGTATATGTTAAAATTATTTGCAAGACTGTCTTTGAAAAAATGACTACTAAAAGAATCACCCCCGTACGAGTTTATGATGTTGGTGAAATTATAAGAGTTTTGTATGATAATAATAAAGTTGTACTTACTTATCAGAAGGGACCTGTATTTCCCTTTTCCCACCAGGAGTTTGAAGAGTTCTTGGAGCTGCTGGATCTTGTAAACAACACTTGGATAGATCAAGACTTTAAAATTGGTGCTTACAATATTAACTATTGGCATGAGGAAGAAAGTCAAGGAATGAGGATTATGGATTTGGATAGTGGAGAATCGCTATATTTAGATAAGCCTGAATTGTTAGATTTTGTGAATCATAAATATGACTTGTATGAAATAAATAATAAATTTTTTGTAACTTAATATTTGTTTTCTTAACCTAGAAATAATACAATAGATTTATAAAATAAGCCAATATTTATTAAGTTAAATAAATGTATAAAATGGATACTCTTAACCTATCAATGTATATAAAATTTATTCTTAGCTTAAATACAGAAATATAATAATATAATACATATAAAATAAATACAATAAATACTTAACCTAACAATAAATACAAAAATAAATACATAACCTAAAACTTAATAATATAAAAATGTATATAAAAAATATTTCTTAACCTAACAATAAATACAAAAATAAATACCTTTCCTAAAACTTAATATTCTAACAATGTGCGTGTATAAAAATAATGTATAAAAATATTTCCTAACCTAACAATAAATACATAAATACCTAACCTAATACCCAATAAAGGCTCTGCTGCCAAAAGAAATTAAATTAAAGATAGCTGCCGTGATCAGTCTTATAAGATTCTCCTATGATTCCTGATACAAAACCAAATCTTGATGACCCCAAGCAAGCGTGTACTCAGAATCGGGTATAATGAAGCGCTTGTCGTCCGCGTAAGACAGCGCTACCTTATTTTTCAGTTCGACATACATATCGTGTAAATGTGAGCGGAAAGTCGACATTTCTCGGTGTATTTGCGTTCCCTCTACGTCTACCGCCAGCTTATAATCTTCAAGCGTTAGAGATTTTTGGTGACGTAGTCGGGAACGCCTTTGGCCTTTTAGTCAGCTCACCTTCGACATTTACACAATATGCCTTCGCCCCGGTTCCAAAGAATTCCCAAATAACTTTTCCTGCATACTCATCCTTCATTTTGCCAAGTATAGATTCGTTTACAGGAAGGTTATGTGGATTATTCTGTGAGTAGTTGGACGTGTCAAATTTATTCAAGTTTTCGCGCATGTCATCATAGAAATTTTCAGTAGTTATGTGCAAAATTAAGGAGTCGGTATCAGTGTAAAGTAAGACCGCGTTGTTGCCATATTTAGGTTTAATGTACCCGTACAAAAAGTCATACATAATAGTCTTGGAAATATCCAAGATGCTAAAACCTACATAAATAGGCTTATTATATGTGACTTTTTGTTTTTGCATCTGGATTGCAACCAGATTTTCGGTAAAAAGTGACATGTTTTTAAAATGCGGTTTCGCGATCAGCGCTTCTGCCCCTAATCTCCTACCAACATTTTCCCAGTGGGTGACAAGTTTTATATCTACCCTTTTCTCCACGTTTTCCATCGTTTTCCGAACACGGCATTATTCATAAGTTTGAAAAAGTCTTTTTCAAACTTATTTTTAACTTGATTTCTTTTTGCCGTGTTCAAGTCAATATATTTTTTAACCAAGGAGATTGATCGAAACTTAGTACGCGGTGAATTTTGGTGAGCTTAAGCCCATGGTCTAAACATTGTCGCAAATTTTGATAATGAATAATATATTTTGTTTTATTTTCTAAATTTGGGATTAATTTTGTTATATTTTTATTTTTTGACAATGGCGAAGCGATGGACTCTGGACAAAAGGGTAGTTCGTTGTGGAGGTAATGTAAATCTTCCGGATACTCTAAATCGACTTCTAAAATATACCCGGTGTTTGAATTTTCGCAATACTTTTTAAATCTAAATTTTGAATTTCTGCCTCCTCTAGCCACTTAAAGCCACCAGTTGGTAAATATTGAGACATGGCCGCCCCGTATAAATTGGTAGCGTCCAGATACATGATGTAGGAGGTAGGTTTAGCAGCGTTGTAATGAGGTAAAAATTTATTATTCGCAAATGCTTTTCTAACGCTACACTGACTGACTCCACCGCGAATACCGCGTTTCAGAAAGTGTATCATATCAATGTCTGTGAGTAGCTCTAGCTCAATTTGAGTGTATTTAAGGGCACTCGAAAATGACAGGCCCGGACTTGTATAAAAATTGGCTGGATCTAACCCATAGACATTCATACATACATCTCTGAAATTTTCAAAGACATCAGCTAACAATAATACGTCGGATTTTAAATATATATCTGAATATTGGCCTAAAGTTTCGCATTTGAATAAATTCCACACATTCCAAGCACGCTTGTAATCATCTTTACTAATGTTCTCTTTTTTAAGGTCGTTATAAAAATCTTTGTGTGATGGTAGTTTGGTATCGTCTAATTTTGAAAAATCATCCACATACGAATATGGAAAGACGCCCTTCTGTCGAATTAACTGAAATTTTTCTTCGTCAGGGAAATACTTCCTAACTTCACGGCACTGTTCCGGTTTTAAATTTTGACTTAATTTATCTAGCCCACTTGGCATAAAACGAAAACTGTCCAAAAATCGCAACTTTAAAAATACCTTTTGTTCACGACCTTTTTCCACTTCAAAGCTATCGACCAAAACATGTTTGGTAAAGGAAATGTACCTTTCTTTATTTTGGGCAATGACGTCTAACTTTTCCTCTTCAGTAGCCAGCTGTTTAATCAACAGATGGGAATCGAAGCCGGACAAGTTGTGAAAGAAAATCGGTACGAATTTTGGCACCTTGTAATTCACATTACAAATAGAGTGAGCTGGACCCCGATAAGAACCGGTTAAATGACAATGATCTCTTACTTTTTCGTCTTCTACATTCAAAGGCTTTTCGCAAATATGACAAATTGTTGCCGTATTAAACTCAA
Organism: Listronotus bonariensis; assembly: GCA_014170235.1. Taxonomy (NCBI): domain Eukaryota; kingdom Metazoa; phylum Arthropoda; class Insecta; order Coleoptera; family Curculionidae; genus Listronotus; species Listronotus bonariensis. The sequence goes on along the minus strand of JACEGR010000890.1, from coordinate 97,757 downwards.
TCTGTTGTTGAGGCGTTAGAGGAGTCATAGGCTTTGTGATTTTTATAAAGTCATTGTAGAGACGTTTACAATCGCTCTCCAACAACTCTATAAACTTTTCACTAGCGTCAGTACCCCTATAAGTCTTAAAAACAGATTTAGAGTCGTCAAAAGCACATTTAATATAGTAGGCGAAAGAGTAAGACATATGTTTGTGTGTTTTAATTGTATACGATTCATCAGGGCTCAGCTCATTTTGCTCTATCTCAACGGGCTTTACAACGGTTTCAAAATCTGCGTAAACAACAAAAGGTACTTTTAATTTTTTCTCGAAATCCTCAAATTTAAGTATATTCTCGGGTACGTCTTTACCATATTTATCCTTGCGCAAATTTGTTGTAGGTAATTTAACTGCAACATGGTTACAATCATGTGCCTGATGGGCTTTAAGACCGTTTTCGGTACTGAAATAAACCAAACATCCATCGCACAAATATTTAGGACGCTTGTTTTTAGATAATTGACTTGAGATCAGCCTTGACATGCTTCTTATTAAACAGTAATGATTATTTCCATAATCATCACTGATTAATAACAAGTTAACATGTATCGGTTTTCGAGATTTGGTTAAGTATAAAGGACCAACAACTTCAACACTATTTTTACCGTTTTCGAAAATATTTTCCAAGCCGTATACATTGATAGAAATAGTGTTAAGTTGTTCAAATATATGAACATCTTTAAGCCTCATAGGAAAATCTATACCTGTAAAATCCAATTCATTGACATACTGCTCATAATGAGTCACGCGGTGAGGTGTTTGTTGCCAATCAATTGGATGTAGGTGAGCTAGGACTGACCACATAAAACATTTTTCGTCTTGATTTTGTATGTTTAGGACAGCTAACTTTCTTTCAATCTCTTTAGGCAGCTTGATATACGAGGAAGCCCTCATTGGGTTAAATTTACTTATACTTAATTCTAGATGGAGGAGCTGTTGCAAGGCCCAACCTATAAAAAGAAAAAAATATTGTAATACAAGTTTAAACGAGTTAAAACCTATAAATAAATGTTAATGAGTCATCGTAACCGATTTAAAACCTGTAAATAAATGGTGAGTCATGTAGCTGTATGCGAGTTAAAACCTGTAAATAAATGATAATGAGTCATCACTAATTTTAAAACCTGCAAATAAATGATGAGTCATGTAGCTGTATACGAGTTAAAACCTGTAAATAAATGATAATGAGTCATCACTAATTTTAAAACCTGCAAATAAATGATGAGTCATGTAGCTGTATGCGAGTTAAAACCTGTAAATAAATGCTGATTCATGATGTTATATAAACGAGTTAAAATCTGTAAATAAGAAGTCGGGTGTCTGGAACCAGGCTAAAAGCTGTAAATAAATGATTCGTTGAAATTGTTACTCACCACTATTTTTTCTTGAAACTCTAGGGCCTTTTTGTCCATAATGGCTACAAATTGGGCAAACAGCTCCTCCAGATCGGTGTTCCCGTTCACCACCCGAAATTTGGTGTTAAAGGACTTGACCTCGGCCTCCTCTTTTGACTGCAGGAGGAAGCGACCGAAAAGCTCCACACCGACCTTAAGGTTTTCAAATCGTTCTATCTGTTTCCCCACCAACTTGACGAAATTGGAGTTAAGGTGTTCCGTAAATCTTTTCACGTTGGTGGGGTCCTCATTAGATGTTAGTCGGTATGTCGCAATTCGGCTCCTAAACGACGTCCTGATTAGCTGGATTCCAGCTTCCTCCTGCTCCACGCAACATTTCGACTTATGTTGAAGGGTGCGCAAATGCCCTGGATACTTGGACGAAGGCATATCCATATTGCACACCCCGCAATGCTTAGTGGATGTCGACGGCTCTGTAAAAATAATAATAAATATTAGCCTGCTTATTCAAATATAAAAAATTAAAATTTGGTATGCTTATTCAAATATTAAAAATTAAAATTTGTCATGTTTATTTAAAACATGAAAAAATAATTTAAAAATTACAGTTACGCTTACCAATGCTAAGAAATAATTTATAAAACATAAAAACTTACCGGTTGTTAGGTCAAGTCTAGCCTTCTTATGCGTCATGGCTAGTGGGGCTTCTGCTTGTCTTTTGGGGGCTGGATGTTTTTCCCTCTGATGACGTTGGATGGCCCCTCCGACTTAAAAATGGCCCCACACTTGTCGCAAATTTTGACTGCGGTCCGGCAATCACCATGACGTTTAAGATGGTCCTTACGGGAGAATGTACGGGAACAAAATTCACACTTGAACATTTTTCTAAAAAATTAAAACAATACTATTAGTGTTTAGACCTTAATATCTATAATCTAAATACATTTTAGAGTTATATGTTGAAATATGTACTTAATAATAAACTCTCCCAGAGGTTTTTAATTATGGTGAATGCGCAAGGTTAATTTATGCATAACTTAATGGGTTTTTAATTGACTATGCCTCTTGACAAATGGCGAAGGAATTTTTAGTGAATAAACTGAAGCATTTATTTTTAAAAAACTAAGCAGATTCAACTATATTTGATTTATTTTTCAGGGAAGGCCCCCTTAAAAATTATTATTTTATTTTTATAAATCTTTTTGGCTAATTTAATTTTTTTTTTTAGTATGTTTGATACAATTTAGAATTTTTTTACCCCAAAACACCCTAAAAAAATAAAAAAAATACCCATTTTTCTGATTTTTCCACCGAAAACCCCTTAAAAATTAAAAAATTCTAGCAAATAGTTATTTTAACCAAAATATTTTTTTTTTATAAAAATTAATTTTTGCTCCCCAAAGACACCCTTAAAAATGGGAAAAATCTTGTCAAAACAGCATATTTGTACGAATTTCATCGATTTGAGCAGATTCAACTATATTTGATTTATTTTTCAGGGAAGGCCCCCCTTAAAAATTATGATTTTATTTTTATAAATCTTTGATATATCGAACTAAAAATGAAAAATAAAAAAATAGTTTAAAAACTAAAAAACACGCTTTTATATGCAACCGAACTAAAAATTATAAAATAATTTTTTATTACAAAGAGTTTATCACTACAAAGTAAAAAACATGTTTTTAACTATTATTTATTAAATAATATGGGTGTATTCTAAAAACCCTAAAGGTACTTACATGTTTTATTGTAATAATTCACAAAAACTAGCAAAAATTCACAAAAATTACAAAAAGCTGGAGCGAACACACTACACTGTTGTAGAGGCGCCAGTTGGTTTATAAGTGATGAACAATTTTTTGACCTCGAGGGCATCGTTCCGAGCTTTTATCAGTGTTTGCGTGTAGATAACGTATAAATAATTGGAATGAATGGGTGTTTATTATTTAAAATTTAATTATTAATATTTAAATATTAGGACTTAAATTATATGAGATTATGACCGAGGCTTCCGGCAACTGTGATGTGATTGGTCGGTTTGAGCTCGTGAATTATATACAGGGTGTTTTATTATTTAATATTTAATTATTATGACTTAAATTATGAGATTATGACTGAGGCTTCCGATAACTGTGATGTGATTGGTTGGTTGGAGCGCGTAAATTATATACAGGGTGTTTAATTATTTAATATTTAATATTTAATTATTATGACTTAAATTATATGAGATTATGCTCTAGCGCTTTGCACCTGCGTTTAAGTCATCCGCTTAAGCCTCAGGCCCCTCGTTTAAGCCGCGAGCCGTTCGGCGAACCGCTTTGCGAGCCGCTACCCGTTCGACGAGCCGTTTGGAGAACCGCCCTGAGAGCCGTTCGGCGAACCGTTTGGCGAATCGCGTCATTTTTCACCGCATGCGTTTGGTTATGCCTTCCGCTTAAACCGACGGCTTAAGCGGAGGGTGCGGGGTGCCGGGGGTCGTAGAATTTTTGGCTTATCATGTGACAAGTTTGACCTTGAAATTATTTACCGTTAGCAACTATTCTTTGTTCAAGTTTCATTATTCTAAGTTTAATAATAAGGCCGCTATGATTGATTTTGCTATGGGGTTACCGTCTTACTCGCTGGTTGGTGTCTCTCGCCATATTTTAAACAGCTGTAGCGCCCTTATGGCTAAAGATGGCTCCGTGCGGTTTTCGCTATTCGATAGGTATGACGTAACACTATATTTAAAAAATTTAAGCCATGTCTCGATGACTCATCATCAAGGTTAAATACCGATTTTAGTCGATAGCACCCGAACGGTACGACTTGGAATTTTCGCGTTTGCGCAAATCAATTTATGAGCATAGCGCAAGTATCCTACGCATGGCGACCATTTTCCTAGTCACGTGATTTTTGACATATGACAGGTGACAGGTGACATTTGACATTTGACAGATGACACTTATGGTTTGACAGATAGTAGGAACCACGCCCTAAATAACGCGTTGCGCAAGATTCCTAAATTTCGAATGACGTCAGAGATCTTGAGATAATAAGCTCCCCGGGGGACGGAGGCTAGTAAAACCGCTATCTCTCCCTACTGAGCTCCTCCTCATTTTACTCGTGAGGTTAGAGAATTTTTAGATGTCACGTTCCCAAATCGTTGGATAGGAAGAAGAGGACCTATCGAATGGCCTTCGCGGTCCCCCGATCTTTCGCCATTAGATTTCTTTTATTGGGGTCACCTGAAAAACAATGTTTATAGAAACAAATCAAATAATTTGGAAGAACTAAAACTGAAAATTGTCAATAAAAGTGCCAGAATAACAAGGGATATGGTATTAAATACCCAAAAACATTTTTGCGAAAATTTGTATCATTGTCAGTTAGTAAATGGGGGTCATTTTCAACACTTTATCTTAGATATGTAGATTTTTAACAGTTCTACAACTTTTATATGAAACATTTTTTGGTAACTCTTGTATATTTTGAGATAATCGACCGTTCTGGTAACTTTTCCTAACACTGTATAAAAATAGACGATCTACTGATAATATTTAAAATTTACATTTTTAACTTGAAATCAGTGAATTAGACTTTACTTAGTAAAAGTGGGCCTTAGAGCACTTTCTAAAAATATTTCAAAACCAATTAAAAAATAACTTTTTTTCTTTTTGTAAATTAATAACCGTTTTACAAAGACCTGTTAAGTAATCCTTTAATTTCATAAAAAAATCGAAACATTACACATCAAAGAGACAAAAAAACATCTTTCAAATATTGCACAAGAAACTTTTTCACACACTTCTCATAAAAGATGAAAAGAATAAATATTTTTTAGAAAAGTACGCAGAATGAAGCATATCCCTCTTTTCAAACACATGTTATTACCGTTAAAGAACGGCTTGTAAGATGCCTTGATTATATCTGTTAAGTAATAGGTGTAGAATTACAGAGATTCTGCTAAATACTGGCTTAAGGCGTTGCCGAGTGATCGTTATCGCAAATATTAGAACTCGATTTAACTCTTTACTCTACCTTTTATCAAATTAATCGGAACTAATGGATTTTCTACATTGTTTTGATAGATATTTTTTAATATTCATGCATTTTTATAATATTTATATTATTTTTGAAATCTTTGTATTATTAGAAAGATTGTTTTTTTGTTAATTGGTTTAAACTTTAATTCCCATTTGTTCTATAAGTAAGTCTTGACAAAACCATGGTTTAAAACTCCAAGGGTAAGGCAGAAGGTGGGAATTTAGGGTGCTTTTCATTTTATTTTTTTAATTTTTTGATGTACTGATAAACATTTAATAGCAAATTTTTAACCAGGACAAAAAAAATAGTAATTTCTTTTTCAAGAACAAATAAATACGTTTTTTTCCCAACCGTTAAAAAAATGCAGTTTTTTCAAATCGGTAACATGAAGATAAAGTACTCCATTCTAGTACACTACATAAAGTGTTAAAAGAAGTAACTTTTTTAACACTTCGAAGCTTTTTTCACACTTTGAATTAGTGTTTTGTTTCAGTGCCTACTACAATAAACTTAAATATCAATTTAGGCAATATAACAGTTAACGCGCTATCAACTCTACCAAACTGTCAAGTTACCTTTGATTTCGTCACTATTTCTTTTAGTTCATATGTCACTTGTTTTAAAATTTGATAGTTTGCAAGTTAATAAGTTTAAATTATTAAAACATGTTTAAACTGGTAATTTAGGAAATTTTTATACGGCCGTGGAAAAATATAGTATGAAACACATGAATAAATTGCTTTTTTTTACTCATGGGCTTGCCGCACCCGCCTAACGGCTCGTGCTTTTAAACTTCCCATTCGTAAAAAAAGTATCACTTTATGCACTTGTTACATAAATTACTATTATGGTGCAGTAGTTATCTTTTCTACTATTTTTTTAACACAATTACTTTAAGGGCAGTCGGGTGTTTGGTCGAGCGTGTAAGGCGCCAGGTTGTTGAGCGCACAACCGACGTGAGATGGGTTCAAATCCTGCCGGCGACCAAGGTCAGAAATTTAGTGGTTAGCTCAACAAGACAGACAAAGTGAAAAATGTATCGACGGTAATAGCCAGCAAAGACTAAGGCGCCGGAATATATTTTGCCGTGTCCTGCGCAACCGTAGACATGCAGGTCTTAAGTTGTCGCGCATAGGACTGTGGTTCGGAGTTCACGTTAAGTTGTAGGTCCCGTCTGGCTGACATCACCCAGACTTAAAAGACAGGGCGCACAATAAGCCGAGCGGCTTCAGTGCATGGGTTATCCCGGCTATATTCTAAGGTCTACTTTAAGGGAAATAAAATCTTTAAAATAGCTTTGAATAATTAAAACTATTTTTTTACCGGACAATGTAACATAATGTAGCCCTCTTAAATTTAAATTTAATATAAATAATTCTAAAACCAAATGGTACATGGCCTAAAAATATGTCCAAATACTTGACATCTAATTCACGGCCAAGTTAAATCCAAGCTAATTAAAAATCTCAAACATAAATATTACATTTTGTAAGAAACTTGGCACTCATTTAGATTTTTTTTGCAGCAAAGCCTAACGTATGTCCTAAAAGTTTTGGCACACAATATTTATTGTTTTTTTTAATGAAAAAATTTATTTAAACACTAACTAGTTATCATAAATTACAACTCAATACTTAACTAAACTATACTATCGAATTATGTGGAGTGGCCCATTCTGTTCCACCAGACGCAAATTTCTTCGAATGTCTCTCATGAGATCCTGGACGGAATTCAGTTCAATTTCTCTTAATTTCTCGTAAATTCGTCGTCTTAATTGTTCGTCATCTTGGGCTTCCCAGCCTCCATGATAAACCTTTCTAGACAGTACAGCCCAAAAATCCTCTATTGGGCGAGCCTGCGGCAAGTTTGGAGGATTATCGTTTTTGGGAACAAAAGGTATGTAGTGTTGTCGAAGCCAGTTTTGGGTATCTCTTGAGTAATGGCATGATGCTAGGTCTGGCCAAAACATGATATCGTTATTAGCATGATGTTCGCGGACAAACTGGAAGTAATTTGGAAAGGCAGTTATCAATATAGCTGTGACTATTCAAAGCTTCACCCCTCACTCTTCCCACAAAAGGTCGGGATACACCCCTGTTAGAAATTGCGCATCAGACAAGGATTTTTTCTGCAAATTTCGCTTTATGTTTGTATCTAACATTGTCAGGGCATTCCTCTACGTTGTCCGTATAAAATCCATCGTTTCCCTTCATTTCAGAATTACTCAAAGTGAAATACTTTTCGCCATCTAAAATAATGATTTTTTCATTGGCAAAATGTACCCGCCTCAGTTGACGACAACATCTTGGTATACGAAGAAGCTGCGCTTGAGAGTATTTGGAGCACTTACGTCTCTTTCGATATTTAAGACCATTCTTCTTCAATTACAACAATATCGTACCCTTAGAAGATCTGTATTGCCTAGCCAGTCTCCTCGTTGACATTCCAATCTGGTTTTTTGCTCTTCTCACCAATCTCTCTGACCTCTGTGCGGTAAATGCACGTGGTCTTCCACTTTTTGGGAGATTCAGACATGGTATTCCCTGCTCGCACTCCGCTATTGTTCTATAAATGGTTCTGTGTGAAATGTTTTCATTCTGGAATATTCGACAGATTTCAGCTTTGGGTATCCGCCCAACTAACTTGTAGATACTTTTTCTTATTTTTAATGTATACGACATCTTAAAGCGAAAACTTCAAAATAAATAAAGCTCAACTGACAGTAAATAAAGTAAATAAACTTTTGTTTTCAAAGGCAACTTGATATTATTTTGTTTTTGTTAAAATTAAAGACAATGAGTTTTGTGCCAAAACTTTTAGGACATACGTTATCCAATCAAGCCAATCATAATTTAGGTATTGAACTTGGCTCACCTTTTTTATATTTATGTTTTGGTGGGATCAAAATAATACCTTATTTACCTGTTTGTTTATATTTTGCAAAAGTTTTTCATTCACTTTTATTTTATAAATTAAAACATCAAAAAAAAACATTAATCATTTCTTAGTCCTCTTTACATTAGAACCATTAATTTTGCGGTGGTTTGCGTTTATTGATATTGCGCTTTGAGCATTTTGTGCTAGTCATGCTTTTTAAAAATTAGTTTAGTGTCTTTTTTCCATTGTCAAAGTTTATTGCATTTAAGGATTTTGGAACTATTTATCTTTAAGTCATTTTAAGTGATTTTAAAGTTATGTAAGAAGACAATAAAAACTATGAAAAATATGCTATACAGGGTGGCCCACCATATTCGACACGGTGTGTAGCTGGATAACCATGGGGTTTTTAAAAAGTAAATACTGGAACATATACAGGTCGGATAAGGCCACAGTATAAAATTATTTTACTCTATACAGGATGTCTCAAAAAAGTGTGACGTATCAAAGTTATATTTATTTAAATGGAATATCCTATATTTTATGACGGTTTTAGATTCTACATAAAAAAATAATAGAAGTTTGTTAATAGTACCAAGTGTTTTTTTTCAAAATGCAGGGTGCAATTAAATTAATTTCATTTTAACAATATAAACCCCTTAAACTTTAAAACTTGTTACAAGATTGAGAAAAGTGTGCCCTCTCATACGTAAGTCATATCGAGATCGTAAATTATACAGGGTGATCAAAAAATAATTTAATTTTTTTAGAAAGTCAAATAGCAATATCTCTCTTATTTTAAATAAGAACACCCTGTATTTTTTACACCACATGATGACAAACCAAATGCTCTTTCAAATGGTGTAGGTTGCCTATACCTATCCTTTATACTTTTTAAGTAAATTTCGTTTTAACATATTTTTATTCCAAATGTCTATTTAAATGTAAGTAGGCTGTGATATAGCTATGCCTATTTACTAAGCCACTATTGCAAAATGTAAATTTGTTGGAAAAAGCACAAAATTAAAAGATTTTGTATTATCTGCCACTATTTTTAAAATTCACAGAAAAAAATTCATTATTTGCTTATAATGCTACTTCCAATAACACCTATTTCAGCTGAATGTGGTAATTATAAAATTTGTGTTTTTAAACAGTCCTAATAACGCCTCTGGTCAGTTATGACGACATTCTGTGACCTATAACTCGTTTCTTCCATTATCCATAATAACTGTGTCAAATTTTTTAAAGCAACTATTAAGGTTATCGGATGATTTCTCCTGGAATATTTTTCAGGATTAACTCTAGACTAAAGTAAACCATTTTTTCACATCCTACCAGTATTATATCATCTTGTTGTTATAGAAGAAGAGTGTTTATTTAAAATCATTGAAATTTCTTTTAAACTGACTAAAACACTAGAAATCAATAAATGGTCGTTGTTATTTTCTTAAGAAAAATTTAATGGCTGCTATGTCACAGCCAACATTAATTTAAATAAACATTTGGACTAAAAATTTGTAAAAACAGATTTTACTAAAAGCACAAAAGATAGGTATAGGCATCCTATACACCATTTTAAAGAGTATTTTATTTGTCATCATGTGACGTAAAAAATACAGGGTGTTCCATTTAAAATAAGAGAGATATGGCTATTTGATTTTCTGAAAAATTGAAATTATTTTTGATCACCCTGTACAATATTTGATCTTGATTTGATCTACGTTTAATACAGCAGACTTTTTCTATATCTTGTTACACATTTTAAAGTTTAAAGTGTTAAAAGTGTTAAAAGTAAAATCAATTTAATTTTACCTCTGCATTTTTCAAAAAATAAAATATCACAAGAACGAATAAAATTAGACACTTAGTACTATAAACAAACTTGAGTTATTTTTTAAAGTAGAATCTAAAACCGTCATAAAATATAGGGTGTTCGATTTAAAAAATATAACTTTGATACGTCACACTTTTTTGAGTTTACTATAGACTAAAATAATTTTATACTGTGGTCCTATCAGACCTGTATATGTTCCAGTATTTACTTTTTTAAAAACCCCATGATTATCCAGCTACAGGCCGTGTCGAATATGGTGGGCCACCCTGTAGTATAAATGGTTAGGCGGATTCATTTTATTCAATGGTCTTTTGTTGGGTACACGCCAAAAGTTAATCCAGAAAGAATAGAACCGCTTCGGTTCCAGTCCCGGGTATAGCTAAGCTGACCCTGTTCAGCCTTATTAACCCCTATGAATTGTCCGGTCGCCTGAAACAAAATTCCCATTCGTAAAAAAAAAATATCACTTTTATGCACTTGTTACATAAATAACTATTTATATTGCTAGAGTTACAATAAAATATCTATATCTATCTTATGATTCTAATGGAAAAGTAGAAATGGTAAGAAAATCTTTAAAGCAATTAATTTCGTCATATACCGGATTGCAATTGTACTAATAATACATTACCACATATTACAAAATTTAAGTCATTTAAGAATTTTTTACTTTCTATAAAAAAAAACAGTTAAATTACCGGTTAAAAATATTATCAATAATATTAATGTTGATTGCTTAATTCTCACTGCTTACCCATAATTATCTAATGTGATTTTGTTTTCTACAATTCATTGTGCCGTCATTTTTAACATCTTAACGCACCGTTGTCGTTAACCTAATTTTAATTATGATTAATATTTTGAGAGCCAATTAGGTACCTATAGGATGATACAGTGTGGCTTTTATACTTTCAAAAGTCTTAATTAACATTATAAAAAAATGTATTCAGTAAATTTTACAAGCTTGGTAGTCCTAGTTACCTAATTAATATATTTAATGCGTAAACGGTGTTTAAATAGGGTTGCCTTGGTATATTATTTACCGAAACTATACAGAGTGAGTTTTCTTCTATGTTTAGTACAGCGATCTTATACACCGCTGCAGCTACAAAGACGGTTGAATGGGAAAATAATTGTAGTTTTAGAACTTAGTTTAAATCACTTTTTGGTTTATTTTAAAAAAATCATGGCTTACCAGATATTAAAGAAAAAAACATTTTTTTTTCCAAAAAAATTTCCTGCCCAAGCAGCAAGCTGACGTCATTATGACGTCATTTTTAAGTCATTTTTGGTCATTTGTGGTCATAGGACGTCATCAGACCAAAATTATGACGTCATTTTAATGACGTATTTTTGACGTCGTTAAAATGACGTCTATTTGACGTCATTTTTTTGTCATACTAGCTCATAAAAATCTAAAGACGTCATGCTTAGAAAACCCTTTAGAAAAATTTTGTGTCATTTTTTTATCATTTTATCTTTGGACAATCATTATATGATTCATGTCAAAATCCAAGCGAAATATCATATGAGAGAAAAATAAGACTGATAATTTTACAAAATTGAAATAGGAAAAAACTCTACCGATAGATGGCGTAATGGACAATAAACTACTGCGTTTATTTAACATCTTCGCTTTTTATTGCCTACACCGTACAGATAAGACCAAAATAGTTCAAGACCGGTCTGCGTCTGCGGTTGATTTGCTTAAAAAGAAATATCTTCGGTTAGTGTTAAAATCTGCATCTCCAGGTTGGACATTGTCCCGAGAGATATGACCTTGTAGTGCAAAGAAATTGCAAGCAGTACGGAGTTTTTCCTATTTCAATTTTCAAATAAAATATCGTATCATTTTAGCTTTAAAAAAAAGCATATGCGTCAATTTTTCGTCATCTTAAAGACGTCATTAACGGGACGTCTTTTGTCTCGTGACTTGGGGAGGTCAATTTAACGTCATTTTGTTGTCATCTTATGACGTCTTTGCTGACCAAATGTGACCAATAATGACTTAAAAGAGACGTCAATAAGACGTCAGCTTGCTGCTTGGGTGTAACTTAGTTAATATTCAAAATAGAAAAAAAGTGTAAATAGGAAACTTGTAGATAATTAACTTCTTAATTGAAAGGTGTAATCCGATATTTAATGAAGTGGGCCGTATTTAATGTAGTAAGCCACTAGGAGTCAAAGTTCATAGTCTTCTAGCGCTTTCTACTTATGTTGGGAGCATGCACTGACAAACTTTTAGCTTTTACAAAATGACCAAGGTCTGCCGCTCACTGGCTCTTGGACTATAAAGTGAACATAAAGGTATGATATTGTAGTGTATGTTAAGAAGTTGAGAAATTTTTAGTGATACTAAAATACAAAAATAATATTTGTATATGTACATCTACTTCACCTACTGTTTAAAACGACATTTGAATTAACAGGGTGTTTCCTAACTACGGTACGAAACTTAAAAGGGTAATTTTCTATGACGGCAGCGTCGATCACCGGAGTTAAGCAGTGAAGTGCTCGCCCAAAACTTGGATGGGTGACCGGGCCGTTGTCGATTTTGGGCGACGGCACGCGGTGTTTTGCTCGGGGATGAACAAACGGATCAAGGAGCAACTATCCGAGTTATGAAATAAATGGTGTGTGAATGGGAAGGAGTAGTGGTCAAGGTACAATAAGCCTTCAGCCTGCAGTGCATCACCTAGGGTAGCGGTCGTCGGACCTGGATGGGATGATCCCAAAAGGGGAAAAAAAGAAAAAGGTCTGCCGCTCACTGGCTCTTGGACTATAAAGTGAACATAGCGGTATGATATTGTAGTGTATGTTAAGAAATTAATGATTTTTTTTTTTATGATAACAAAAATAAAAAATAATATTTGTATATGTACATCTAATTTACCTACTGTTTAAAATACCATTTAAATAAACAGGGTGTTTCCGGCAGCGTCGATTACCGGAGTTAACGGTTTTGGGCAATGGCTCGCGGTGTTCTGCTCGGGGGTGAACGAATGGACCGAGTAGCAACCATTCAAGTTATGGAATGAATGGTGTGTGAATGGGAAGGAGTAGGGGTCAAGGTACAATAAACCTTAAGGCTGCAGTGCACCACCTAGGGGGCGATGGTCGGACCTGGGTGCAATGACCCCGAAAAGGCGAAAAAAAGGTCTGCCGCTCACTGGCTCTTGGGCTATAAAGCGAACATAGCGGTATGATATTGTAGTGTATGTTAGTCGGTATTTTTTAAATATCCCAAAAACGCCTCAACCGATTTGGATAAAATTTGGAACACCTATTTGATGTAATGAACAAAATTGTATTTTTTTCTAATCTTTAATTTTAAAATGCGTTAAAAATTATACTAGTTTGTCAGTTTAAACAATTTTCTATCCTACTAATTAATAACAAAGTAGCTGACAGTTAAGTTGAATAAATCTATTCGACTAAAGTTGTTAACTTATTGATGGGACCCCTGTTTTTAGCACTTAATATTAAAAATTAACGTTTTAATAAAGCAATAAAAAGGATAAACGTTATCGTTTTAAGATTCTTTTAAATTTAATTTTTTTGTCACAAATAATATATTTGTGACAAAACATGTAAATCCACATTTTTAAAAAGATCAAAGTGGAAAGTTCGGGGCCTGTTCAGTCAAACCGTATAGGGATGTAAACGTGGTTGCAGATATAAAAAAAATAAAAGAAAAAAATTATTTAACTTACTTTAAATAGTCTTTTAAGAAAGAAAAAGATCTACAGCAGATCTTCTTTCCATCGTATCACACTGTTGGAATAAGTCTCTTGAGTTTTTAGGTGAGTCCCAGATCGTTGCTCTTGATATATCCAAAGCTTTTGACCAGGTGTGGCATGCCGCACTTCTTAATAAACTTCCTGCCTATGGTTTTTCAACTAAACTCTGTACTTGGCTCTCTAGTTATGTATCTGATCGACGTATATCAGTTATTGTGGACGGCCATTCTTCAAGCTTTCACCAAGTAAATGCTGGAGTCCCTCAGGGCTCAGTTTTGGCACCAACACTGTTTCTTCTTCACATCAACGAACTTCTCTCGTCCACAACTAATTCCATTCATAGTTTCGCCGACGATAGTACCCTTCACTCCAGTTTTCAGGTTCCTAAACCCATCACTAAACCTGACTTGGAAAACAAATGCAGAGCGATGCAGATATCTCTTTCGACGGATCTTAATTTAATATTGGATTGGGGTGCCAAAAATCTCGTCCATTTTAATGCATTCAAAACACAATCATGTTCCTTGTTGCGAAAAGAGTCATTAAAAACTCATCCTCTACTTATGAGCGGCCAAGTTTTACAGAGCAAGGACACCTTCAATCTTGTGGGCGTCACATTTGAAAGTAACCTTAACTGGCATAAACACATATCTATAGCCACGGCTTCTTCAAAAAGCTTGGATTTCTCTTTCGAGCCAAAAAGTATTTTTCCGCTTCTAATTTATACACTTTATATGTGGCCCAAATCCGACCTCCCTTGGAATATTGTTCTCATATCTGGGGCATGGCGTCCCCCACAACCCTAAGCATTCTTGATTCTATTCAAAGAAGAGCGATTCGTCTCATTAATGATCCTTCACTTACAGAAAGACTTCCCTCTCTTGCCCATCGTCGGACTGTGGGGATTTATCGCTTTTTATAGGTACATCCATGACTTCTGCTCTGAAGAATTGTCCAGTATAGTTTCTCCACTCACGGTTCCCAACAGAGAAACTCGTGGTTCCGCGCGTATGCATCCCTATACGGTCCAACTGGACAGGCCCCAAACTTCTCACTTTGTTTGTTCTTTTATCCCTAGAGTTTCTAGATTGTGGAACCTGCTGCCCGCGGAGGCCTTTCCTTCCCCCGCAAATCTTCAAGTATTTAAGTCCCGTGTCAACAAACTTCCTCTTACCTTGCTTAAAACACCCACGGTACGTTAGTATTTAGGCTTTTAGCCTTCGTGGTTTGTCCAAAGATAAAAAAAAAAGATAAAATATTTCTTTTTGATGCGATGTTCACCATGTATTTGCTCTGAATTGAAATAAATTAGACCAAAGCATCTAACGTAATCCTATTAAAGTAAATAAGATTCGCCTCTTTTATTCTTCATTTCTTTGAAGTTATTCTTCTTCATTTAAAAATAGATTTGATTTTTAAATTCGTCAGACATCTGTTGCTGGCAATATGAATTAACAGTTCTTCGTAATTATTATATTGTCAGCAGTACCTTTACTTCTATGAAATACTCGTTATATGCGTTAAATAAAGGAAAATAGTGCAGTCAAATAAAAAAACGTTTTCTACAAAAAAGTTTCTAACAAGTTCATAATAAATGTTTTTTTAAAGACTACACTACTACTTTTTTTTTTGCAGAATCATGTTCAGAATAAAATTATTTTTATACTTCCAATTTATTTAAAAAAAAATTAAAAAAACTAATTTAAAGTGTTGTCCTTGTTGATTTTAATTTAGTTGAAAACAATCTTTTGAGTTCATGAATGTGGCTAAAATAAAACAAATACCAAAAAAATTAAAAATATTTATAAATAACGTTTATTGCAACAAAAATTACCTGTATGACAATACAAAAAAAGAAAATACACCTTATACTCTGTGGCCCTTCCATACTTCTGAGTTATGAGTTTACACGTCTGGGCATGGAAATGATTAAATTAATAATTAATTCCTCCAATATGCGGTCCCATTCTTCTTCGGCGGTTACCGCAAATTCCTCCTTGGTTCTAGGTAAAGGATTGCGATTGTGGATAGCTCTGAAAACAATATTCCACAGATTCTCAATTGAATTCATGTCTGGAAAATTAGCTGGCCACTCAAATCTATTGATTTCTTCAGCATTAAGAAGCTCCTGAACTCTTCTGCCTCGTTGTGGTCTGGCGTTATCATCCATGAAAATGAAATTCTCTCCAGATTCATGGCAGAGGGGAATGGCAACTGGCCTAATAACATTTTCCATGTAAATTTCGCTAGTCATATTTTGTTGTATGCGAATTAATGGGGTTCGGCGGTTGTAGATTATTCCTCTTTACAACATTACTGTTCCCCCTTGATAGGGAACAACTTTACGAGAATAGTTGAGTCTTGACTGACGGGCGTCTCTCCATACCCTTTGACGATGGTCATCACTGATCAGACCGAATCTTGATTCGTCAGAGAAAAGAACTCTTTTCCACTGGGCTAAAAACCATTCCCTATGGTTTCTCGCCCACTGGTGGCGGGCAGCACGGTGTCGAGGCAATAAAAGAGGTATCCTTAAAAATCTTCTGGCCCATAAATTTACGCTGTAAAGTCGTCTGCGAATGGAATTGGTGAAAATTACGCGGTTGAACGTGCCTTGGAAATGATCTCTAATGGCTCGGGCCGTTGCGTTCCGATTTCGGCGGGTAAATTGGATAACATATCTGTCTTCCCTTTCGGTAGAAATACGTGGCCATCCACTACGAGGCAATCTTTCCACATTTCCATTTTTTTGATACATGTTGATGATTCGACTCACAGAAGAGCTTGGAATATTTAAACTGGCTGAAATATGGTGATTGGAAAATCCAGATTCATGCAGAGCAATTATTCTTGCTCTGTTATAAACAGAAATTTCACGTTCTGGCATTTTTAGTTAGAACCAATGCAAATAAACTAAATAAAAGTAACATATTAATTTCAAATCTTCGCAAAAACCACAAAAACTCTTATCTCCCAATAAGTATGTGATCTTTTTATTTCGTAAATAAAAGAATATTTTTATCTGATACTAAAAACATGTAGGATTTTTATAACCAAGATATACAGGGTGTCCAAGACTTTTGGCGTTGTATTATGATGCCAGCCTGCATCTTGTTTAAAAATGTTTTTATATATTAAATTAAATGGTATGTAATTTTTTGACCTGACGACTCCTAAGTTTAATGTGGTTTAATTTTTAAACGGTTTGACCTGCTTATTTATTAAATTGTTTAGGTTAAATGTAGTAATTAAAATTTGACTCCCTGAAGACAGATTGATCTGAAATTTGGTACACACTCTTAAACTTGATAACAATACAATATAATACATTCTTTATGATTGTGAATCCAAGATGACTGCCGATACAAGATGGCAAATTACATCAACAACAACCTCAATATGGATATTAAATGAAAGGGCTTGATTGGTAGAAAAGAGTTTAATATGAGAAAAATTAAAATCTAAGATTGCCGCCACTACAAAATGGCGACAATATTTTTATATAACTGCCTTAATGTGAGTATCCAGGGTAAATGAAAGATCTTGATGGGTAGAATAGGGCTCACAAGATGGCCGCCGTCACAAAATGGGTATTTAATGAAAGGGCTTGATTGGTAGAATAGAGATTATTCTGAAATAAATGAACCTAATAAAATGGAATGTATCAAGTAACAACAAAACTAGTAACTAAAAAATAAATTATATTTAAAAAATGTGTTAAATTATTTTATTACAATAAAAATGATGTAGGTTATGCTAAAAAATAGTTCGGTAAGTCCTAGCTACCAGATCGCAACAATCTTCTCATCAGTCTGGGATATTGATAAGACAAATAATAAAATCACACTTTTAATCGCATCCTGTATATCTTAAGAGATAACAAAAATCTGATTAGTAATTTTGACACTACGAAATCAACTTAACAAACTAATACACACACCTCCAAAATTCTTGGCCCCCTGGTACTTAAAAATGTAATGCACTTAAAGTGTAAAAATGTCTTACATCTAATAAATTGCTTTATTGCATTTTGTATCTTCAAATATTGTTGTTTTGCTGCTTAATTAAAAAAACGGAATAAAAGTAAAAAATATGTAAAAAAAAAAAATGAAAACATTATTTAATTTTTTTAATAAAAAAATGTAAGAATACAACATAACAAAACATGAATAATCAACATGGCCACACCCTTGCTCAATGAGTTGACCAACACGTCTTGGCATACTGCGAATAAGGTTGTCAATATAACCTTGATCCATGTTGTCACATTCCTCTTGGGCGGCTTAAACCAGTTCCTGAAGGGTTACAGGAGGATTTTCTCTTTCTTTTATTGCTCTAGCAATATGGTCCCACACATGTTCAATCGGATTTATGTCTGGCAAGTGCGCAGGCTAGTCCAATCGTTCGATATTTCCTTCTCGAAGCATGTTTTGCACCCTTTGAGTACGATGTGGCGTGGCATTGTCATCTTAAGAAATAAAATTTTCACCAAATTCGTTGCGCTCGATAGAATAAGTAGAGTTCGCCGCCCGTACATTATTCCGCCCCAAAACATGACTGTCTCCCCTTGGTAAGGAGCAACTTTTCTGGCAAAAATTAGTCGTTCCAGTCTACCTGGACCCTTCCATACCCTTTCTCTGCGGCTGTCACTTACCAGGCCAAATCTTGTCTCATCGGAGAAAACGACATTTTGCCATTGTTGTAAAAGCCAATTTCTACGCTCCTGACCCCATTGCAATCGTGCAGCAATATGTCGAGGTAAAAGCGTAAGCACTCTTAGGGGTCTTCTGGCTCCTAAATTGTTGGAATGTATTCGCCTTCGAATTGTACTTATTGAAATTCTTTTCTGGTACGTACGTAAAAAATGTCTTCAAAGGGCTGGTACAGTGATTCTCCTATTCCTACGAACATAACCAGTCACATAACGGTCTTCTCTATGTGTGGTTACTCTAGGACGACCAGTTCCTCGCCTTCGGTCAACGCCACCAGTTTCTTCGAACAAAGTTTTTATGCGTCTGACTGAGGTCCTGGGGATGTTAAGACGGTCCGAAATTTGGTGCTTTGACACACCTTCTTGGTGTAAAGCCACTATTCTTCCTGTGTTAAACGAAAAATCGGATTTTCCGGCATTCTCTACAAAAATTGTTTGTGTGTATTCTTTCGATTAAAATTTAGAACTGCTATCTTTTAAAGATATCCCTTTATTTTCGGACTTAAGCTATCAATTTTTGTTTTTTTTTTCGATACGAATATTCAACATTTAAATAACAATTTATGTACAAATTTTTGTCGTTCTATAGTAACGTGTTTAAGAAAAATAAAAAAATGAAATCTTAGAAAAGACGGAACTCTAAAATCCAAAACATTGGAAAAAATTGTTACGTTAAATTATTTCACATGGTATTCCAAAATTTAGGCAAAATAAACATTCGGCTCTCCCCTGTATAACACCTAATTATATAAAACGTTTTGCAATCCCCATAATAAATATTAATCTTGATGGAAAGAGCTACAACCGGAGAAAAAGATAATTGAAGTCGAACCAAAAATTCAAAAAGTTATTATTTAATATTAAACTTTAACAAAATGTTTGTTTTTGTTGTGTCCAGGTGTGTATTTTTTCCGTTGCCTCCTTATGCCTTGTTTTTAGAAGTGCTTGCTTCTGGCCGAGACACAAACAAAAAATTGAACAATTTCTGTAAATATGGTAAACATTTTTCTTCATTTTTGATCTAGATACCAATTTTTATTAGTTGATTGTGTGGCAACATTGTGTCTCTTAATTTGAATTCCAATTGTGCAAGGATACCTGCTCTAAAAATGTTCTTTTTTTCTTTGTATATCTCCGCCAGCCTTCAGAATGAATGATGATATTTCTTCAGAAGCAACCGCATTAATATCGCTCCTAATTGTACAATGAGCTACTAACGAGTCAATATAAGTGATAAATATCTTTAAAGAAAGATAAGCTACTGTTAATAAACAAAGCAGTCTAGATGCATTATGGGGAAAGAATGGAGGCTGTGATTATAATAAATGTTATGTGTGGCTTTGTTCAAGACTTCTTTTATTAGTTTGTCCGCAATATTATAAAAAACTGCTTTCGTTTTAAACGCAATATTATTAATTTTTATGTATGACTGTAAAGTGGCCCTTTATACAGGGTGTTTGTAAATCATGGATCTAAAGTGTTATGGTAGAATCCTTCCATACAAATAAGAAAGGAAAGTTCATGTAATTATGTGTTCCCAAATTCTTCGTTTGTCCTTATAAGGAAAAAAACGACACTTTTCCTTCCGGGGTAAAAATGTTTACTTTTTCTTTCGAGCAAAAAAAGTGTACTTTTCCTTTCTTTACCAGGCGTCATACTATTTTGCTTTTCGTTTTTATGTTTCTGCCGTTGCTTTGTTTTTACTTTCATATTCATCAATAAGTAATACTAATCAGGAGTCTAACTAAGAACGTGTGTGAGAAAAGATATTCTCTTGTAAATGAGCAGTTATTCTTTGACTTTAATCCGGAGGCTAGTCTAGCTATCAGTTTAGGAAACTTAACATCTACATGTTCTTTAATATTTCTATTCATATGACGTAACGTACTATATTTGCTTAGAGATTACTTCAAAGTCCATTTTGCTTTAGAATGATAATTTTTCTTCGATCGAATAAAAGTGTTTACCCATGTCACATTTATTATTGTTATTGTTCAAGTTCTTTATTTAGTAACCTTGTACTTATTATAAATGTTACAATTATTACTAAAACTTTAACGGCATTGCAGAATTTATGATGACAATCACTAAGCACAACAATTTGTCTACAATTAGACTATCTTTTTGTACTTTTATTACATTTATTGAAATATTGATTAAAAAAAATAATTAAAAATACGATAATAAATGGTAATAAGAGCAAGCAAAACTTGACTATGAAATGTCATTTTGCAATAAGATAGTTCAAATTTATGTCGATGAGGGCGCAACGTTGCCAAGTCGCTTGATTTTAACAACTTAATTGCCCACTCCCAAGGTAGTCACCAAATTGTACATTATTGGAGATGCAATCTCTGGTACAATAATTTAAAATAAGTGAAAACTATGAGAAAACAAACAGTCACTGACATAGTAACCGTTAAGATGCTTAAAATTTTTATATTTTAAAATAAGTTAGCTATTGGCAAATGAGTTATAACTAACGTGCTTCAAAAGTAGCGGTCGATTTTTTTAAATTAAAATTCAAAATAGCCGCCGTCCCAAAATGGCGGATTACATATTTTCCACAACTACTTCAGTATGGGTATCTAATGAAAGAGGTTGATTGGTAGAATAGACCTTATTCTAAAAAAAATCAACATAATTAGAAGTAATAAATAACAACAAACCAAAAGTTAAAAATAAATTATATTAAAAAATTATGTTAAACGGTTTTTTACAATAAAATGATGTAGGTTATGGACTAAAAGCTAAAAAAATTATTCGGTCCTAGCTACCAGATAGAGCAAATCTTCTCATTAATTTGGGGTATTGATCAGGAAAATAATAACATCGTTGAGCACGTGACAATTCTATCATAATATTTACTCTGGATACGCTACGCCTAACGATTTTATTATTTGTCTGATCAAAACCTCACATTAATGAGAAGATTGGAGCAATTTGGTAGCTGGGACTTACCAAGTTATTTTTAGCTTTAGTACCGTTTAAAATATTATCCAAATATTTTTAATATACTGAGGTCAATTTGAATAAAATTTGGTAAATTTATATAAATTAATAAGGCCGTTCTTTAGTGCTAACCAGATTGTTATTATTGGGTCCAGTGGCGTCTCAGTCGGCACCGCAATTTATATTTTTGAGAAAAATATTACGCCACTGACTTTTCTTGGCGTTTTTATATATTTTTAAAACTAGGCAATTAATTATATAACTTTTTGATATTTTGCTATTTTTTCGTATTAAGCTTAGTTTCCGAGGAAAAAAATAAAGCCACTTTAGGTCATTTTAAAAAGTAGCCCTAAACAGCATAAAATTGGGATTTTGATCTTGGTAAATAGGAAAAATAAAAAGTTTTGATAAAATACACGACTGCCAATTTACTTTATGGCAAATTATTGTTTTATTTTAAGTTTTGCTTTTTTTTATTTTTTCTTTTTTATCTTTGGACCATCCACGAAGGCTAAACCCTAAATACCTACTAACGTAAGGTGGGTGTCTTAAGCGAGGTGAGAGGGAGTTTGTTGACACGAGACCTAAATATTTAACGACTTGGGGGGAAGGAAAGACCTCCGCGGGCAAGCAGGTTCCACATTCTAGAAACTCTAGGGATAAAAGAATGAACAAAGTGGGAAGTTCGGGGCCTGTCCAATTGGATTTGTATAGAGATGCATACGCGCGCACCACGAGTTTCTCTGTTGGGAACCGTGAGTGGAGGAACTAAACTGGACAATTCTTTAGAGCAGAAGCCATGAAATACCTATAAAAAGCGATAACCCCACAGCTCAACGATGGGCAAGAGAGGGAAGCCTTTCTGTAAGTGAAGGATCATTAATGAGACAAATAGCTCTTCTTTAAATGGAATCGTGTTGTTTATGAGTACTTTTAGAAGAAATTAAAGTAGCTTTAATATTTTTCTCAAAAACGAAGGTAGATGCAAATTAAACATACAAAGAAATAAAAAGTTGTAATATTAATTACACCATTATAAAAATATATAAAAACGACAAAAAAGTCAGTAGCGTACTTTTTTTTCTCAATAATATAAGTTGCGGTACCCACTGAGACGTCACTGGACCCAATAATAACAATCTGGTTAGGGCTTAATAAGCGCCTTATTTCTTTAAATAAATGTACCAAATTTTATCCGGCCTAAGCATATTAAAAATATTTAGACAAAACTATTTTTTTAATTTTTACGCCTTGTTACTTAGTAAGGAAGCAATTCCGGACACCTTGAAGTTTTGTACCGTTGTTTGAAAACGCCCTGTATAATAAGTCACAATAACAATAATTAAAAAAATGGTTGAATGAGGAACTGAACAATTCGAAAAGACGTTTAGACATGATTAATTAATGAAGATATATTATTCATATTTATAACTTACTTATTCTTATAAAATATAGCTATTACAAAACTTTTTTTTAAGAATAATTATTAATTATTTAAGTTATTATAAATAACAAATACAATTAAAATTATTTATTTACAAGTCAAGTAGTAATCAACAATTTGACACATTGTAATACACCCACAATATAAATTACAAAACTGAAAACCTTGTCTGCATACTTTTGTATTTTTAACAACAATTAAAAAAAAGTGTATGTATATGATTTTAAAGCTTATATGTGAATGTGTAATCGTATAAGGTACACAATAAGCAAAAGAATTAGATAGATTTTTGCAATACGGGAGTAATTTTAAACATTAATAATGAAAGAGGGACTCTTGTTTCTTATCAGTTTTATTATAAACTAGCCGACCGTGCCCACTTCGTTGGGCGTTAATTATATTTTTTCTGAACTTTTTTTCATTCATAATAAAATATAGCCTATAGTATTCTTTCATAGTGTAGCTTTCTAATTGTGAAAGAATTTTCATCATCGGTTCGGTATTTCCGAAAATTAGCCCTTACAATTAAACAATCAACAATCGAACTAACTCTGGCGAGCGACAACGGGCTTTTATATATTCAGAGAGCTGGCTTTAGAATATTCGGGAAAGTTTGAGAATATTTTCTTTTTCACACCTTATAAAGTTTATATACTCGACAACAGATGGCGCCACAACACTTTTCTAAATGAAGTTCAAATACTTGACAACAGATGGCGCCACTACACTTAATTTCCATTGAAGGATTGAAAGAGCCCTTATATCTTTAAAAATACGTCCTTTAGGTTAAAACGGAAACTTTCTTGTTCGAGGGGGATAAAGGGCTTTGACACTATATAAGTCCCTTTATCGTATCGGCACTATTTTTTAAGGTTTATCTGCACGCACATTTTATCAACTTAGTTTTATTATATACTAGCTATGATTTCCAGCTTCGCTCGGGAGTTGATATGAGACCCAAATAACCGTTGTTCTGAATGAAGTTCAAATACTCGACAACAGATGGCGCCACTACACTTAATTTCCAAGTTGAAGGATTGGAAGAGACCTTATATCTTTAAAAATACGCCCTTTAGGGTAAAACGGGAACTTTCTTGTTCGAGGGGGATAAAGGGCTATCACACTATATAAGTTCCTTTTTTTGTATTGGGACTTATATATATTGATAATAATATTGTGATTTTTGTCAAACTTTTTAACGACACATTCAGTATATTGTAAAGCATATTTGATAACGTAAAATAATATTGCTCAAAAAAATAATAAAAGATAGTTTTTCTTATTATTTGAAAACACGTTAAAAAATTTTGCTTTAATTTAGTCATAATAAATTTACACGTGGTGCCAGCTCTTTGAATTTGAGATTAAATGTATTTAGGACTAGTAGGTAGAGATTAGAAAAAGAACGAATACATACAAAATTTGCTGACTTCTCTAATATAGTAAATAAATTTTAATTTTAGGTATTGTTGTAAACTAAAATGCAAAATAAGGCATTATTCACATTATTTGTGCACTCCTGGTTTGTTCTCGGTTTGCTCTCGGTTCCCTCTAGGTCCGATAAATTATTTTTAAGTGGAAAACAATGAGCCTGTTCATACTATCGATACCGCTCCAGTCTCGGTACGGTCTCATTTCAATACTGATACACTTTAAGGAATATTTTATCGGGGCGAGACCGGACTTATCGATAATACGAGGGCGGTCCGATAAGTACCGTATGGCGCCACATTAAAAAATAATTTACTATCGTATAAAATATTCTTGTAGACGGCTACCGTTAAAATTTTAGTTGAATCGGACTCCTATTTTTGTTTCGACTAGGTGTAAAAAGGGCGTGTCTGCGGATTGTAGAAAAAGAAATATCGGTCAGTGATTTGATTCTTGTTTTTGGAAGAGAAGTCGAGCAGTGAAACAAAGAACGCTTGGATCGTGTGTACGGGGACATTTCTCCTTCGATGTTGACTGTCAAAAATTGGTTAAATGAGTTTCAACGTGGTCGCACGTCGGTTTTTGATGAGCTACGCCCAGGAACTTCAATAACGGCTATCACAGGGGATAACGAAACAAAACCCAAAATCGCATATTGGCAGACCGTCGATTAAATGGGCGCAAGATTGTTGAGATAGTAGACATCTCAAACGACCGCGTGGATCATATGCTACATGAAATTTTGGGAATGAAAAAGCTGCCAGACCACTTCAAAGCAGTATTAGACTCTGTTTACGCCCAACCCAAAATAGTCTGATTGAAAGTAATTTTCTGATTAGTTAGGAATTTTTAAGTCTGCAAATGGCATGACGTTAGGTACGTTTTTGACTTCGTTTTACTGCGTCGTCAATAAAATAATAATAAAAAAGTGTTATTTCAAAAAATTAAATAATTTTATTAATTTTCAATAGTATTTCCGATATTCATAATTTGTAACTAACTTTGAATTAGTAGAAATGACTGGTGAGAAATTGTTAAATCCTGAAAAAGGTTATTTATTATAATATAAATAATTTTTACTTAATATTTAATTGCTTAAATTTTTGTACAGCGTGTAATATTTGCCTTCATTCTTTCGCGTTTTCAAATATAGATGAACCTCTATTCTTCTTTTTTTTTTGTGTTTTTAAATTTTTTAAAGTTTTCTTTCAAAAGTGTAACTGTCACAGCTAATTCTTTAGTGAAAAGAATCAATCAATTAACTTAGAAAAAAGACTAAAGCAAATCTGAGCATACCTGCACAGTAAGTGTAAGAGTAATGTAAGTGGCTTTAAATTAAAAACACAACATTACAGATCTACAGTAATCAATCATTTGGAAATTAAAACCATATTCTGCAGGCTACGTTTAACTTCATACTATAAATGCAAAATTAACATTGTGCCATTTTACACCATCTTTTTCACGCATTGGCAAAAATTAACCATGAAAGTTTAGAAGTGGCATGACGTGTATATTAATAAAAAAAAAGAATAATCAAGATATTTACGCAGTTGTTATCAATCACTATTTGTTTATTAAATTCCACTAGTTTTTTTTTACCCAATAACATTTAAAGCGCAAAAGATGTAGTTTCCATTAGTTTACCAAATTTCATTTAAATATTAACAGCATCAATATTTTTGTCACGTATTGATTTATTACTTCAATCAAATTGATAATGGTCAGTCTAGGAATCAAACGTATGACTTTTACTTTTTATTATATTTCTTATAGTACCATTATGATCGACCTTCTTAATTTATTAGGTGAGTTGTAGTGTTAGTATTGCGTCAAGTATCTAATTTTATATTATAAAAGGATATCTTTTGACTAATAGGATCTTCAAAATACAAGGCTTAAATCCAGTAAAATTATAAGAGTTGTTTAATTTGAATTACTAATTTTATTAATTTTGTCTATTTTTTGGTTAATTTGCAAATACCATTTTTTATTGACATATTTGTTCCAGCGCTTGCCATTGCTCGCAGATCCCATTTATAGGGGATATTCTTTGTCGTGTAATGTCGGTACTTTGTCCAGGTTGATGTGCCCACTGTAGGTTCCCAGGTCCAGTCCGCTAGGTTTAGGGATTCGGATTTAATTTTTAGGTTCCAAATATGTCTTTTCGTGGACCTTCTAGACCTCTACATTCCATAATTACGTTGAAAGGGGTTTCATCCCTATTTCTGCATTATCTACAGAGGATATCCGCTACCAAACCCAATCTGGCAAGGGGTTTTAGCATTGTTCTGGTATGCATTATCTTCGTTTTTGATGACCATAATTCCTCAAACTTTCCTTTGTTTTAATCCTTGGCCCTTCGCCTAAAAACCCCACTGGACATTTTCGGGGGCAGGCTACTGCCAGAGTTATTAATACCCGCTATCGCCAGTTTATCCGGTGCCTCGTTTCCTTTAATACCAGAGTGTCCTGTTACCCATATAAAATTTGACCGTATTAGACTTCGTTAATGTATTGAGAGTCTCCGTACAGTCTTTAACTAGCTTGGACCACTGATCTCGATGGATTGCCAATGTTATTAATACCCGCTATCGCCAGTTTATCCGGTGCCTCGTTTCCTTTAATACCAGAGTGTCCTGTTACCCATATAAAATTTGACCGTATTAGACTTCGTTAATGTATTGAGAGTCTCCGTACAGTCTTTAACTAGCTTGGACCACTGATCTCGATGGATTGCCAATGGTATTACCTGCGCAAAATAACAGTTACATTTCATGGGCGAAAAAACTGGTTTGTGCGCAAGCAAATTGTGGGAGAACGAGCCTGGCGCCAAACAGACTATCCGCATTATCGGCAAGAATTTGTCGATGCCATCTTGGTTTTCTGTTCGGAGTACGGTCGCTAATAAGCGTCACGGTCAGACCGCGGACGGAGGGTACGGGGTGCCGGTGTTTGTATTTTGCCACGGCTTTTAAGTGCGCATGTTCGTCCACCCGTCCATTTGTTTACTGCGCAAGGTCGTAAAAACCCGAAAAATGCTTTTTGCCACTGCGGATATAAATGTATGGCTTGGACTCAATTGATACCCTACTTAAAAGTTGTAGGGCGGATCCTGATTCACTGCATACCCAGGGTGTTTTCTAATTGCGGTAAGAAAATTAAAGGGCGTATTCCTTAGACAATTTTATGAAAAAAAGTTTATGTAAAATTAATTGACTGGTAAAAGATACACCTTCAGAAAGTGTTTTTATTTTCCTAAACTATTTATAATAGCTATTTATGTATCAAGGGCGTTACTAGGACTATAATGCCCTGAAGGTCGAAATAGCCCGAGGGCCTCTGGCCTGAGGGCTAGATTTCGACCTGATGGGCATTATAGTCCAGTAAAGCCCGTGGTGCATACAATGCTTTATGTTTTACCCAAAAAGAGTTTTTCAATGACTAATTACATTATTTATTCGCCCTATAAAAATAAGTTGCACCTGTACCTGTATACGTAAGTAGATAATGACTGGTGTTAAGTTTGACTTTGATGTTTCTATCAGTTAGTCAGTTGGCATTTTTTATTTAACGATTTGCTTAAAATGGAAGAAATTCCACAAAATATAAAAGAAAAGGCCATAAAAGCGACCGAAAATCTTTTGCCAGTTAAATCAAGGCAACAGTATGATCGGGAGTATAGCATATTTGGTATTTGGAAAGATGCGAACGCAATTCTTCAAATAACCGAAACCGTTTTAATGGCATATTTTTAGGAACTGGAAAGTTATTGATTTTATTTTAATACATATGTTTAACAAACTTTATTATTTTTAGTCGAAAAATACAGTCCGAACTCTCTCTGGACCAAGTATTCCACCCTAAGGTCTACGTTGATGGTCTATGAAAATATAGACATTTCGCAATACCATCGTCTCATATCTTTTTAAAAGTTAAGTCGAAAGGATACGTCCCGAAGAAGTCTAAAGTTTTGGAAGGAGAACAAATAATAAAATTTATTAAGAAGGCTCCTGATGATATCTACTTGGTACACAAAGTCATATTGGTAATGGGTGTTTTTGGAGATGAGTTGGTCAAAATGACTATTGATGACATTGAAAATAGAGGAACAGTCTTGGTTATAAAGGTACCAGAAACTAAAACTTCAACTCAAAAAGTTTTACTATCATTGAAGAAGATTTAGGCGCTTTAAATTTAATAAAAAGTACACAACATTAAGACCAGCTGGAATAAAGGAGCGAAGATTCTTTCTTACCTATAGAAAGGGTCAATGTACAGTACAACCCTTTGGAAAAAATACCATAGGAAGCATCCCAACATTGATCGCAAAATTTTTAAAATTGGATAATGGAGAAGCTTACACCGGCCACTGTTTGCGTCGCACATCGTCAACTTTACTTGTTGAGGCAAGTGCTTCGTTTGAAACGCTAAAACAACATGGGAAATGGAAAAGCTCTTCAGTAGCTGAAGGATATATAGAAGAAAGTATTTCATCCAAAAACAAAGTAGCCAAAATGATTGCCAATTCAGTTAATTCCGAGGTTAATTCCGTATCGACTATTGAAAATTCTTTAATGGACTGTTCGTCTATACAAAATAGCATTAGTGCTACCACCGCTGCTACCATCACAAAAACACCGACCATTCTATAGTATGATCAGCTACATTTTTCGGGACATTTTAAAATTGTAATTTTTATTTTGGAAATAAAGTTTAATTTTTAGTATTGTTTAAAGAAAAAATATTTTTTGTATAAACTTGATCTTTATTGTGAGAGAAATAAAATTGGATAAGCAATAAAATTTCCATATTAGCGCATTAGGGCATTATAAGCGGGCATTATCATAATGCTCGCTTATAATGCCCTTGGTGTGATAGCAGGTATTATTGCTACCATAACATATTCCGTTTCTAAGGTATTACAGATCAATAATAGATGGGTAAAACATAAAGTATGTTAATTCTGGAGAAAAACCAAAAAGTATTTTATTTAAATATATTTTTAGATGCTTGGTTAACTACCACCATAACAAAGAATAAAAAACGATCCATTATCGAACACGTAAATGGTTTAATACAAATTTCATGGTCACTTTTTGCCCGGGATTCACTTTGATTTAATTATAGCTAAATAAATATTTAGAAAGATATTGAGTTTTTGCTTTTAAGCATTTTAATTCATGATATCATCTAGCTTGGTGATGCAAAACAGTTCTTACCTCATGCCGATAGATTTTAACAAGATAGGTATGAGTCTTGTTTTTAATTGTTTTGATGCATTTTTAAAGAAATACTTGGCAGTTAATTAAAAAAGTAATTATAAATGTTGTTATTAGCCGGAAATGTTGGTAAGTTAAATTAGAAACGAAGTGTAAACTACTAAAGTTTAAATAGTTTTGAATACTTTAAATATTGTAAATACAATTGTCTAGAAAAACAATTAATATTGTTTAACACTACAAGAAAACATTTAAGTGTTAAAGTATATGTATAAATCGTGCTTTATATGTTTTATATTTTACTTAAATAACATTTTTAAGGCGCTGCATTGGTAAGAACTTTGAAAAACGTTTTTACGCTCTAGTGGCTAAAAATTAATTACTTTACATTTATATTACCAATCTTGTTGTTAAATAAATTTAAAAAAAAAACGACTCCAAAAAGAAAAATGCAACTTACTAAAAATTTTAGAATAATGTATTATAAGAAAAAAAATGAAGTGGGGTAATAACATTTCTCTATACAGCTAAATGTTAATAACTAAATAAAAAAAGATTTTTATACTTGAACATCATATGAAGGTTCGCGGCGAATAACGATCAGAGTCCTATAAGCATATTTTGTCAGTATTCGCATTTTAATATTTTAAGTCGAATATAGGTGATGTAGATATTAAAGATAAAACAAAAAATATATACAAAACAATTTAAACTTGATGTCGCAAAAATTCGGCCAATATGGACTATCATCTTTTATTCTCGTCAGCGCGTGGAAAATGAGCGTTTTTAGGCCGCACATTGTATCTTTAAATGTTGATATTTTCGAGGACTTCGAACTTTTTTGCCATAATTATCAGTAGTTGCATTTGATGACCATCTACTAAAAAACAGTACTAGTTCCTTTTCTTCTTACGTAAACTCATCTAACAAAACGGCATTACTACCCCTAATAGGTATATGTTGGTTACAATAGGAAACACCTGACCTACTGACCTGACCTATATAAAATACACGCAATTATACAATAAAACTAATAAATAATATAAACTCTTAGCTAAATGCCCACGATATGATAACTAAAACTATTTTAACATTACATTTACTACCTTGATTGTTCATTATCCAGCATAGGTACCTGTATCTACTAGACGCAGCTTTGCCTAAAAAATAAGTCTTGTAACTTTGTCTTTCGCGATCCTGACTGGGTTTTCTTTAGGGTCACTGCGAAAGTTTACTCTTTCAAAAATAAATAAATAAATAAATAAAATCGGTCCACAATTGTCGGAGTAATCAGGGTATACACATAAAAAAACATAGGTATTGAACTTTCTTGATGTTTTTAAAGTGTTATTGCATTGTGCGCAGTAGCACTTTTTTTTTTATAATGATTATTATTACTTTAGAACACCCTTAATTTTATTTAAATTTATTTATTTTTAATAAATAATGTACATATGGTAGGTTTGCTTTACTTGTGGTGGGGAAAATAATCGGTTTACATGTACACCATTTTCGTATCTATCGTTATAGACAACGCGAGGTGTTTATTTTAAGTTAAAATTATTATTAAATTATAAACAAAGTAAACTTACTTTTTACTAAGTGAATTAAAAACAAAGAAATCCTGCTTTTTAACATATATTTATGGAATTATTTGGCCGGATAGGAAGTCATATATTCTAATATATGTTACAAATATATTACAAGGTTAAAGATTAAATCACCAGATATGCCTTGCATATCGGATTAAAAAAAAGGATGATATCTTTACACAGTTAGCTCACTTTATTTAAAGCCAAGGTTAATTTCATTATAATATATTTTATATCTCATCTTGTTTATTTGCAAAATATCGTGAAGGTATAAGGTATTGTTTATTGTGAACACTGTAACAAAATAGATAAATATCTGTAACCTTTCAATTAGTGATTTTTTCTTTGAGATTCCATATTGTGAGCTAAGATTTTTAATTAGTTCGTGCAAAAGCTACAAGTGTAATCCACTACCTGGCAGATATCAAGGCAATAATCATATAAGCAGTTTCTATTCAAAGAGATTTTTTATTGAAAGTTACTTATTGAATATAAAGTTAATAAGCGATGGCTTATTAAGTGAACAATTATTTTAAGATGATTATCTAGCTGAGAGGATTTACAATGTCAAGGTTATTGCGAAAATGTTTATGTTGTATTTACACGAACTAAATTACGACCAATTATTATTAATAATAACTGTTAGGGAAAAACATTTTTTTAATTTTTTTTTATATTTTTAAAGGACACTTTAAAGTTTCAGACTTACATTTTACGTATATAAGGTGTTTTAAAATAAGTAAGAAAAAATTTAGAAGGTGAATTTTTGTTCAATAAAAAAACTCGTTTGTTGTAAACGTTGGGTTAATGTCAAGTCAACTATTAAGAAAATATATTTTATGCTTTATTAGTTTTTTGGGAAATTAAATTTAAACAAAATATTATTTGGCTTTTCTCCAGGATAAAATTAAAAAGTTTATTTAACAATTTAAGAAAATTAAAACTTTGATACATCATGAAGAACTATTCTGCTCTATAATAAAAGTTATGATTACTTTAAAAGAAATAAAATAATAAAATATTTAATACTAAGTTACTTACAATACAAAGGTTTTAATCTATAAACAAAGGTTCATTAGCACTCGGTTGAAATTATTTTAATCCAATTAAAAAATAAAACCTTAACAAGACGCCAGTCGGGAACTGGGCCAATAATTGCGTCTCAAAAATGTGGTAAATAGTTTACCAAAAATGTGGTAAACAGTTTACCTAAAAACTTACTAATAAACTTGTTAGAAAACTGAAAAAAATAAATGGAACAAAAAGGTAATTGTATTTTCACTACCCAGTATTGTTAACTTAAGAATTATTACAAGCAACGCCTTAATAGGTGACAGCAGATAAATAGATTTATAATAAATAAACTGGCCTTTTCAAATTTACTTTTTTAAAGTTAGATTAGATTAAATTAGCTAGGAGGTGGATTGTATACCTTCTATCACTGCAACCTGCACAGGTTTATTGTGTCTTCTCCATCCATATGTTAAAGCACGCTATTCAAGCCAGTCTTTTTAATCAGACTTCATAAGCTTAAAACTGGCTTCTTGGTTAATCTTGCCGCCTTAGGTTTCTCCTCACCCGGCAAACCGCAGACGACAAAGGGCTTCACAGTAGCACCTTATGTGTTCTTCTTCCTGGCAGAACCTGCATAGGTTTTCTTTTACCAAGCCCATAGTTTTCAGGGGTTTTTACTCTGCAATGACCTATTAGTTGACCCACTATTATTCTTACCACCTTCCGGTTATAATTAAGATAGTTTTTTGTTAATTCTGGCGAGAAGTCCTTGATAAATATTTTCGCTTGACGCTGTCTTGGTGTTCTTATCCACCAGTCTTGAGATTGCCTCATGATCTATGATCTATAGATGACTTTACTTGGCATGACCGAATATCACAGTAGGGTTTGGAACCTATCATTGCTCTGCCAGCCCCTCCTTTGCCAACTTATCAGCTTTCTCATTGCCTTCGTGGCCCTCGTGTCCTGGTACCCAGGCAATTGGTACCCTTAATAAAAGAATAAATTACAAAGGTGAGTTTTTTCTGTAGAATTTAATAATAAGGACATGTCAGGAAATGGTTTTTATTTATTTACACGAAAACCATACATTGAATAAAAAAGTCAAAAGATTCAATTTATTTCAAACTAAATGGATATGTTAAAAAATATGTTTTGATTTTAGGAAAAAGAGTAGGGTATCATCTTTTTTTAAATATTTACCTTCAACTTTTAATTTAATGAAAAAGACGCAGACGCAGTCTTGTTCATTAAATTTTTAATATCAAAAATATCATCAATTATAATTATTTAAAAATATTTGAATTGCTTTAAAAGATATTATATAAAATAAACTTAAACTTATACTCCCTGGACCAGGAATGATATTGACTTCAAAATAATAACACTTTATTGTTGGGGTTCCTTTTCACGAGTTTACCAAGAATATTCATACTGCCATATATGGAAGCGACGCTTTAACTCAGCCTATCATTCTTAAATGTTTCTGGTGTCAGACTGGGCAAACGCGTCATTTTTTTTGGACAAGTTTACCCCAATGTTTAACATGCAACTTTTAAACATTGTGGCAAAAATCGAGCGTGTGTGTGTGTGTGTTATAGTCACGACGATAGTACCCTTCACTCCAGTTTTCAGGTTCCTAAACCCATCACTAAACCTGACTTGGAAAACAAACGCAGCGCGATGCAGATATCTCTTTCGCAGGATCTTAATTTAATATCTCGTCCATTTTAATGCATCCAAAACACAATCATGTTCCTTGTCGCGAAACAGAGTCATCAAATACTTATCCTCTACTTATGAGCGGCCAAGTTGTACAGAGCAAAGACACCTTCAATCTTGTGGGCGTCACATTTGAAAGTAACCTTAACTGGCATAAACACATTGTATCTATAGCCACGGCAGCCTCAAATAAGCTTGGATTTCTCTTTCGAGCCAAGAAGTATTTCTCCCCTTCTAATTTATACACTTTGTATGTGTCCCAAATCCGACCTCCCTTGGAATATTGTTCTCATATCTGGGGCATGGCGTCCCCCACAACCCTAAACATTCTTGATTCTATTCAAAGAAGAGCTATTCGTCTTATTAATGATCCTCCATTTACAGAAAGGCTTCCCTCTCTTGCCCATCGTCGGGCTGTGGGGAATTTATCGCTGCTCTGAAGAATTATCCAGTATAGTTCCTCCACTCACGGTTTCTAACAGAGTAACTCGTGGTTTCGCGCGTATGCATCCCTATACGGTCCAACTGGACAGGCCCCGAACTTCCCACTTTGTTCGTTCTTTTATCCCTAGAGTTTCTAGATTGTGGAACCTGCTGCCCGCGGAGGTCTTTCCTTCCCCCCAAATCTTCAAGTATTTAAGTCCCGTGTAAACAAACTCCCTCTTACCTCGCTTAAGACACCCACGGTACGTTAGTATTTAGGCTTTTAGCCTTCGTGGTTTGTCCAAAGATAAAAAAAAACTAAACCATAAGACCCATGGACATGTTTTGGTTATCGGATTGGGCGGATTTCCTAAGTGTAACCCTTACGATTGTTGGCACAATGTTTAAAAATTGCATTTAAAACATTGTGGTAAACTTGTCAGAAAAAAAAGTGACACGTTTGCCAGTCCGACACCCGAAACATTTAAGAATGGCAAGCTGAGTTATTCACTGCTTCCATATGTGGCAAAATGAATATTCTTGGTAAACTCATCAAAAGAAACGCCACTAGGTTAGTTTTAAAAGTTATGTTATTATTATAAAGTCAATTTCATTACTGGCCCAGGGGCTATTAGTATTCCAAAATCTTCTTTATTTTAAAATTACGCTTAAAGTTTGTCGGTAGGGATAATGGACACCTTATACAGGGTGTTCGAAAAATACACGGCCAAATTTTAGGAGGTGATTCCTCATTAAAAATATGAAAAAAGTTCCTATAAACATGGGTCCGAAAATGCATAGTTTCAAGATACAGGGTGTTAAACTTTTTAAAAATTATTTCTTTTGTAATTATCTTAAATACCATGAAACCGATTTTCTTGAAATTTTTCAGTGTTATTTCTAGAAATAAGAGCCCAAGTTAGGCATAATTAAATTAAAATTATTAAGTCCAGTGGCGTCTCACGGGACATCTTATCGAAAATAATTGTAAAAAAATGTACGCCACTGACTTTTGTAACTTTTTATTTTTTAGAACAAGCAACTGAAAATACAACTTTTTATTTCTTGAAATTTTTTGTATCTTGCTTCGTTTTCGAGAAAAAAAAACCACTTTATTGCATGTATCTTGGGATCGGAATTTTTGAATTTGACGATTTGCTGAGCAAAAACAGTTAAGATAGAGCAAAATTAATTTTACTTTCCTGTCTTAACTTTTTAAGATACAACTGAAGGTTAAAGAGAGTGTGAATGTGGAACCTAAATGTTGGACACCCTGTATCTTAGAAACTATGCATTTTCGGACCCATGTTTATAGGAACTTTTTCATATTTTTCAATGAGGAATCATCTCCTAAAATTTGGCCGTGTATTTTTCGAACACCCTGTATATAAACAATTTGATAATAAATGCAAGTGTTTTACAAAATACATAAAAAAAGATTAAAATGCAAATTTCTATTAATACTAAGTCAATAAAATATGTCATTTAATCCAATTAACTAAACAATTGCGCTTGCGAAAATAACATACACACTTAAAAAATACAAAGGATGTCTTATTATACGTTTCAATGAGTTTAACCTTGGTCTAATTTCATGTATTAACTAGAATAATGAGGACTCTTGCTTTTATTATGTCATTTTGTATTTTCTCACAAAGTTGGAAAATTATTAGCAAAGATTTACGTAATATAATAGAATCCTTAATTGTTTTTAAACTTCGTTGTTGAACTTGTATCAGCTTAAAAATTGTTTGTTAAGCAGAACATTCGTATTCCCATATTTACAAAGCAGGGACCGCTTTGGTCCTAGTTATGGAGTTAATTCTAGGCATTCTTGATATTATCCAAAGTAAACCAAGGCAATTTACTTTGGTCGAAACCTTATTCGTTTGCGAGATACACGGTGTCAAAGTTTATTTAAGTTATTTTTAAATACATTTTACAATATTTTTTTTAATTCAGTAAAAGTTTCTATTGTAAAATGTAAGGGGAGACAACTACATATTTTATTTTGAATGTGGTAGACAAGGCATTATTAAAAGAAAGATTAAAGGAAGAAAAGTTTCGGACTTTCACTGTCCTTATTTCATTTATTCACACAACGTTTCGAGCAGTACAATCTCTGTATGTATTAGTAGTGTAATGGAGTTAAGTGCGATCAAGCATGAGGTTGTTCAGCCAGGACTCCGACATTAGTGCGCTTTAGGAGTGGTATCTAAATGTTTGTTATTTCCACACTTGGTTTGCCTAAGATATTATTATTGATCTCAATAAGAAGGTCTTTCTTAAACTTTGTGTATGTTGTCTGTGGTCTGCAAGTCTTACATTTAAAGGACGTTTTGTTTCTCCAATGTATGACTCTCCACATTGGCATGGTACCTGGTAGATGCAATCTTTTTCGTGTTTAGTCAACTAGGGTTTTGTTCTCATTAAGATGCTTCCTAATGTAGATCCAGATTTAAAGACCATTTTAATTCCTTATTTCTTGGTTATTCGTCTGATCTTTTAGACGTATCTTTACATATGGAGTTGTTACGAGAGAAAAAAGCAAATTGCTCAGGTGGTCGCACTATTGGTTTCACATTACAACTATAATCTTATTTATATTTCTACTAGCATAACTATTCTAAAGCAGATTTATTTTGATGTTTCCTAGTTCAACATCTAGGGTCGTTTGTCGCTGCATATTGTGGTCGCACGTTTACATAATGTTTTGATTATTCCTTGTTTAATTGCTTCAGATTGGTTTGATTAGAATTTAAGATATTGTCCTGTGTGTATAGTTTTCCTATATAAAGATGTGTTGATTACTCCATTATGTCTGCTGACAAAAACATTCTTTTTCACAATGGTAAAATTATTGGAGTTATTTATTGAGTTAAGATTATTAGGAAAGCAGTCTGGCTGTCTGTCAGTTCCATTTCAGATTATGAAAGTATCGTCGATATATCCAAGCCAGATTTTCGATTTGACGATTGCGGTGTTAATTGTATTAGTTTCAAACCATTCCATATAATTCGCCATTACTGGAGAAAGTGGAGATCCCATCGGAAGGCCATAATTTTGGGCATAAAACTAATCTTTTACTTGAAAATAGTAATTATGCAGACAGCACCTTAGGAGCTCCATCACACCTATAAGATGTAATATTTTTACAAGGAAGTTCGTTACCTTAATTACACAGAGTGTCCCATTTAGAAATAAAAATTTCAATATTTTCGGTGAAACCAGAAGTCGTAAAAGTTTATCAGACAGTCAATTCGCCAAAATAAATACTCAATTCGCGATATGATCAAAGCCAGATGATCGGTTAACAAAAAAGTTTTTTTCGGAATCTGTTTAGACCGATTTACACATTTCGCGAACTGAGGTAACCGGACTTGCTCAAATGGCGAATATGAATATGTTTTGGCAGATAATCATTTTTAGTTTAATATTTTGCCGATTGCGCATTTTAGAAATGCACAATTGCCGATAGATTTGGTCATTATTTGTACAAAAGTGTAAATGTGTTTCAAGCAATATCAAATGTAATAAATAAATAATATTAAGTAGTTTCCATTTAAGTAATAAGCTGTTTCTAAGAAATAAATGTTGTTTTCCTGGATCAATAGCATTTTTTAGTTGTGTTCGAGGTCTGTTTATTTCTTGATTGCGCAATCGACAAAATATTAAACCGAAAATGATTATCTGCCAAAACATATTCACATTTATCATTTGAGCAACTCCGGATAGCTCAGTTCGCGAAATGTGTAAATCGGCTTAAACAGATTCCGATATAGAACATATTTTCGGCAACTGATCATTTGGCTTTCATCATATCGCGAATTGAATATTTCTTTCGGCGAATTGACGAATTCGGCAAATGAGTCTAACATCGATAAAGAAATAAAAAAACAGCCCAAAACTAATCTTGTGGGAACCCGGTATGTTTTTTTTTGTAAATCTTTTAAAAAGTTCATTATGTTATCGGAAAAAACTACAACTGTAAAGCTGAATGTAATCTACATTCTATAAAAGTAAAATTTACAGTGAAATTTAAATACTTCGTAAACAAATTAGCACAAGTTACATAAACTTTTTATATGGGCTTTCACATTTAATATTCCTAGTTTTATAGCCACAATTATCACAAACATTTGTCAGCTAAAAATCAATTAGGTACATTTAAAATATCAAGTTTCTTTAAAAAATAATAAAAACTAGTCAAAACTAATAAATGCTGTAAATCATAATTTTCATTAACATTTTATTATCATTATTAGTTGATGTAATTGACTTGTAAATGGATACTTTGAATTTTAATTTTTTAGAATATATTGTCGTAAGGAATTTTTATTTTGTATCGGGGACACGAATGTTTATTGTTTATTAGTTTTTCTAAATTTGTCTTGCAAGAAATAAGTTGTTTAAGTGCATAAATAAAAAAGTTTTAGAAAATAAACAATTAATTAGTTACACATGGTGTCCAGGAACACTACTAACAACCTTAAAGAGGTGAGTTTACAATAGAAAGAATAAAAAACTTTATGTTAACAAATGTCATAAACGTCCTGGTTTTTGAACTACTGAGGTAAGTTAGGTTAGATCCTTATATTTTGGTCTTAAGAACTTGTGTAGCAATTTTTCCTCACCCCTTACAGACACCCTGTATTAAAAACTACTTTCTTATATATACATTTATATTCCAAGCTATTTTTTAGGTTAATCCAATTTGATCAAGTATTTTTTTATAAGGAATAAATTAACCAACATCATGTAATATTTTATACTTTATTTATTTTCTAGTAGTTTAAATTTAAACAAAATAATATTTGGCTTTTCTCCAGTATAAAAAAGTAATCATTGATTCTAACTGACAAATTTTTGTGATGATTGTGGCTATAAAACAAAAAAAAATAAAGGTGAAAGTTATTAAAAAAAGTTTATCTAACTTGTGCTAATTTATTTTATGCTTTATTTGTTTTCTGGGAGATTAAATTTTAAACAAAATATTATTTGGCTTTTCTCCAGAATAAAATTAAAAAGTTTATTTAACATTTTATTAAAATTAAAACTTTTATGCATTATGAAGAACTATTCTGCTTTTACACAATATAATAAAAGTTATTATTACTTTAAAAGAAATAAAATAATGAAATATTTAATATTAAGTTACTTACAATACAAAGGTTCATTAGCACTTTTTGTTTATTTTATAAGATTAAAATAATTTCAACGAGTGCAAATAAATCTTTGTATTGTAAGTAACTTAATATTAAATATTTCATTATTTTATTTCTTTTAAAGTAATAATAACTTTTATTATATTGTGTAAAACAGAATAGTTCTTCATAATGCATAAAAATTTTAATTTTCATAAAATTTTAAAAAACTATTTAATTTTATTCTGGAGAAAAGCCAAATAATATTTTGTTTAAATTGTGCTAATTTGGTTGCTAAGTATTTAAATTTAATTTTAAATTTTAATTTAAAAAATGCAGATTAAATCCAACTCTACAGTTGCAGTTTTTTACGATAAAATAATGGACATACATGGAATTTTTAAAGTTTTTATAAAAAAAGAACAATAAATTAAGTTAATTTAAACAAGAATTATTTTGTTTAAATTTAAACTTCCAGAAAAAAACTATAAAATATAAAATACTTATATTGCTAAACATTTTTACTGTTTTAGTTTTCTTACCTGGTTATGATACCTTACAGGTGAATCTTTACCAGTTAATCAAAAGTAATGTCAAAGTTACGACTGTCAGTCAGTTTTAATAAACGTTTTTGTTTTTACATTTTTAGTCAGATCCACAAATTTTTATGGTAAAAACTTTACCACATTTTGAGACGTGACCATAAGCTCAGTTCTCGTCTGGCAGACTCGTTAAGAACTTATTTTATTGGATTATGATAAAATAATTTTGACCGGAAGCTTATGAATCTTTGTTAGGAGTTTGCAACCTTCTCTGTATAGTAAGTAATTTTTTTTAATAATTTATTTCTTGTAAAGTAATCTTAAGTTTTATTGTATTATGCAAGGACAGAATAGTTCTTCATAGCATATAAAAAGTTTTTTTTTAATGTCTATTTAACCCTTTTTTTCTGAAGAAAAGCCAAATATCATTTTATTTATTATATTTTACATAAACTGAAATAAATGTAATAACATTTTTATATCTTATTTGATGTATAGCCAAATAAAAGAATTTTTAATAAAATTTTAATACTGAACCTTCATAAATTAAAATCCGCCTTATAGTGCTTATTCTTTGTATAGTCAGTGATTTTATTTAATAATATAATAAATAACCACATTCATCCAATTACAAAAATCAACGCCTACTATTCAAAGCAGTTGAAGGATGCATATAACAAGCAACTAGGCGCAAAGGGCAATTGTTTCCCTAGAGATGATCCAATTTGATTAAAATCATTAAGACAAGGACATTTTGTATTGTAGGTAGTTACTTTCAGTTTCAGGTAAAACATCAAATAATGGTGTGTTTGTCTTAAAGCAATGTACAAGGTGTCCCAAACATGTAGGTACCTCCAGAATTCATATTAAACATGTGATAATTATATGACAAGTTCCTATATTCTCTTTCCTAAAGACAGTCTTAAAGGATGCGGCGTAAAAATATATTTTTTTAATACCTTTTATAGTACATACAGATGCTTCCAATACATCTAGGTACTCAAACAATAATTTGGAATATTTTTAATAGTGTAGAATAATAAACACATGTATAACTTGTAAAATTTTGGTAATATATTATTATTATTATTATTAAAATACTTGATATAACAAGTATTTTTGTTTATTGTTAAATATTAGTAAGGACTCCTTAAAATGACGTCCTTGTAAAACATATCTATTCTCTAGTTTGCCAGGGGCATACTAATCTTTTCAAAATTGTGCTTATTATTTTTTACACCCTGTATAATAAAGAAATAAAAATAGAATTTCTGGAAAGCCTAAACCTCTATTTTAAAAAATGTCCACTTGTTCGATATCAGTAAATTAAAGCGTTTTAGAGAAAAACAACTTTTTATTAAGTACGGATGTATTAATTTGACTGTATGCCAGTTTCACATCTACATCTAAAAGCCGGCTACCGACGATATGCCAAGGCTTGGCAAATATCCTGCTCGTTCAAACGTTTCTGCATTCCAACTTTGGCTTTGCTTAGCCATATGTTTTGCATACACACGATGCGGGAACGTTTGAACGAACGGACATTTGCCAAGCCTTGGCATGTCGTCTGTAGCTGGCTTAAACTTATGCAAGATTAAGGAATCTTGCAAAATATTGCCACATTATTTTGCATTGTCGTAAAAATAAAAAGTTTTTAGATCCATTACAAAACAATACCCTAACTTTAAGATGTTTCACTACACAAAAACTTGTTTTGACTGAAAACTGCTTTAATAAATGAATATTCAATAGATGCATTTGTTTTTAGCTAAGTTATTTTGTAACTACTTTTATTCTTTTATTATACAGGGTGTGTCCCAAAAACAGATAACTTAAATTTAAAAAAAATATTTTTAAAATACGATATTGACGTTACTATTGCAATTTGAAAAAACTGTTTGAAGGAATTATGAATGGGTATCTATAGTTTATAAAAACTATAAAACTGCCATACAGAGTGGATCAAAAAGACGTTATTTCAAAAGAACCTAAAAACTAAAATTTATTATAACTACGGTATTATATCATCTGGAAGAGTTAGAAAATTGCCTAAATATGAAGATTTGCAAACCAATTATTAAAATTTAAAAAATATTATGTTAAATTTTCCAAACAACGTCTTATAATTCGTTGGAGCCGGCTGCTAGCACCAGAAAACATGACCTTTGCGGCGTGACCATGAGGCATTACCTTGCTCCAAGGCGTTCAATTTAAGGTTTGAAGTGCAAGCAAGACCGCGGAAGGGGCACAATAGGCCTCCGCGTTCGGCAGCGTTCGACATCTGTTTCTCTTCTACTTGAGTGAGCAGTCCGCTTGGACAGCTGCTATACAATAAAACATTTACATGTCTTTGTCAAGTATGAAGTGCGGTAAAAAGTAAATGTTGTGTTAATTGTTTATAGCAACGATAATTGCGGCGATAAAGGTAATGATTCTTTCGACGTTGTCACGTTCAACTATCGTCAGTAAACCGACTTTGCAGACAACTATTTTTTTATTATTAATATAGGGCATATAAAGGTGTGTCTTCAATTAGTGAACGTATACGGCCGAATATACAAAAAACCTATTATGCATTTGGTTAGTGTAGACGTAAGAATTTAAATTTATTTACGTCTAAACTAACTGAACGCACACGTTTATTTTTTATTCTATCGTATACGTGCGGCAAAAAATGAATACCATGAGGTAGTGTAGACGTTAAAACGCATGCACGCATGCGGAAAGCTTCGTTTGCTTGAGGGTACTTAAAAAATTGCTGCACACTGATTTAGGATGTGTACGTATAAACATATATGCGGTAAAAGAAAACAGGCAGTAAATAGCTGTTTTTGCTGAGGCTACCAAAAAGCGAACAATACGAACACGCACACCTTCGCTAAATGTGGACGTCAAATCTCATGCCGAAAAACGTAGGCATATTTTTGGCGTATATTGTCATGGCCGTGCGGCTGTATACGTTCGTCAAGTGTGGACACACCTTTAAAGAGATATTAAATAGTTTTTACAGTTAAAAATTGGTCGATAGTGTAATAAACAATAACAAAAAAAAAACGTAACATGCTTCTAGAAAAAGCAACAATTATACATTTTTATGGTTAAACAAATCTTTTAAATCAAAGTGTATAAAATGCAAAGTACAATTTACAATTATTATCGGTTCTATTTAAGAATGAAATCGTAAAACAAAGGTAACAGAGAATGAATCTTTATGCTATAAAGATGCAAAAATCTGGAATTGCATTATGCAAAAAAATGTTAATCGACGGAAACAGTTCAAGGACTGATATCACGTAGCACCTTATTTTTAACCCTGA
Source organism: Listronotus bonariensis (assembly GCA_014170235.1). Classification (NCBI taxonomy): domain Eukaryota; kingdom Metazoa; phylum Arthropoda; class Insecta; order Coleoptera; family Curculionidae; genus Listronotus; species Listronotus bonariensis. The sequence continues at coordinate 54,368 of JACEGR010000890.1, read as the reverse complement.
GATTCTCTACTATCAGCGTTTTATTTTTAAAGATTGGCTCAGTCGTTCCAGAGTTACAAGCCTTTAGCTTCAATTTGTATGTACCTACTTACGGTGCGGTTTTTAAAAGTCGCCTTCCCTTAACTTTTGAGTAGGACAAGATATCGAGAGTGGATAAAATTAAGATAAGATGATTTAACCTTAAATATTATTTGGCAAAAATAATTATGGTCATGTGGTTTAGTATCAAAGGGATACTTGCAACCCTTTTAAATAGAAGAAGGTCATATTTCTTCTTATTCTAAGGGCCTTTTAATTCTTTACTTAAAGCCACTTTGATTTTAAAAATCAACCCAGCCATTTCTGAGTTACAAGCCAATGCCATTAAAATACTGTCTGTACAGTATTTAAGTCAAATTTTAACGCTTCCAAGTCAGGAATGGCTAAGGCGATTTTAGAAATTAAAGTCTTATTAGGTAGAAAATTAAAGGTTTTTGAAACAAGGTACTCCATTCTTCTTGAATACAAAAGTTGCTTGTGCCTCCTTGGTGGAAGGCTACGTAACTAAAATTATTTTTATAATAAGATCAATTGTTTTTATGCCCGCCCTCACAAAATTCTGTTTTACAACATATATAAAGGTGTTTCTTCACTTGGCGAACATATACAACTGCATAGTTAACAAACGTATGCGTTCGGTTAGTGTAGATGTCAATATTAAAAGTATTTACGTTTAAATAAAACAAACGCATACGTGTATACGTTCGCAAAGCAAATACACACCTTTAAGGGATATTACATAGTTTTTATAGATGTTGATCATTGGGCGATAATGAAATTAAACAAAAACAAACCAAAACAAACAAAAACTAAAAACAAAACAAGCTTTAATAAAACAGCAACAATAATTAATTTTTTATGGTAAAACAAATCTTTTAAATCAAAGTGTATAAAATGCAAATTACTATTTACAATTATTATCGGTTCTATTTAAGAATGAAATCATAAAACAAAGGTAACAGAGGATGAATCTTTACGCTATAAAAACGCAAAAATCCGGAATTGCATAACGCAATAAGATGTTGATCGACGGAAACAGATCAAGGACTGAGGCGCTAGGATGTATTTAGCAGTTCGCGGGAAGTAGTTCTATTGTTTCATTGACTCACTTTGTCATGCTTGGTGCACATTATTGCAATTCGTACCTATTTTAATGCTTTGTGTGTTTTAAGAAGAAGGTCTTGGACTAGTTAGAAAAGGACGACTTTTTTATTTAATTTAATAAAGTATACTTTAAATATTTATTTTTTAAAGAGTCTTATCACCTTTCAATATACTTCTTATTTTAATTTTTACAATGTTGTTATGCAGAAGAAAATAAACCTAAGCAAATCAGAGGTTTGCTTTGTTTGTATTAAAGCAAAACAGCTATTGGTTATTGGTTTACTATAAAATAATAAATAATTTTAAAATATTGTATAGTTGCTGCTGTGTGTATACTTGCTCATTGAATAATCCCGAAGTCTTAAATAGGTATTTACACGGTAATGTATGCCTTCTAATATACCCGAAAGTAGCCTGAAAGGTAAGTCTGCAAGTAAGACTATGAATTTGTGTAGAACCGCGCCGTGAGTTCAATATACAGACGGTACAAGCTCCTTTCTAGTTCGGGTAGGCTTGAAGGCCTGGCTTATCGTGTATAAGCCTACTTTACAGTACAGAATCCCGATGCCTAAAAGCCCACTGTTAGCTTACAGAATGGAATCTCGGGGTCTTAGCAACCTATGTAAACTACTCGCAACAATGTTACTTCATTACTCTAGATTTTATGTCTTATCACCTTCAAACCCAAAAATTCAAGAACCGTTAGAAATTTTGACAATTTTTGCTTAAAATTAGTCATAGAATTCACATTCAAAGTATTTCGAATACTTCGGTGGCCACCCTGAAGAACTCTCAGATCTTACAGCCCATTGTAAGCTTACACTAGGAAATTTCAAAGCGGTAAAGCTTACTGTGAGCCTAAGGTATAGAATCTCAAGGTCGTAAAGTCTATTGTTAGCCTAGAGTACGATTTCGGACCTTGAGATTCTAACCTAAGATTTGATAATGTACAGGTTTTTATTTATATTTTGTCACCCAATTACAACAATAACAAAAAAGGACAGAAAAAAACGTTTTGCATAGAAGTTTTATAGATTTTCATCTATTATCTTTTGACCATAACAAAAGAAACAAATGAACAATAAAAACTTAGGAAAAATAAAAAGCTAAACTTTTTTTTATCACAACACCCTGTGGTGTTGGTGGTACATTAAATATATTCATGTTTAATAGTTTTTAAAATATGACAACTTAAATCTGATAAATGTTAGATTTTTTTATTATGCCTACCCATGGCACTAAGCTAAGACAAAACAAAATTAGGATCATTTATAATAAAATATATCATAATTAAAATAATTATGTGTTTAAAAGATTATAACAATCATATAAAGACATATTGGTTTATGCCCTAAATTTTCAAAATGTCATGTTACCCGAAATTGTGGAATTCAATAAAATTGAGTGTCAAGTAATCACTAATTATGTCCCCTATAATATTAGTAAACTTGAGTGTCAAGTATTCGATAATTATGTAATTTATGATAATAGGCGTGTTCGTAGGGAAATCACAAACTACTCGCCGCCAATAAGGTATTATTATTTAGTCAGGTGACCGGTTGCCAACTGGTTACCAAAAGTATTCGTAAAATCTGATTGGTGTTGACTAGTTTGTGATTTTTAAGATCAGGCCTATTATTAATTTATAAAATTAAAATGACGTACAAGATGTAGCAAATCCAGAAATGGGCATGCAGTCAAAAACAAACTGGTTGCAATGGTAAAACAATGTTAATTTTTATTTGCAGGTGATAGTTATCACAAAAAATTAAAACCGTAAAGTACAAATTAAAAATTATTATTGACTATAATAAACTAATAAATTAAATATTATAAAGACTTTAAAGGTTAGATTTAGATAGGAAAATGCTAGTTTTGCTAGATGTATCAACACAATTTACCGCATGTAAATATTAATGTTTTTTTTCATAAATAGAATACCAATAAATTTATGTCTTTTATAAATAACAAAGTCTTAATATATAAATTTAAACGACGATTACATACAAACTACGTTTAAGGTATATTACGAGTTATAAGTTCAATTAAGTAATAGATACGTTTATTATCTATAAGCTCTGCATTGTTTGCATAGATATTAATTTGGGATAAGTGCTTTAAATTTAGAGAATGATTTTCAACAAAAAGAAATATATCCTAAACGTCCTATGTTTGGAACTACGGAGCAATAAAATTTAAAAAAAATCCATTTTTTATTTTTTTTTCATCTTTATATTTTTAGACGAACAAGAACAAAAATAGTAAATTGTGTAACAAGTTTTGAAAAAGGCTTTTTGCACACGGGTGTGATAGATTATCGGCACGAGACGTAGGCGAGTGCCGTAAGTCACATGGGTGTGCAATGAGGCGATTTCAAACGTGTTAGACACTATACTTTTATTCGCCTGCACATAACTACTACAACCATAAAAAAATAAAAATTTGTTAATAATTGATTTAATTTTTTAACAATAATATTTAATTACAATAATAATTAAACAAGTTTATATAAATTAGTAAAATAACAATAAAATATTATTTGAAGTTATAATAATTAATTGTTATATTCAGAACAGTTTTCCAAATTCATTATTAGAAGGAAGGAGAATTGAATGTGAACTCTGAACTATGTTTTTTTTCCAGGGAGCCGTCTGCATGTCCGGTGGCACTGCAGCCTGAAGGCTTATTGTACCAAACTCCCGTTTTATTGTACCCATTCCAGTACCCTAGTTCCTTGAAGAAGGCGGTATAGGTCTGCTGAGTGCGTACCATATGTTTCCGGGGGCACTCTAATATCCCCGAAGATTGCCTGTCTTTTGTGATCCAGTGCCTCACACTCTGATAGTCTGTGGGATACTGTTTCGGTCTCTGCTCCACATAATCTGCAGTCCAGATCTCCGTTGTATAGTCCCATTTTATTTAGGTGTTCTTTCACTGGAGCATGTCCGGTGAGGAAACCTGTGATCGTTCTTAGCTGATTCCTACCCATTTTGAGTAGTTCTTTAGCTCTTTTTGTGCATTGTCCACTGATGTATATTTTCCCATGCATGTGTTGAGAAAGCCCTTCCCAGTGCAGTCTTTGCTGGTCCTTTACCCAGTTTTGTACCGCACTCCGGAAGGTGCTCTTTGGCACTCAAGGACTGGTTCTGGCCCGACGTATGTCGTGGCTGACCCCCTTCTAGCCAGTTCGTCTGCGTTTTCATTGCCTCGAATTCCGCAATGCCCTGGCACCCACATCAACCTCGTGTTGTTGCGTTCCGCCAGTTCCCTGAGTTCCTCGAGGCATTCTAGTACTAGCCAAGACGATACCTTGGGATTAATTAGTGCACCAAGGGCTGCTTGACTATCCGTAAGAATGTTGATTGTACAATTTGTGCGGGGCCTTTGGTTGTTAATCCTGGCACATTGTAAGATCGCAAAAATTTCTGCTTGAAATACAGAGGCGTGGTTTCCCAGTGGAAAGGTCAAACGAGTGTTTCCCATCTCACTGTAGACACCTTCTCCTGACCCTTCTTCGGTTTTGGACCCATCCGTATACCAGGTTTGACCTCGAAGAGAGAGTCTGAAATTTTCGTTTGCCCAGTTCTCCCTTGAGTGTATTGTCACCTGAAAGGGTCTTCTGGGTACGATTTGTGGGGTCATATAGTCTGTCCTCATATCCATTATGGGACTCCTTATGATATTTTTATTTCCATGTGTCCTGATCTAACTTTTGTGTTGCTCAGGTTGTGTTTCAGTCTGTATACCCCCATTCTCGCCTCCCCTTGTACCACTATATGCAGTGGCGGGAGGTCAAGTAGGGTCTCCAAGACCGCTGTTGGTGTACTTTTAATGCATCCCGCTATGCCAAGGCAGGCTAGTCTTTGCACCTTGCTCAGCCGAAGCATAGCCGTGTGCTGTCTGGTCTTGGTCCACCAAACAATGGATGCATATGTTATGGCTGGTTTCACCACAGTATTGTACAACCAGTGAACCATTTGTGGTCTTAGTCCCCACGTTTTGCCATATGTTCTGCGAGCCAGAATTAATGCTATTTCCGCTCTTTTGATTACTTTGTCCAAATGGTGGTTCCAGGTGAGTTTTGAGTCCAATATAACCCCCAAATACTTAACCTCCCCCATCATTGGTATTTCAGTGGCTTGAAGATTGAGAGGACCCAACTCCTCTAGTTTTCTTCTTTTTGTGAAAGGCACTATTCTGGATTTTGTTGGACTGATTTTTAAACCAACCTCTTCCGTCCAAGTAGCTACTATATTCAGAGCCTGTTGCATTCGCTCTCTGACCGTAGTATTGAATTTGCCCTGGCATACAATGACTATGTCATCCGCATGACTGAACTATGTTACTTCTTGCCAAAGGGTGCAACATGGATTTCGAGGGAACGTTGCTCGACAATGGCTTTACAGACTCCATTATTTTATTTGATATTTGTAGTTTGTTTTCAATCGACTCGCCAATATATCCTTCCGCAACGGCACTGGAATTCCAGCCCCCATGGCGCTTTAAAGTCAGCAAGTCACCTCCTGCAGCAAGCAGTGACCAGTGTAGTTTTCTGGATTGGGAGGATTCAGGAATTCAGCTATTTTTCTCGCCATACTTCCTATTTTGTTAATACCAACAACCTGTTTCGTGCATTTGCCGTTGCAATAATTAAGAAAAACCTATTTTCTGTTATATTTTGGGAACGAAGGTTAATCAAATATAGAATGCCTTAACAAGCAAATATTTTTCTTCTGGAGCAGTAGATAGGAACCAATGAAAATCCTTTTCTGTAAGAATGTTTTTCTTCTTTTGCAACATAATTTTCTGTTTTTTTTGTATTCGGACCAGAGAGTGGATGACTTATATTTCTTTAACAGTTCCTTAAAATAAACTAGCGCCGCATTTTCAGAGAAGAATTTAATATTTTTGTTGTCTCTTCAAGTTATAAACTTATTAAAGGCAATTTCATACCTTTCTCGCGATTTTTAAGGTAATAAGCTCAATGATATAGTTGCAGCGTGCTTCGCTATTTCCAAAGGGTCATTAGATTTTACTGGTGTTCTCCATATTACGTGAAAAAAACACTTAATTAAGGAAAATCTGATTTTTAGGTAATATTATTTTTTAAATAATATGACAGTGACAAATATGTTACACAGTAACAAGGTAAATAAGACAACCCTAACAATAATAATAACAGATGTCTTACTACCTTACCAGTCGTAAGGTAAATTTAAACGTTTTATCTTTTAGGTAAGCGTGCGCAAAGGTTGCACACGGCATGTACAAAACGTCACTTTTAAAATGACTTTGGCGTAAGTAGGATGTTTATCACATATGATCATATTTTTTTCTTATTTTTCGTTGAAAAATCACCCGGTAGAGAAACTGGGCATCCTTTATAAAATATTACCATTTTTTTAATATTATATAATGTTCTCTTAAAACAGATTTCACCTGATGTTTAAAAAGTTAATTAGCCGTAACAGAGTCAGCTCGCTAAACTTCAGGACCTGCTGAAGCAATCCCATTTCTTGTAGGTTGACTTGTAAGTACTCAATTATTAGCCATGTAATAATCAAATCTGCCAAATAATTGCAGAATATATTTTAAAAAAATAAGTATACTTTTAATTGAAGATAATATGCTCTATATTGCTAGGCGGATTCATTTATTGGGTGGTCTTTTTGTTGGGTACACGCCTGAAAAAATGGGACCGCTTTGGTCCTGGTCCCGGGGTATACGAGGGGACCCTGTTCAGCCCTATTGACCCCTATAAACTGGCCGGTCGCCTAAAACAAAATAAAAGAAAAACCCCCAAAAAAACCCAAAAATTCTAATTAAAAAACGACATTTCGGTGGCAAGTCTGCCACCGTTGTCAAGATTAAAAATAAAGGTAAAAAATAAAAATAAAAAATTAACTAATATTTAAATTAGAAATAATTAAATTTTATGCTTTTAAAATCGCAAACTGAAAATAGTTTGACATATGTGTCATGAGTGACATAAGTAACTGGTGTATTTATTATTTGTAAGACAAAAAGGTAATGAGTTAATTGATTTTTAGCTTTCCTGAAGATACTTCAGTATCGAGCAAAGGCAACCAAGTGTTATTTAAATTAACTGAAATCGATGCTACAGAATAATCTTTATTTAATAATATATACGCACTTTCTTTGATTTTGCGTTTTTTAGAAAGGGTTTCCTTTGCTAAAATACTCGAAGCATCCCAGTTTATTCTGTGATTGTTATTAAATGCGTGTTGGCAGATTTTTGATTTATGAAATTATGTGTTTTTAATGTATGATCTGTGTTCTTTTATGCATTTAGCTAATGCAATAAGTTTTATATAGGTGAAACTTGTAGACCATTAGCTAAACGCATAATAAATACACCAGTTACTTATGTCACTCATGACACATATGTCAAACTATTTTCAGTTTGCGGTTTTAAAAGCATAAAATTTAATCATTTCTAATTTAAATATTAGTTAATTTTTTATTTTTATTTTTTAACTTTATTTTTAACTTGACAACGGTGGCAGACTTGCCACCGAAACATCGTTTTTTTTTTTTTTAATTAGAATTTTTGGGTTTTTTGGGGGTTTTTCTTCTATTTTGTTTCAGGCGATCGGCCAGTTTATAGGGGTCAATAGGGCTGAACAGGGTCAGCTCGTATACCCCGGGACCAGGACCGAAGCGGTCCCATTCTTTCCAGGCGTGTATCCAACAAAAAGACCATCCAATATACTTTTAATATTAAATGGTAAGAATATCAACTGAATCAGACATCACAAGGTCTTTGCGTAATTATTGAATAGAAATTGAAGCGATTATTCGATGGTTTTATCCGAGTAAATATGTTTAAATCGCATTAAAAATACTTTAAACGTAAGTTACTTTTAAAGATAACCAAATAATAAATGCAAAATAAGTACTTTTCCTACGACCACTTGTGAAAATAGCAAATAGCACACTGATTTCATGCATAGAAAATGCGTTATATCACACTAGTGTTGCAAAGTACTTTACAGCACTAGTGTTGCAAAGTACTTTACAACACTGGTGTGATACATATTATGATGTCATTCTAAAAACTGCTATTGGTTTTGCAAGTGACATATATATTGTAGTGACAGTAAAAAAAACTTTTATTTACCTTAAACGGTAGAACCCAAATTAGCGAAAATCATCTTATTTTATATTTATTAAAATTTACGAAAAAATTAAAACATAAACAAAAATAGACATAACCACAAAAAACAACTTTCACTGACTGGCACAGTGTTGTCAGGTATCAAATTAAAAATCTCCCTTCTACCTTTGAGCACGTACTTTATAGAGGCAGCCTTGCCGCTTGACCGTTCGACCTAAAGCGCCAGAGAAAAAAGCCTATAGATCAAATTCCTTCCTCTCTTTCTTCGTGTACTCAAACCACTAGTTAAATATTTTTTTTAATCTCTAATTAAACCTAAGGCTAATACACACTTTATGAATCCACTTTCTTTTATCCATTCATAAATAGAATCAGACCCTTCCGACGTTGCCAAATGCTTTCCATATTTTGCATGGTAACTGACGTTTGGTAGTCGTTTTTTTCTTACTTTTAGGACTTTAGGTTATGCATTTACAATTTTCATATTTTTTATATTTTTTCTTAAAAATATGAGGAAAAACTGTTATTTTTACTTAATTTTATATGTGATGTTCAGTTTCATTAACTCGTTTTACCAATTTTACCCCACCCAGCACCCCTTTTCACTCCCCGGTCCCGTAAGTTTATTTACTGATATTTTTAAAAAACGGAATATTTTGGATATGCACCACTTACGTTTTATTTAGAAGAGTGTCTAAAATATGTAAGAATCGATAATTTTTAAAAACCCTTATAATAGCAGAAAACCGTATTAAACTATTAGCGTTATTACCTAACAAAACCATACAATTTTTATTAAGTGAGGGCCTTTTTAAATTCCAAAATGATAAAAGTTATATAATGCTTCTAGGTAGGTGATTTTCGATGTAAAATATTGTCAAAACAGTATTATATAGCAGTGAGGAAAAGTATATATCACACTAGTGTTGCAAAGTAAATATCACCCTAGTGTTGCAAAGTTCTCAATTGTTTTTTATTTTTCTGAACAGACAAACTTTAATTTTTTTTTTTTGGTGAATAATTTGTAGTCGTAGGAAAAATAGTGTATAGTACTCGTGTGAAAATGACTTTCTTACACTCGTGGGTTTGTCGCACTCGGCTAACGCCTCGTGCTACAATATTCCCACTCGTGTGAAATTAGTCATTTTCCACACTTGTAATGTAATATACTATTAAACGTAAGTTACTAATAACCAAATAATAAATGCAAAATAAGTTACTTTACATACTCCCTAAGAAAATAAACTGCAGAACCTAATTGTAATAAATCACCGTTGAAATCAATAACAATTGCCGCAACTAGTTTTAAAGTTACAAATAGTCGTGTAACAAACGTCAATTAACACGAAAGCAGATCAATCGTCGGTTTAAATTAACTTGTTAACCCACACCGACCATTAGTTACGAAAAAGCGCCGAGTTAAAACAGTTTAAACAAATTAGTTCGAGATAAACGTAACTTTTCAATGTCAACAGAGACTTAATTTTTATGTTGTTAGAGGTGTCTTAAATAATTATCTAGATATTGGAACATGGGTCTGTGATTTTGTTATTATCTTGGTTTTTATTAGAATATGTCATAGATTCTTTAAGAAAAGTCAGGGTATTTGATATTTAATCATTGATTTCATTTTCGTCGTTATTAAGCGTTATTAAGGGATAAAGGTGTTTGTATAGAGCTCACACCTAATAAGTTATAACGAACTTTAGGTATAATAATAGAAATTAATAAGTTTTTAAATTATAATATAAATACTAAGAAATAAAAAGGTACAACAAACATTATTAAAAATTATTTGAAAAGTACATGAGTTAAAGATATAGGAGAGTCACAGGTAAAATACGAATACCAAAGCAAATATTTGACGGAAACCTCTCTGTCTCTCTCTCTCTCTATTTTTTGTTGGTTTTGGTCCCTTCAGGTCCAATCCACCACTGTCCCCCTTCCGGACTATGCTTTCCAGGGCTTCGTCGGCGGAAAATCTGGATAATCGAGCTCGTAGCTCCCAGAAATTCCAAAAAGAAAACAAACAATTTAACAATCGATGCAATGCATAAATTGTCGGCTGTCAAACCAAGATCTGCTACTGGTGTTACGTATAACCTTCACTTTCACTACTGACAGTTCCCATGGCACGCCCATCTATTTCCCACCATTTAAGAAATACCTCGTGTTCACCACCAAACAGGATACCATCAGCTTATAGGAATCTTTGCTCACAGCGCTTAGATCCAGAAGAAAGATGCCGTCAATTTAGCGTGAATCTTTTTGATCCCCGAAGGTAAAAATGTTCGTACGACACCTCTAGCCGCCACTCCGGGAAGAACTTTGTAGTCCTCTACGCACGTCCGCACTGTCCGGAGGTCAAACAAAGAGTCCTTGACGGAAACCTGACAAAAATACCTTTCTATAAATGAGTGATACCAACATATGTACAACTAAAAACCCTAACCTAAAACATTAAAGAAAGTCGTCTTGCATTACTTAACCAAAGTCGCAAACTTGTTATTTAATTCGTTTAAGTGTAAAGTAAAAAAATTACCTATAATAATAATGCTTACAAATTTACAAAGCAAATTGTACAATAGCTTTACTTTTAATATAAGACCTAAATTTCGTAATAAAAAGTAAAAATAGTACAGGGTATCCAGAAACTATATCGACTAACTTTCAGGGGTGATTTCCCAACAAAAATAAGGAAAAAAACTTTTTAAGAATATATAATTTATATGTATTATTTTCGGAATAACAGGGTGTCAACATTTTAAAAAATTAATCGATCGGGTGATATTATTTATACCAATATACGTATTTCTTAAAAAAATCGGTATTTTTTAAATATTCGTAAAATTATTTGGTTTAAATGTGGTAAATTTGTTTAAAATAATAAGACGCCTATTTAGCCCTAAACTAATGGGTACCGCGTCTACTGAGACTGTCCACTGGACACTACAGTAAATATCATCAAGAAAAATATGGCGTCACTAACATGTTTTGTAATTTTTTAACTCTTTTTCCATTAAAAACTAAAAATACCACTTTTTAGGTTGAAGTATCTAGCTTTGTTTTTGAGAAAAAAAACTGTAGTACTCTAATTCATTCTATAAAGTACGACCTATTTACTTAAGGGTTGTTTTTTTAATTTTATGTTGTCTATAGATACTTTTTAGAATGTGTTGTAAGATGCCTTTAATTTTTCTTCTTGAAAACAAAGCTAAATACAAAGAATACATAGAAAATACACAAGCCTTAAAAGGTGTATTTTGAGCTGATTTATCAGAATAAAATAAAAAATTACAAAAAGTACTTCTTTTCTTTCTTAACTATATTTGCAGTGGCGCCCACTGAGACGCCACTGTATCCAATAATTCAAATTTAGTTAGAGCTAAATAGGCGCCGTATTACTTCAAACAAATGTACCAAATCTAGACCAAATCGGTTTACCGATATTAAGGGTATTTATAAATCGAGTAAAAAATTATTTTAACAACATTTGCAACAAATTCTTGACCTGCTACGAGAGGACTTCAATACTAAATCAAAAATTACAAATTACATCGAAAATAAAATATTGTATTATTAAACAAAAATAAACTTTTATTGTTAAAATAATTTTTTACTCGAAAACGGCTCATTTTATCGATGTCAAACAAGAGTACCTTTTTTTTAGCAAAAGGTTTAAACTACCCAAAAACATATTTTTTGTGTCTTCACCATACAGGACGTAAAAATATTATCAATAATGTGCAAAAACTAGTCCGTCCCTGGCAAACTAAAGAATCGACATAAGTTTCAAGGGCACAATTTTAAGAGGTCTTTACTAGTATGCATCGTACTAAAATATTATCAAATTATACAGAGCGCTTTAAAAGCTATTCACGAAAAATCGATTTCTAGCTGCCCCCTTTAGGGTATCATATCTCCGCAGGGGGCTTAAACGGAAAAATTTTATAGGAACTTGTCGTGTTATTTTCATCTGTTTCATATGTGTGCGAGAGATTTCCCACATTTTCCCGGGCACCCTGTATACCAGGGCAAAATACACAGAATGAACTTTGTAAAAAAAGCTGATAAACAAAAATATATTTCCTTTTAATATGTTAATCTAATAACTTTTTTCTGATCAAGGTCAAATAATTTTCCGTTTTATATAAAATATATCAGTTCTATTTTTAAACACTTTTTTAATCGCAACAATGTATAATTAAACCCGGATATGTATTAATAACCACATATAAAGAATTTCACGCTATATTAAATAAAAATAAATTAAACCTAAGGTAAATATTCATAATTCTGATTTAATAACACGCTTGTGGAGAAAAGTACTGCATAATTAGCCATATTTTAATCTTTTAACCACGTTTCAATAAAACGCATCCTGTTACATTATTACATTTACACTTTTATTTACTACTTTAACGAAATTTTTAGAATTAGCTGTGGTAAGCCTAATTATAATAATAAAACACAATTATTAATATAATAATTATTGTGCTTATTTAAGGCACTAATCTATAAATTGACTTTTTTTATTTATTTATTGTCCCATATTTTTGGTATACAGGGTGATTTAAAAATTGATCACGAAACTTAAGGTGGTGCTTCTATATGATATAATAATGGTACAGCATCATATAATGTAGGGAAAAGTGGAGAGGCTTCATACAGTTTTTATATTTTGCTTTGTGGAATGCCGTGTTTTAGGTATATCTCTTTAATTTATGACACACTAGTAGCTTAACTATTTTATATTGTAGTAGAACCTTAATATTATTGAAAATCTACATGCGCGAGTTTCCATAAGACTTAAAAAAAAGCAAAATGTATGAATGTACCCCATTAGTGGGGTACATTCATACAACCGAAGGGGCACATTTAACATCACTATTAATTCGTCATAATTATTGTTCATTATTGTTTTATACCGTACTTTATTAAAAAAAAACACAAATACATTTTTTCAACATACTAAACAAATAGTAAAATTCAAAATTAAAAACCAGGTTTTATCCAAATCTGTTAATACCTATTTTAACATCGCAATAGTTTCGTGATATGAACATAAGTAACGAATAGTGAATAGAATGTCATTAAACGGTCTTTACGTTACATGCATGGATATCTACGCTACCAGACACTTAAAATCATTTTTTGTTTTAGTCTGTATATTTAATAAAGGTGACAATCTCAAAATTAAAAAAAAATATATTGCTTATACATTATTAATTATATCAAATAAAAAAACTGTAGTTAACACAAAGATACCTTAACTTACATAACCTAAAATTAATATACCTATGTTATTAATAGTTTATGACCTAAGATCTATGGTAATATCATCACTATGTCTGATAAATTAACTGATCCTTAACATCCAAAGGCACAAAATTCATTATGCACCCTGTTTTTTCCGTAAAAATGAAACTTTATATACTACATACTACATACTTAAACTACTTTATATAATATTTACAACTATAATCGTCGGTGTAACAAAAAATAGTAGTTAAAAAATATTCATTAAGGGCCAGGGGTACAATTATACAGTATGAATGTGTCCTATATACTTGTGTATGAATCTGCCCCATCACATGCTAATTAATGAAAAAATTTGAAATAGAAAAACCGTATTTATCAATATTAATTTACACATTAAATTAGTGTCTTTGTATTATTATAATTAGGATTAAATAGCAATAATTAATCCAAAAATAGTAACTGGCCATAAAATATGTCCAAAGTTACGTTACGAAATTATTTACGCGAGGCAAAACACGTTCCGTGTTTTAGGTATATATCTTTTATCACTCGATCTTACCGTACCGAAAATTCTGAAACTTCACTAGTCTGTAAACACACATAAAAACTGTGCACACCCACTAACGTTACTATTTTACTTCGTGTCTAACTTCGGATAAACTCAATGTATGTAGGTGCCCCTTGTATGAATCCACCCCACATTCCCCTACACATATGATGTTGTCCAAAATTTAAAACGTGAGGTTTGAGAAACAGCACCAAACTGATCACGAAATGGTTATAAATGGTTATTAATGCCCAGTTTTACAATTGCGAGTTCAGTTTAGGTTCACTTGAACTCAACTGGTGGTTTAAAATATATTGGTGTCACTTTTAGCATTTATTTGACAGCAATATACTTTACATGGGCAAGTTCAACCACAAGTTAAGTTCAATGGAACCTTAACTGAACTCGCAATTGTAATACTGGGCATAAGTGTGATGAATTTTTAATCTATACATCAACTTTTACGTTGCCTGTTTAAAATATCAACCATTGATTAGTCATTATGACCTACTAACCCATTGTGACCAATTCGTGACTAATTCCTGACTAATTTATATAACATTGAATGAGCTCTGAATGGTAATATTAAGGGGCTACTTTTGTAAAGAACAAAGTAAAACCACCCCACAGTATATTCTATTTAACCTCTGACAAATCACTGATTTTGACTAACCTGTCGTATCCAATTTATTTAGCATTGAATGGGCACTAAATGTAGATATCGAGGTGGTACCGATTTTTATGTAACAAGTAATGATTTTGAAACAACTTTTCTAGACTCTTTTTAGCGCTGACCAATTACTGGTACTCATTGACCAATCAAGACCAATTGATATCAAGTCGGATAAGCTTCCAACTTTAGTACTGAGATGCTAAATATTTATATGTACCAATTATTGAATTTATTATAATGGTGAAATGTTAAAATTTACTGCTGACCTAATGACCAATCGTGAATAATTTGCGACCAATTGTTACAGCATGAAACACCATCTAAATGTTGATTTTGAGGTGCTAAATATATTTATGTTTTACCCATCTATTATTGATCTGTAATACCTTAGAAACGGAATATGTTATGGTAGCAATAATACCTGCTGATCACACCTAGGGCATTATAAGCGGGCATCATGATAATGCCCACTTATAATGCCCTAATGCGCTAATATGGAAATTTTATTGCTTATCCAATTTCATTTCTCTCACAATAAAGATCAAGTTTATACAAAAATGTATTAAAATAAAATCAATAACTTACCAGTTCCTGAAAATATGCAATTAAAACGGTTTCGGTTATTTAAAGAATTGCGTTCGCATCTTTCCAAATACCAAATATGCCATACTCTCGATCATACTGTTGCCTTGATTTAACTGGCAAAAGATTTTCGGTCACTTTTATGGCCTTTTCTCTTATATTTTGTGGAATCTCTTCCATTTTGAGCAAATCGTTAAATAAAAAATGCCAACTGACTAACTGATAGAAACATCAAAGTCAAACTTAACACCAGTCATTATCTACTTACGTATACAGGTACAGGTGCAACTTATTTTTATATTGCGAATAAATAATGTAATTAGTCATTGAAAAACTCTTTTTGGGTAAAACATAAAGCATTGTATGCACCACGGGCTTTACTGGATTATAATGCCCATCAGCTCGAAATCTAGCCCTCGGGCCAGAGGCCCCCGGGCTATTTCGACCTTCAGGGCATTATAGTCCTAGTAACGTCCTTGATACAAAAATAGCTATTATGTAGCAGCTGGTTTATTATCTAAGTTGCTACACTAATACATTTTCCAAATACTTAAAATCTCATAAATTCTATCCACAAATACAAAAAACAATATTTGCCCTGACATTATCAAATCAACATAACAACGAAGAAAGTATTCGTGTCTGTAAGTTTTTTTGCGATACCGATCTTTTGTTTTAAATGTAAGAATACAAAATAGGCGTTTTGTAACGATTTCAGATCTATGTTAACGATGGTCAATTTTATGAGACACTAAACCGTGATTGTGCGACACTAAATATGTACATATTTAGTACAACCTTTTCGTATTTTGTATAGCAGAACATATACAGGATGTTTCAAAACAAATGAGAACAATTTTAGTATGTGATACATTGTTCAAAATAAAAAGTAGTATCCTTTATTACAAGCAATCAGCTCCTAAAAATCACCCTGTAGAACTTCATTTTGTTTGTATATACAGGATGATCATTCTTACGTTGGCACTATTCCTAATTTCCTTATTATTGGAGATACGACGACGGCTAAATTAGTGAAGTTGTAGTATTTTTTTCCGCTTATAACTGTTGCCAACAGAAAAACAAATAAACATCGGTTTTTTCGATTCATTACAAAAAATGTACTTTTTTATAAGAAACACCCTGTATATTATATCACCATTCGTTCAAGTTAGTTAAAATACTTTTTAATTATTTAATTAAACCGAGACTAATACACACCTAATTTATTATTTCGCGGCAAACCGGGTCAAAATAATAAAAGTTCTAAATCTGTGGTTATGTCATGGCAAATTCTTATAAATCGATACACACCAAGGGCTGTACCCATCTGCTTGTATATTTTTTCCAAATTAACTAAACATCACTATTACCATATATAGCACAAACAATTAAGGTCAATAGTTTGTATGTACACTATTTAATTGGATTTTACGTACTATTTGTTATTCCAAGTTTTAAGTTATTCTAATTTTTTGTAATTCATTTTAATAAAACTCACAAACTGGGTTACCTCAAATAACAAATAAAAAAAGCAGTAATTGCTAAGATAAATATTGATAAAAAAATTGCTGGTAGATGTTTCAAACATTTAAATTTTTTAATTGTTATGGACTTAATGAGAATGGTTTAATTGTTTTTATGTTTTCTTTGCATAAACTTACATATATTAGTACCATAAAGAGAAGTACTACTGTATAAGTGTTTTAATTAAATTTATTCGTAGCAACGCAGCAAAATTATTTAAATTCAAATTTATGGCACTGCCATTTAGTTAGACAATCCTATCATTAGTGTGTGTTAATATTCCTAATTTTTTAAATAAAATATTTTATAACTTTTATTATATTGTGTAAGAGCAGAATATTTCTTCATAATGTATTAAAGTTGTAATTTTCTTATAATTTTAAATAAACTTTTTAATTTTATTCTGAAAAAGCCAAATGATGTTTTATTTAAATTTAATAAGAAAAATAAAAGCACAAAAATACCTTATTACATGGCTAAACATTTTTTACTATTCTTTTTATCTGGTTAAGATACCTAATAGGTGTATCTTCTTTACCAGTTAATTTTTTCAAAAGTAATGTCAAACTGTAAAGTATCGTCCATCAGACATTGGCATTTTTAATTTTTTTTCACTTTTTAACAAGTTTATGTTTAAAAATGTAAATTGGTGCTCTTTGATAAGAAAAAAAATCACAAAAAGTTTAAAGCAAATAAATCGGCATGCTTGATCTTCGCGGCCGCCTTTGCTATATTTCTTTTATGATATGCCGGTTGATGCAGGCTGGTCATCGCACTATGGGATAGAAATTAATTTTTTGGTCAAAATTCTGAAACTTATCAATCTAACTTAAAATGAGGTGCTTTTTACTGGAAAAATATTATAAAATTATTACAAATGCTTTTTGAAACCTAAAACTTATTATATGTTATTATAAATTTACACCCCCTTAACATTATTATTTTTATTGTACAAAATAAACTAAAATGTCAGCTTGTTTGGTTAATTCGGTAGTATTCTAATCAGTAATCCGATGATTATTATCTCATATGATATACAGGGTACGACAATAGGTATGATTTTTTTAAATGAAATACCCCTGAATATTATATCACCACCAAAAAATCTTTTTAAAATGCTTTAGAAAAATACTACATTTGATGTGTCTATCTCAATTAGTTTCGGAAATATGACCATCCAAATCTGAAAAATAATTTTAAATTATTCTTAGAAGCGTAATAGAGATACATCTTCCCAACTTTTTTATTTTTTAACGTATAAAATAAATAATAACACTGTTTTGTTGGGTAGATTCTGTAGAATCCATATCTTTCATCAGAATGCTTTTATCTTTTAGGATATACAGTGTAGGACAAACATATTAAATTTTAAAATGGAAAACCTTGTAAATTATAAAAAATCTTGTATCTGTCCTTACACTCAGAAGTAGCAAAAAGTAGGAAGGCAATTGTAAGTACAAAAACTGATAAAGAAAAAGGTAAAAAATCTTTGACAAAAGCGAGATCTCAGAGACTGCATCGGAAACACAACAATAGCTCTTATTATTTAAACTCTTTTACTTTTTTAGTAATCAAGGGTAATAATAAACTAAGAGATTAAATGTTGTATATTTATGTTTACTTAAAATACATTTTCAAGTTTCTTATTACCCCAATAGAAGTCGTCATATCCTTTTATAATTTTGCGTACATGTAGTTTGGAGTATCTACTTTGAAATACACAGCATGAGCCATTAAAATTTCAAAGTTGCTTTTTGGCCAAAATAATGGATTTCTATCCCATAGTGTATTGGCGCGTGGCTGTAAAGGGTAGCGGCGCCTTTGTATAAAATATTCCGATTGCAGGCGGCCTTTTTTATGTTTTTTGTATTATTTTCAAAGGGTACCGAATTTGCGCTTTTAAAAGAATAGAATAGAATAGAATAAATCTTTATTGTATTAACCAAAGGTTTTACATAAGTCATTTGAATAAAAATAAGTCAAAATAATAATATAAACAAGAACAATTTACATAGAAAACAAAGTGTTTCCGTAATAATACACTAAAGATAATGACAATAGTAACAATACCACACTTTAAACCAACTTGACAGTTATATAATAAAATCATAAATTAAATGTTTAGTGGTGTTGTCATGTATTCCTCAACGCTATAAAAGGCGTGTTGTATCAAATACTGTTTGATAGTGAATTCAAATTTTTTCATAGGCAGGTTTTTTGTATCTGAATTAAGTTTATTGTATAGTTTAACATTAAGAGAATTGTTCATTGACTTCTGCAATTTCAACCTCTGCAATCGCAGGTGATCTGCACTTCTAGTATTATAATTATGTACATCTGAATTCTGCTCAAGTATATGCTTTTTCTTGTGAATCTCAAGTAGGCTCTGAAAAATATAGATGGAAGGGACTGTCAGTAGTTTTAGACGAATGAATAATGGTCGACAATGATCTCTAAAACCCACATTGGCCAATATGCGAACAGCTTTCTTTTGTAAAATAAACACTCTAAGTGCTTGGCTACTATTTCCCCATAGGAGAGTTCCATAGGATATGTGGGAGTAAAAAAAAGCAAAGTATGAACTCATCAGGCATTCGGTGCTTACAAACCTCCTCAGCCTCCTCAGAAGAAAAAGAGACGACGAAAGCCTGCGACACACCTGATCGACATGTCCCCGCCATGTAATGCCATCATCCAATGTTATGCCCAATAATTTGACACAGTCACCCGAAGTGCACCTTGGATTGCTTGAAATGAGAATTCTTTGAGTTTTTTCCCTGTTCATACTTAGCTTATTTAAATCAAATCAACTCTTCGTCTTTTGCTCAAGAGAAGACATGCTATTCTGTAGCGTCTGGGCATCGCCAGCTGACGTGATCAAATTTGTATCGTCAGCCTACAGCAGACATCGATGTGGCATAAGATGATAGTATAGATCATTAATGTACAAGTTAAACAGGATGGGTCCTAAGATTGATCCCTGCGGTACTCCATATTTCACCCTTGTAATAGTAGACACATCATTCTCCTGTTCGACATACTGAGTTCGGTCTGAGAGATATGATCTAAAGAGATCAAGCACAACACCCCTAAACCCGTAGTAGTTTTCCATCTTATTAAGCAATCTTTCATGATCGACACAATACCGTTTAATTTTCTTAAAAATTGACCAATTCGTTCAAAGTTACAAGCATTTGAAGTTAAGCTTCAATTTGTAAATACAGTGTGGTTTTTAAAAGTTTTCTTCCCCATAACTTTAATAGGACAGGATATCAAAGTCAGATAAAATTTAGCAAAAGGGTAATACTTTAACTACTTTTTTGACATGAAAAAATGTTTGTTACGTGGCTTAGTGTTAGGGGCAATAGCAAAATGGAAAAGAAAAGTAATGGAGCACCTCATTTTATGGGCCCTTTAAAACAATGTTTTTTAAAATCGATCCAGCCGTTCCAGACTTACACACCCATTCCATTAAACCGCATTGTTTTTCCAATTATTTAAGCCAAATTTCAAACGGTTCCAAGTCTATAATAGCTAAACGGATTTCAAAACAAAGTAGCATTAAGTAGAGAATTACAGGGCCTTTAAAACGAGGTGCTACAAATCTCATCCTTTCTATTTGAAAAAAGTTGCCAGTGCCCCCTTGCTAGCACACGTGGCAGAAATTATTTTTATGTCAAAAGTTGTTTAAGTAAATTTTACTGGACCTCGATATTTTGTTCCATTTAAAAGATAAAGGGGAACGGAGGACTTTTAATATCCTTACAGTATAGTTTAATAACAGCATTAATATTTATTTTATCTTTTTTGCTAAATGTTTTTAGTTTTTTAGTGCACGGTGGTTCGTTGCAAATTGGCCATAATCCCAAAAAAGCTTCACATATTATCCATTGCATCATTTCAAGTTTAAAATTGTAGGTGGAATCACATAGTATGTACTAACAGCGCTATGTATTATATTAAATGGCAGAAGCTAATGTGAAGATTTTTCAAAGGTTAAAAAAGGACTATTAAAATCATCAAGGTATACTTAGTTCTTACGGAAAAAAACTTCCAGGTAATAACTCTTAGATTCGTTGCTGTTAAGTAGTCAAACCACACGTTGTTGAATTCAGACATTTTCGGGGGGATACTCAAGTAAACAAAAAGTGTATTACCCTCAAAAAGGTAAAAAAAGGTTACTTCATGCTTTAGATATAGTGTTCCAGGATAGGTGTCACAAGGGGAAAATGGATCAAAATTTTTTAACGAATTTAAAACGAAATTTTGGAAAAACTGTTCGCATGGTCCAAACTAAGGAATAAAAATTATATTAGTATTATTAGGTATTATACAGGGCGAGCTATAACTAAAAACATATAAAATACCCAGGAGTTAACTACTAATGCGTAATGTAAATTTTTTACATTACGCGGCCTAACTTCAAATAATGGGCAAAAGGAAGGCAAAATTTAAAAAGGAGAATGTAATAATTAAATATGTTTATTATTTTTAAATTGCTGCTTTTAAGCAAAATATTTTAAAGAGTGTCATTGCATGTAATATAAAAAAATTAAGATAAAAAAATATTTTTACAATAATTCTTTAACTTCAAATTTTTACCTAAAATTTAATTTTTCTACAACATTTGCCTACCACAATTTTCTCCTATTTTAAAAAATGAAAGGTTGCCTTTTTTTACTCTTGGTAATTTTTCATATTTGGGTTTATAACTCGCCCTGTATGTTCCCAATCCAAGTAAAATTTTAGCTATTTATTGGTTTTGGATCATGCAAGCAGTTTTTCTCAAAGGGACGTTTAAAAATTCCAAAGCTCTTGGTCCCATTTGTCCTGTTCTAACACCTATCCTGGGACACACTGTATGTATGTACATGTGTAACATATGTAACAACAAACTTAAAAATTATTACAAATTTCTTCGATGGGGGGATTTTTGCCCCCCTGGGTTAAACGCTCGCAACCACAGGCGTTGTCTGTACCAAATAGTTTAGTCTCTATCTTTATTATTTAATTCCAAAAATAAGAGAAATGTGTAAGCCATGACACATACCTAACAGAGTATTTTAACTTAAGATAAAATGCAATACATTTGATTTTTATAGGTTTTACGTTCACACTTTAAAAATTAGCCCTCTCAGTTTAAACACTCAATATTAAAAGACAAGGCATTTCTTTTCTTTTTTCCATGGTTATAAAAACTTTTTTTTACATTTTAATAGAAATAATTTGTTTTTAAATTTTTTGGGCAAGGAATTTAAATTTGTCGACGTTTTGTTTGTAAAATATAGAGGTAGCTACCAGCAGCCCTTTGCTTATGTTCCAAGTGCTTTTTGGCTCTGTGTATCTCTTAAAAAAATGTTTTTATTTTTATATAATATGCGCAAAAAAGTTTTTTCTACTTTTGTGCTTAAAGGTTCCACTTTTCCGCACTTATTTTAGTTCTGAAAGTGTCACCTTTTCGCACTAGTGCGTAAAAGATACAAACATTTTGAACCTATATTAACGAAGACGCAATAAAGGATTTTCCTGCACTTCATGTTTAAAAGACAATTTTCTTTAGGTCAAACCAACTCCAGAGGTGGAAGAAACACATTCCGTAGACATCATTATTTCCACAGCAAAAAAACTTAGTAACCGCAAAGTGTCACAGATTGTACAGTTATTTACCAACAGTAATAATAAGGTACAAGTAGGGTATTAGGTAGCTTTGAGTTCAAAATACAAAAAATTATAATAAAGTTTAGTATTCCGTAGTGTACGCTCGTAGAAAAATTGCGTTCCTAACTAGTGCTGAAAGTGCCAATTTTATGCATGCGACTACAGTTGACCGAACTCCGCTACGCGTCGTTTGGTCACTGCAATAAAACTATATTTCCAACTAAAATGTTTAATGGTCTTCCTTCAGGCGTTACCTAGGATACCTAGTAGAATTTTAAAGTCTAGGTATACGAATTGTTATTAAAAACCTGAGACAAATAGTTGATCGTTTGCGAGACACAGGGTGCCAAATATAACAACCACAACAGGGGCGGTCCCATTAACTTTCAGAGGGGGTGGCCACAGAGCCGGCTCGAGGAAAGTGCCCTACAAGAAAATACATTTTTGAGATAGGTTCAAAATTTTTTAAGAGCATAAAAAAGATCCACACTTTTAAATTGCACTCACCCCTCGGGCCGACTCTGGGTCTCATATTTAAAATTAGGTGTGTTAAGGTAAAAAAAAAATGGTTACAAAGGATGTGGCATGAAAGTGGGGAGCATGGCCCACAAGGCCCCCTTCCTAATGACTGCCCCTGAACCGCAAGAGGGTTGTCCTTTACTCCTGGTTTAGGCAAATAAAAATACAGGATGCCCACCGGAAACTGCTGCGATCGCTTTCAAAGAATTTTGAAAATTTGGTATCATTACAAATTTAGTTGAAGACATACAACTAAAATATGTTGATACTTGTACCACATCCGGTTATATCGAAAGTAATAATACCCTATATATTATTTATTTTATCGATTCTGCTTGAGAATATAAACATAATATAAAATGGCAGGGGAGCCTAAGAGGGGATTTCGGGATTTGCTACAGCGCGGCAGATTAATATACCTCCACCAAATATGAGCCCCGTATACAGTGCCGATCATAATAGGGTAAATAAATTACTTGCAAAACAGTGTATATTCTACTAATCTTTCAATTTGAGAGGGACGTAAAGGAAACAGAGGGCTACGAAGAAAAACGTTAGATTAATATTTTCCAGCGTGGTTATTTTTTTATTTAAAAAATTAATTTAGGAATAACAAAAAATATATAACTCAATACAAATTGAATGATTTTCACAAAATATTAATAGTATTTTTTTGACATATTTAAAAAGTCTTTAGCCACTTTCCCCACCGATGAAAAGGTATACATTATATAACTTTTTTTTTCTTATCCTTTAAGCTTTGCAACCCAATATGTCTCTATGACGCTCGAGTAAATATCCCCATTTAGCATCGTAGGCTCCCCTACTATAAATAATGTTCTATACCTAGGTCCAACCGTTTTTGGACTTATTTTAAATTTTATATCCAAAATAACGTTTCCAAGCCATTACATAACCATCAATTTTTTCTAAATAAAAGCTTTTGATATGTTTAATGTTGGGTTCCTTGTAAAGAAAGAACTTCTTTAGGTTACTGTATTGATATTTTTACAATTAATAAATACAGAGTGGTCAAAAACATACGTTAAAAATTTTATGACAAAAACATTAAAAAGTTTTTTTTAAAAGTAAAACCCCATCTTTTTGACCGTATCCTATTATGCATCAAAATAAGGGGTAAGAATTTGTATAGGGGTCTGTTCCAAAATTTATAGTTGTCAAAATATTAACAATTTAATATTTATTGATTCTAACAATGCTTTTAGGCACGGCATAGCTTGGCACACCGTAGCTACCCCTACTTAAAAGCATTGTTGTAATAGATAAATATTAAGTTGTTAATATTTCAAAAACTGTAAATTTTTGGAATAGACATGTCTATACAAACTTATCTTGTTATAATTTTTAACGAATATATTTTTGACCACTCTGTATTTATTAATTTTAAAAATATCAATACAGTCTACTAAAGAAGTTTTTCTTTCTACGAGAAACCCAACTTTAACTCATATTAAAAAATTAGAAAACATTGATGGTTATATGTAATGGCTTGCAAACGTCATTTTAAACATAAAATTTAAAATAAAAGTTAAAAGGATTGGACTTAGGTATAGAACACCATACACCCTAAATTATATTTAGAATTTTACGGAGAATCATTGGCAAGGTATCAAAAAGACGCGAAAGTGGGCAATTGGTCGTTATTAGCCACGTGTTGCAGATAAAGTGATGGCATCCGTCATTAATAAGTTATTGGCAAAAAAAGCGTTTAAGATGATGGCATCCATCATTAATAAGTTATTGGCAAAAAGATAACAAAAAGACACGAAAGTGGGCAAATGCAGATACTCCCAAGCAGCAAGCTGACGTCTTATTGACGAAAATTGTCGCATATACTTTTTTAAAAGCTAACATGATGCGATATTTTATTTGAAAATTAAAATAGGAAAAAACTCCTTGCTGCATGCAATTTCCTGCAATGCAAAGTACCATCTCCGAACACTGTCCAACTTGAAGATGCAGATTTTTCTCTAGCCGAAGATATTTCTTTCAAAGCTAAGTGAGATCACCTACCGCAGACCGCTCTCGAATTATTTTTGTCTAATGGGTACGGTTTAGACGATAAAAAGCGAAGATATTGCAGAAACGTAGTAGTTTATTGTCCATTACGCCATCTATCGGTATGTCAAAAAACTATTAAATATATATAACATTTTTTATTAACACGTCTTTAAACTTTTAATAAAGTTTTAAACAAAATGTTTACAGCTTCTAACAGTCTACTTTAATATCTTGCCTTCTCGACTAGCCATCACCAATTAATCACACAACACACACTTATTAGGTAATGAATACATTTAATTATGTCTATTAAAAACTCTTTTCTTTAAAAAAGAAACTAAAAAGCTAGAAAACCACGTGGTAGAAAACAACATAAAATAATGTTGTTTAGCTGCCATTATAAATAAAACAGATTAAAAAATTGCTTTAATGTTAGTTAAATACCAATGTTAATAATATGGTTTAAAAAGTATGAATATGCGTTGAAGGTTTGCCTTCAAAATCCAATATTTATTTGCCTGCAACAAAAACGCGTGCTTTATTTAATCAGGATTGGTATGCCGCCATTTTTGTATGCAGCCGGCAATTCGCCTGCATGTAAAATTTATTGGCAATTAAGTGTTTATTTAGGTTGACTTTTAATGCGTATAAGATATTGGCAGCCTGAACTTACAAAATAATAAATGTCAATGACAATATAATAAATTAATAAATTGAGGGATAATTTTTAAGTTTGTGTACAAAATGTAAAAAACTAGTGTTCACTTACATGTAAATTACGATAAGAATGAATAAATTTTACGATTTCTGAATAATTTTAAATATTTCTGGGCAAATAGAATTGAACAGTGATACTGTCATTGATGCCAGATTTGCCAGTTTTGCGCTACATGTAATATTTTTGGTATTTTAAATACAATCCCCTATTTATTTATTTTATTATAAGATTTCAAATTTTCAAAAATAAATCTTTACCAGTTACCGAGATATGACAACACCGTTTTCTATTAAAATTTGGCAATAAAGCTGATACCACCTATCAATTAGGCATGTCAAAAAACCCCTAAATACCAAATTTTGTAAACCTAGCTTTAGCGGTTTTAAAGGTATTTAGGTCCTAAATTACTTTTTGCTGAAAGTGTAGTGCATCATATCTCAAAGAACTAATAGAGTCAGGCTTTTAAAGATTTAAAAACTAACCAAATTGGATCCGTCCAATTTAATGCAACAAAAATAAATTTAGCATTCCATTTAAAAAACTAAAAAAATAAGTGTAGCACAAAACTGGAAAATCTGGCAACAGTGGCGATATTACTATTTAATTCCACATGTTTAAAAGATTTTAGAACCCAGTTTAACTTAAAAATACCTAAACTTAGTATATGAAATAAAAAGCATTTCACCTCCACTCCTTTATGGATTGACTTAAAATTTTAACAAAAGGTAGGGTGTAGCCCAAGTATCAAAACCTATATCAAACCAAAGGGCGCCAAAGCTCTGGGGGTGGTTAACAACAGGAATCGATTAAAACGATGATTCTTAGCAAAAAACATTCCTTATATTTTTTCGTTAAACAAATATTTTTCAATTTATTTGCGATTAAAAGTAATAATCGACAAAAAATCGATTTTTTTCGCAAATAACTCGAATATTGTACATTTTATTTAAAAAACTGTAGAAAGCAAAGTTATAGTTTTTAAAAAACCAATACGAACCAAAATATGACATGTAAATGGTTAGCTTTTTTCTAAAATGTAAAATTTGATAGATTTAAAGTCAAATAACGGGAAAATGTTGCATATTTTGAGAAAAACTCATTGAATCTTTTCTGAGGTACCCACAAAGTAATTTAAAAGAAGAAATGTGCATAAAAATTAAGTAAGTTATGATAAAGTATCTAATTTTTTTACAAAAAATAATTTAAAATTACCCCTAACTACCCCAAAAATAAAATAGACCTTCACCCTTTTGCATTTCTCTTTATATATGCACTAATAATACGTCCAAGTAGTTTGACCAATTTTACATGCCTAGTTTCAGGAAAATATGAGCTTAGGTGAAAAATGACTTTTCACAATTTCATATTTTTTACGCCTTTTTTCTTAATAACTCCGAAAATACTGAAGATTAGAAAAAATTATATAGTTTTATATTGCCGCTTTTTTAATGACTAAAATGTTTCCTTGAGTAGATGTTCTTTTCGAACGAGCACCACCTATTCGAGCCCTTTAAACTAACCCCATTTAAAAACCACGGGATCTTAAGGAATTTCTGTCAAAGAGCCTTGTTGCTCTTAAAAACACAACAAAAACACAATAAAAAAATAATTAATTTTTCTTTAAAAAATTGGAATAGGCCACTTGAGAGCATAATAATCTACAAAATATTTTTGAAATGATGCATTTTAAATTGGTTAAACTTCTTGGACGTATTATTATCTAATACATGTATAAAGAGAATTATAAAAGAGTTAAGTTCAGATTTAATATAGAGTGTTGATTTTATTGATTTTTCATATCAAAAATTAGTTACTGACCTTAGCCTTATCATACCTCACCTAGTTTTCATGCTGGAGACTTTTTTTAAGTCTTATTATGTGCTTGAAAAAAGATTTGACTAACTTTTCTCGAAAAATGCAGCATTTTCCCGTTATTTGACTTTTAATCCATCGAATTTTGGATGCGAATATTCGCAACATCCCTGGTTTGTCTTTCTAAAATCTACAATTTTGCCTTTCACAGTTTTTTTTTAAAAATTAATGCATAATTTTCGAGTTATTCGCGAAAAACCCATTAAACCGTCGATTTTTTTGCGAAAAAATGTTATTTTCGATAATAACTTGAAAAATATTAATATAGGAATCACTTTTTGAATTAGTTTTTGTGGTTAAAATGTAATAAAAAATTCCCCATCAATCACCATCAGGGTTTTGGTGTCCTTTGGTTTGATATAGGTTTTGATCCTTGGGCTATACCGTACCTTTTGCTAAAGTTTTAAGTCAATCCATGCAGGACTAAAGAATTGACAGGTTTAACGTTTTTTTAAGCTTCATTTTCTGTACACCTAAAATAAAAGTAAAAAAAAATTAATAAAATAATTATAATTAAGTCGTGGTTAAGGAACATTAAACTTTAATAACAGTAACTGAAATTAATTACCGCCTACATCAATTACTCATTGTTATGATATTCTTCTTTTGCAAAGGTGGCCATGAATGCACGCTAAGTATTTCTTGTGGTTAGATACATGTAAAACAGTTTTTGCAAAGTTTAAGATCTATTTTTTTACGGTATTTTTTTATTTTTGGACAATTCACGGAGGCTGAAAGCCTAAATACTCACGTACCATGGGTGTCTTAAGCGAGGTAAGAGGGAGTTTGTGGTCCCGGGACTTAAATACTTGAAGATTTGGGAGGAGGGGAGGAAATACTTCCGCGGGCAGCAGGTTCCATATTTTAGAAACTCTAGTGATAAAAGAACGAACATAGTGGAAAGTTCGGGGCCTGTCCAGTTGGACCGTATAGGGATGCATACGCGTGGCACCACAAGTTTCTCTATTGAGAACCGTGAGTGGATAAATTATACTGGACAATTCTTTAGAGCAAAAGCCATGGAAGTACCTATAAAAAAGGCAAAAGAGGGAAGCATTTCGGTAAGTAAAAGATCATTAATGAGACGAATAGCTCTTCTTTAAATGAAATCAAGAATGTTCAGGGTTGTGGGAGACGCCATGCTCCAGATATGAGAACAATATTCCAAGGGAGGTCGGATTTGGGACACATATAAAGTGTATAAATTAGAAGGGGAAAATACTTATTGGCTCGAAAGAGAAATCCAAGCTTTTTGTAGCTGCCGTAACTATAGATACAATGTGTTTATGCCAGTTAAGGTTACTTTCAAATGCGACGCCCACAAGATTAAAGGTGTCTTTGCTTGTAAAATGCCAAGGAGTTGGAACTGTCACAACTTTCTAAGGACTTAATAAAATATTTTCTAATATTTACCCAAACTACATGTAAAATTCAGCTTTTACAAAATGACAAATGTTAATGTTTAATTCATTATTCTTTGGTAACTGGTACCTGCCAAAGCCACTATGAGTCATATTTTATACTCTCCCATCGC
This sequence comes from Listronotus bonariensis, assembly GCA_014170235.1. Classification (NCBI taxonomy): domain Eukaryota; kingdom Metazoa; phylum Arthropoda; class Insecta; order Coleoptera; family Curculionidae; genus Listronotus; species Listronotus bonariensis. The sequence goes on along the minus strand of JACEGR010000890.1, from coordinate 25,176 downwards.
TTCTACCCTGTTGGGAGCATGCGTTGACAAACATTTAGCTTGTACAAAATGACAAAGGCCGCTCACGGGCTCTTGGACTATTCAATAATTTGACAAATTGTACAGTGACCTTTTTCTATGACTTCTATGAAAAGTGTCTAAAAACGCACGTCAAACAGGATCTGATAATGACTCATTTCACATGATGTATAATACTACTGTGTTAAAATTTTTCACATGTCAACCAGTCAAAAATATTTTACCTTCTGTCATTTAGTTTTGACATCATCGTTTGAAAACTTTTCACACGGCGCGGCGTATGAAAAATTTCCTGTCAAAAGTAAAAAGAAAAAAATAATAAAAATCACATATTATTCCTTATTTTCTGCTGTCGTAGAAAAAGTACGTGTGCAACACCTTTGAAACTGACTCTTTGCACACTCGTAGGACTTGTAGCACTCGCCTACGGCTTGTGCATAAACGTCATACTTGTGTGCAAAGAGTCTTTTTCGAAACTTATTGCACAATATACTATTAATAGTCGTAAGTAATTCCAATATTTTCCTATATTTGGTGGTTGAAATCTTTGTCTGTATAAAACCGTTTACTTATGTTACATTTTATTATTAAATGTTCAAATTGGAATTTAAAAAAAATGAAACGTGGCACAGAAATATATTTTTCCACGACCGTTAAAATAATGCTGTTCTTTTAATCATTAACATGAAGTTAAAGTACTCCATTCTAGTACACTACACAAAGTATTAACAAAAGTAACTTTTTTAACACTTTAAAGCTTTTTTACACTTTGATTTAGTGTTTTGTTTTAATGCCTACTACAATAACCTTAAATAACAATTTATGCAATGTAACAGTAAACGCGACATCAACTGTACCAAACAGTCAAGTTACCTTTGATTTCGTCATTATTTCTTTTAGTTCATGTGTCACTAGTTTTAAAATTTTACAGTTTGCAAATAAATTATTTAGAAATTATTTAAAATGAATTGTAATAATAGGTTTGGATGACTAAGAAATTAAAAAGGAATTGTTTTAGTATTATTTCTACCGAAAGTAAGTACATACAATTTTCTAAAATTAAATAATAAATGCATAGTTATAAAGAGGATAATTGTCCCTTAAAAATAGGAGGCTACAATTTTTTGTTGCAATATAAAGGCTGTGCTGCAAAAATTAAAACTAATAAGTTTGGATAATTAACACATAAATAAAATAGTTATTTGGAAGAAAATTATACGGTCGTAGAAAAATATAGTATGTAACACATGCATAAAGTTTTTTATTATTCATGAGATTGCCGCACTCGCCTAACAGCTCGTGCTGTCAAACTTCCCATTCGTAAAATAAAGTATCACTTGTTACATAAATTACTATATTGTTAGATAAGCGCCAGAAAATTTATAATATTTTTATTTTTGAATTGTCAGAAAATTTTGCCCTCAACAATCAAAACATGTTTTTTTTTCATTTTTTTCTCGGGAACCACTCAAACATAGATACGAAAAGAAAATAGTATGCAGGCTGGTAGAGGAAAAAAAACGTAAAAATTTTCCTCTCGGGAAGAAAAAGTCTATTTTAGATGAAGCTGAACGAATTTTTTCCTACCGCAATGGAAAAACAAGCTGTATACATTTTCCATCACTAAGTACAGTGACGGAAATACAATTTCGTACACTTAGGTTTACATTTTATGTCAATTTTCAATATTTTGGTAAACTTGGCTTTTTACCTTTTTCTCACCTTAATTAAAATTCAATAAAATACATGACTTCAAAATAGTTATATATTATTCAAATATTAAAAATAAAAACACTGGCTTAATATTTCAAAGCGTCACCATTTTTTTCCAATAATAAGTTTAAACGTGTGGGCATTGATGCAATTAGCATTTGTGCATGGTGAACATTGTAATTATTCCAGCTTTCTTCAATTTTATTCCACAAATCATCACTATCATGTGGATGGATATCATTGTTCTTGTTAATTTTCTTTACGAAATATCCCCAAACGTTTTCGATTAGATTGATATCGGGGCTTCTTGAGGGCCAAGGTAACAATGAAATGGTATTTTCCAGTAGCCACTTCGAAACTCTTCTTGCTGTATGGACGGGGCAGTTCTCAAGCTGGTATATAAAATTTTCTTGTTCAAATGTATTGTTTACCGATAGCAACAAAACATTTTGCAGTATGTGTATATAAGGTTGACTATTAAATCTTTTTCGAATACGGTGGCATATGCCTAGCCCTCTGAAAGACATATAACCCCATATCATTAACAGAAAATCTTCCACTTGTTTTAACATGTTGGGTATATATTTCTTCGTACCGTGTATTTTGCGGCCTATACACTCTAATCTGCCCGCTATAATAAGATAGAAAAATTTTCTCATCTTTAAATACCACCCTTTCCCAAAAATCCATACCTTGCGGTAAATATTCCAGTGCAAATCCCATTCTTTGCTCTTTATTCATATCGGTCAAAAATGGCTTTAAAGCAGCTACACTGCTTCTCAATTCCAAATTTTTCCTAATACGATTTTTTGCCGTTCTTACTGTCCCAGAAAAATTAGTTTGGTTGTGTGCTTCTACAGCTGTCTGAAATGGATTGTTTCGTAAAAAATATATATCAGATAATTATCTTGATTTTCGTTTGAAATTTTTTTTTACCACTTCCAGCCTTTTTCTCCAATAATCCTGTATTTTCCCATTTAGTTCTGACGCTTTGAATAGTGCTTCTTGGTTTCCCAACTTGCTGAGCTATTCTTCCCAGAGAAACACCTTCTTCGAATTGAGTAATTACTCCCGCCTTCTCTAGTTCATTTATTTTCCAAAATTAAAGAAGTAAAATAATATAATTTTGAAATGTTTGACAGATAACAATTTGTTAAGTAAGGTATATTTCCAGGTGATCCAAGTACGCAAAAGCCAACATCACACTGGGAAAAATTAGTTGTACGAGATTTTAAATCCGTCACTGTACATACAATAACGGTAACGTAACGTTTGTTCTTTACAAAAATTATCCTTCAAGAACAAACGCCTCTAATCTACCTGCATCTTCCTTTGCAATTATACATAAAAAAAAAGAATTAAAACAATATGAGTTTTGAAACGATTTTATTTTATCATCGCATCGGTGACTCATGAGAGACTTTTATTGTGTGGAGCAGATTTAATTAAAGTTGATTAGTAAAGGATTGGTGATTTATGCTTTATATAATTGCACCTGTCACCGTTGTAAAACAATTACATTGGTAACGTTTAAAATGAGGGACTGCATGGGTTTAGTAATGCAATATGATATGAACTACATACTGGGTAAGTAAAAAGAACTGCAAGTTTTAAATATCTTTAAAACTGCTGAAGCTACATTTACAAAATTTATTATGTAAGGTGTTTTGGTTATGTGAAATTAAATAGTGATATCTGCATTGTTGCCAGATTACCCAATTTTGTGCTATACGCAATTTTCTCAGTTTTTTAAATGGAATGCCCCATTTATTTTTATTGCAATAAATTGGACGGATCAAATTTAGTAAGTTTTTAAATTTTTATTATTCTGTCTCTATTAGTTGTTGAGATATGATACATTACACTTTCAGCAAAGAGAAATTTAAGGCCTAAATATCTTTAAAGCCGCCAAAGCCAAGCATTACAAAATTTGGTATTTAAAGTTTTTTTGGCATACCTAATTGATTAGTGATATTAGCATTGTTGCCACATTTAGATAGCTCTAATTTGCTCTCAAATAGATTATGGTAGTATAGTATACTTAAGTGCCAGCAAATCTATCCTAAAAACTCTTAATACAGTCCAAAATGCAGCTATACGAATCTGTTTAGGTGCCTTTAGATCAAGCCTTGTTGTATCTATGTATTATAAAGCCAAAGAGATGCCTTTATTTCTTTGAAGAGAATACCTTTTGCTATCGTACGCTGCAAGGGTTTCTGCCAACCCCAACAACCCTATTCATAATATTTCCAATTCAATATATCAGCAAACAGACAATAACCCTTAAAATCAAAATTCAGTTCCCAGAATGCTACACAACCTAATTGGTGACCTTAATCTTACCATTAAAGCTCCCAACCCTATTTCAGACAGACCCCCATGGACCAAAATCATGCCATCCATTAACAAGTCCCGAACTAAATATATTAAGCAAGAAACTCCAAACATTACCTTTAGACAAGCATTTCTAAAACTAATCAATGCAGAAGGATTGGATCACATTTATACACAGACGCTTCGAAAGATGAGAATGGTGGTGTGGGCTGCTCAGTTACCACAATCAACACAATAGTTTGAAACCACCGTCTTCCCAGCTACTGCTGTATTTATACTGACGAATTATATGGAATACTTATGGTACTCAAATCAATAACTGGCTCAAACAAGACAACGACTTTATGCACCGATTCACTTTTATCTATATACTCCATAGATAAAATGTACACCAAACATCCTCTGGTTCTATCTATCTATCGTTTTGTTTTATGGCTCTGATACTAAGTCAATTCGCCAGTTCTCCCGTTCCGGTCATATAAGCTATTGCTTATAAGCTTTCCTGGCTTTGTCCTTGGAAAATCTGGATAATCGAGATCGAATATCCCAGACTTTCCTAGCATATTAATAAGAAACACTTGTAAAAATCAATTACAGCGATGAACTTCTGAACATGCATAAATTGTGACTGTCAAGCCAGCGGCCGCTACTGGTATCGCGCATAACCGTCACTTTCACTACTGACGTTTTTCCGCAAGCGCGTGCGCACCTCCTCGACCATACGAAGACACCATGTGTTCAACACCAAAACGTAAAAACCTCAGGCTTTAGGAGTCTTCACTCACAGCGCTTAGCCCCAGAAGAAAGAAGCCCCAATTTAGCGTGATTCTTTTCTCGATCCCCAAGGGTACAGCCACGCTCGTACGACGCCTTCAATCGCCTACCCGGGAAGTCTATGTAGACCTCTACGTAAACGTGAACCGCACTACTCGAAGACCGCGGAAAAAGTGATCCTCTGGTTCAATAAATTCACGACACTTGTCAAAATCTCGCTAACCAAGAAATGTTAGTAAACATAGTCTGGATTCCATCACATGTGGGTATTTTAGGAAATGAAATCGCAGATCAAATTGCCAAAGAAGCTCTGAACATTCTCATTGAAGAAATTCAGCTTTAAAACGACCTCAATAATCATATAAAATATTTCACGACTTTTGGATCTACATACCTGTATGACCGTTTGAGCTAGTTTCATGAAATTTGTGTTTCGAGTTGTCCTTATGGATATAAATAAACACACGTAATTTCATATATTTACGTTTAATAGGCCTTAAGTTACGGAGGGGTCAAAAGTGGCACCAAGTGGTTTGTATAATATTAGACGCGGCGCTGTAGCCACTTCCTTTGCTTAAAGTTGGCATGACAAGCTGTAAAAGCACTGGGTCGTTGGGCGCTCAACGGACCTGAAGTGGATTTGAATCCTGCTGAGGTCAAATGCTTAGTTATAAGTTGGTCAAAAATTTAGTGGTTAGCTCAACAACAGACGGACAAAATGCAAAATGTATCGACGCTAAAGGCCGCCAAAGGACCAGGGTGCCGAAACACACTCGGAACACACTTTGCCTTGTCCTGCGCAACCGTAGATATGCTGATCCCACTCAGTTGGTCTTTTTGTTAAGGAAATTCTAAAACCTTTGACATAAAATGCCAAGACAAACATAGTTCGTCGATAACGTCGATTTTTAGTTTTTTTTTATTTTGGTTTTTTAATCTGACCGTGCATGTACCCAAAAATAATATCCACCGCATTCTAAGGTCTAAGGTTTAAATGTTTTTTAAGAATGTAGTTTAATTTTATGATTTTTTAGTACAAAACGATATACTTTAAACCTAAAATTAGGGTTTTCTTGAATTCATCTTTCACGGACACTCATGTTTTTTTCGTGACTCTTAAAATAATATATTGCGTACTTTACTTTAAATTTATTGCAATAAAAAAGTAATTGATTTTATTAAGGCCACATTATTTTTGTCGCCTGCTAGTACCGCTCACAAAAATATTTTATTTAATTCATTAGTCACCGGTTTGAAATCCCTCGATCTGTTATTTAAATCGTTTACTTATTCTGAATTTAGCCTTAATCCGTTGAGATACGAAACTGATCTGATTATTGAAATTTAAATAAAGACAAGATCATATGTCGGTACCTCTAATGTTAACACTAATAAAAATACAATGGTAGCGGAGATAAGAGTAAAATGACCAATGAGTAAATGGAAACTATAACATCGTTAAAACTGTTAAAAAGGGTAACTTACATTATGATACTTTACACGAGAATAATAAATCTTAAAATTTAATTTTTCTAAAGTTAGAGTTAAAGTTAATCAATCGACATAAAAATAGTGTTGTAACCAGAACTAACCAAAACTAATCCTATTGGGCCAATATTTGAGATATATTATGTCCGTTCGTATTTTTAAGGCCGACAAGGTTTTTTAAAGCACACTGTTTTATTTATGAAAATTTGATTTTTTCTTCAATAGGATAAAAATTAACACATTATATTCAGTAAGTTTCCTAAACTTAAAATGTAATATAGCTCTAAGTAAAAGGCGTGGCTAGGCAATATTAATACTTTTCCGGCCATAGTCGGAGGTATTTTTCTCGACAATCAGCATTTTCTATGCCATTTATTATTTACTAATGACGTGGAAACATGGGAACGTATTGTTCCGAAATAAAATATTTATATAGTTTATATTTATTAAAATAAAAAGTTATTAATTTATGCTAACCAAAACAAAAATCATAAAGTAACATACCTACGGATAAGAGAAACCATGGCATGCTAAAATTTTCGTACCGCTTTTGCGGCAGGCTTGGCGACAGGCTTGTCATTTTTCCAGTTTACACTTTAAATGCGTCGGTCGAAGCCTCGCCTCATATAACATCAGCGGTGGGGAGACACGTAAGCTTACTGAAATGACTAACTGGCGGTATTTCAACGAGAAACGAATAAAATTGTATTGGGAGTTTTCGCATGACCTGGTTTTAAATCGGCTATTCCATGATAACTCTTATAATTTCCTTACTCTATGCAAAAATGTATTAAATATTTCGTGACTCTTGGTGCTTTTCCTACATGGGAAAGAAAACCCACATATTTTAAATATTTTTTCTTTTTTAAAATGTGCAACTCATAGGAAAGCACATTTCCGGACTCGCGGTGGTTGCGGATATAGAGAAATTGTGCTTAAGATGACATACTTTCTGTTTAGGAGCAAATATTTAAAAACTCAAAGGTGTTGTAAATTCAATTTTTAGTTGCATATTAAAAACGTTTATTTATAAGGCGAAAAGAGATAATGTAAATTTAAGCCATTAAAAGTTTAGTATTTTAACCTTAATATATATATGTATATATATATATATATATATATATATATATATATTAAGGTTAAAATACTAAACTTTAATGACTTAAATTTACATTATCTTCTTTTCAAAGATTAGTTATTGAATCTTTGGTAAAAGTTACTAGGTAAATTTCAAATAAATAGTTAAACATATGTGACCTATGTATCTAGACGTTTATAATATTAATAAATTTTAAAAACATTTTGGCTTTTGGTGAAATATAAGACCTAAAAAAACATGTGACAATTTTGTGTAAAATTCATGGTGTAAATATTTTAAACATAGGGCTAATTATAAGCATCGTATGGTAAGAATATTTTTTTAGGACGCTTAGCCACATATTGCGTAGCAACGCTGTTTTCTCGTTGTACGTGGATTCCCTATGCCATTTTCTTAATTTTTGCATGTGGTTACGTTCGTCTATAACAGGGATAGCGAACCAATGGCACGCGTGCCACAAATGGCACGCGACGTAAAATCTTGGTTATACAAGTGTGTTGATGTGTTTTTTCCTTTTGTTTCTTGTCTTAAAAATTATACTGCGGCCGAAAGGGCAAAAGAATGCAAGTTTAAAGTTGATGACCGGCTTTTTTTTTCTCTTAATAATTTTGTACCCACAGTAAAGTATGTCATTGCACGCTTAATATATCATTTTATATTAATGTACAAAGATGGCACGTTGATATGTAAAGAGAGCACATACCTGTAACGAAGAAAAAGGGAGTTACAGAAACTGGTTATATCTGAATTTTCGATGTACAGTTTGCCAGCATATGCACGTGCGAGAAATTTAATTTGTTTTTTTTTTTAAGTTAAAGTCTGAATATTTTTAATGGTTCAGAGCCCGGCTCTGGAAATATCCGTTTAAATGTGCTGGCAGTATGAGAATCTGATGATTTTTGACGCCAAGAAAATATAGAAAATAGAAAGAACCTTTAAATCCACTCTCCCCTACTAACAATGTTAACACCAAATAAAAATACAATGGTCCGTAGGAGTGGCTTAAATAGTTTTTAGATACGCATTGTCAAAATCTGGGGTATTATCATTACCCGAATTAGAATAAATTAGACATAACACTCAACAAAAAGAGATTAGATTTATGATTATTATCAGATCTGCTACTGAATTTTTACCATCCCTATTTCTGATTTGTATATTAACAATATTAAACAGATTAATACCTAAATTTATTTCCTTCTTAGTAAGCTTTTTTATTTTTTTAACAGTAAAAATTTAACTTTGCCTATACTTATTTTGAAATGTATTATGTAAAGAAGGCCTAAGAACTGTTAAAACAGCGAAAAGTCACAGAAACGCGGGTTATCACAGAAAAAAATGTTAACAAAGTTTTTCTTTAAATAAGCAAATCTGCATATTTAAAAGCTATTTTGATTCTTAAGCATTAGTATTCTTTATAAAAATTTTAGATATTATAAAGTAAACAAAGGTACTTTTCTCTTGACCAACATTCATAATTTTTGACATACCTTGTATGCCACTGGAAAAAAATAATATACAGTGCATTTCTTTAATGTTCCCCCTTTAATTTTTTGAACGGATTAATTTAAAAAAGTTTATCTTTGGGATATAAAATAAATGCATAAATATTATATTTTAAATTGAAATTGACAGATGAAAACTGTAAGATGGCGGCTGTTCGTCATCTGGGAAAAAAAGTTAAATGGAAAGGGTGTCACATCACTTAAAATTATGTGCCACAAGACCCCTCTTTTCATTTAATTTTTTTCAAGATGGCGCCCAGCCGGCATATTGAAAATTTTTATCTGTCAATTTTACTTTAAAATATAGTATTTATGCATCAATTTCATATCTTAAAGTTTTACTTTTTAAATAGATTCGTTTAAAAAACAAAAGGGGAGGAGGAGAAATTAAAGAAACGCACTGTTAAAGAATTTCATTATGATTTTTGAAAAAAAAAAAATTAATAATAAAAAGTTTTTCATATAATGCAAACTTAAGTAAACCCGCTGTATAACGGAAAAATGAAATTTTGAATGATTTACGTCTAAACGGTTAGACTAGAGTTAAAGAGTTAAAGTGCGTGTTGTTTAAAGACCTTCCATTGATTTTTTAACCTTTAAAAATAAGGTAACTATTAAAACTTAAACATAGGGACAAATTAATTTTAAGGTAGGTACATAATCAATGTGAAGTATTGGTAAAATAATGGAGCCTAATGAACTTAGTCTATCTTCCAAATATAAGTGCGTATATTGGTTTTTGCTAAAGAAAAAAATATATAAACAAGCAATAAAAAATTTACTACTAAGGAGGTTGTAACTCAAAATCCAATGACATTTTTAAAACGCATTTTAAAAAGCTGCAGGTACCAATATTTACAACATTATTTAACGACTTTTCCAAAAAAATAATTTTTGTTAGGATTTTTAAATCTTTGTATACACATCCTTATAAGTGTCCTTTATATATAGGATTTTTTTAATAGGCCTTGCGGGACTAAATTTTGAGATATAAGCTTTTCAAATTTGCATATTTCCCGTGTACAGGTACGCGCACATACGTCGGCATCGGACGGACGTTACGGATCGGAAAAACTAGTTTTAATGAAATTTAATGAAGCAGTGCTCCTATATGTGGGTGATTTGCACCGGATTTAAAAACTTCTGCGAGAATATAGTAACTTGAAATAAAATCCGGTCATTACAGTTTCATGTGTGCGATACAGGTCAGAAATTGAAAATGTTATTTGACAAGAATTTAAGCCGATGGCTTCCGGAGTGGTTTTATATTATGAGTGAAAAGGCGCTAATTTTTAATATTTACCCATGACTCGCTTGTGCGTATGTGTCATTTAATTTTATCAAAACTATTTTTTCCGTCTGTCCGATGCCGATGTATGTGCGCGTACCTTAAGTTCTATCCTGACGGACGTTTTAGGGCACGTTTAATTAAATATCATTCTAACTTTTCTTAGAATTTTTACTAAAAACTGAGAATCAATAATTGAGGATATGACAAACGTTTTTCTTAAAAAAAACACATATGAGCGGTACTTGTATACTAGGTATCTTAAAAAAATGTGAATTTTGCTCGAGAGAAAAGTACTATTATTTTTTACAATATCGAAAATTTTTAAAGTTTTTTTTTGATTAAAAATAGCGTCTAAATATGCACACTTGTTTATTTTATTAATTTTTAAAAAGGATAAAAATTAAAAACAAAAAAAAACGTTTTTCTTCTTTCCTTCAAAATTTTTGAGGTTAGGGTAAAACTAGTTATTACATAAGTTCTTTTTATGTTGACAACTTTTACATTTAATATTCTTTAATAGGCGTTAATATTGTGAACATCCTGTATGGAGGGTATGTAAGTTTTAATAATTTTAATATTTATTTAATTATTTAGATAATGGAAAAACACATCCTAAAGTAAAACATAATGACATACTGTCAAAGCTTATACCTCGAACCAAACGGGCAAGGTCGTAAACGTGCTAAGTCACCAAAAATCGAGTTCAACTTTGTATACAAACACAGTTACCAAAGATTGCAGGGTAGAAGTTAGGAAGAAAAAATCAGAAACGATTAGAGAGAATTAAGTAGTATAAGTAGTAAAGTTAGGAAAAAATTTAAAATTTTAGTTAAGCCCGTACGGGCTACCCCTAGTGGGAGGTATGCCCCTACTAAATTTAGTTAGTCAAATAGTTCCTGTAGTCTTATTTCATAGTGAAATAAAAAATGATAGTCTTATTGTCCGAGAAGATAGTTCCATATGGTATATTTGTCCAAGTGACGTTAAAGTCACTGTGCATCCAAAATATTTCGTCACAATATTTAGCTTCAAATTGCAAGAAAAAACATTTTTACCCTTAAAAATCATCTTTCTTCCCCCTTTACCTCCTAACGCAATATTTTGGTACGGTAGTGATTTTCTTACATAGTTAGGATGCACTTAACAAAACTATACTATTAGTTTGCTGTATTTTTTCAATCAGGTATTCCGTCTGGACTTTTATTAATTTTATCATTATTTTTTTAACAAATCTGCCATTCTTAGTGAAAGTAAATAAAGAGTGTTTTTTAAGAGATATACAATAAAACAACGATGGATTATTCGATTGACATAAATTTATTTTTATTCGAAAGATTATCATGTGGCATTACATAATGCCACGGCTGGCTGGATGTATTCCAATCGGGACGTCCAATTTCCAATGACTTCTTCCAACATTTGTGGCCGTATATCGGCAATAACACGGCGAATGTTGTCTTCCAAATGGTCAAGCGTGTGTGGCTTATCCGCATATACCAGTGACTCTACATAGCCCCACAGAAATAGTCTAACGGTGTTAAGTCACAAGATCTTGGAGGCCAATTTACAGGTCCAAAACGTGAAATTAGGCGGTCACCAAGTGTGTCTTGTAATTTTCAAAATAAAATTACACAATTTGCAAGCTTTGTTTAGGCGTGAGTCTATTCATGATGAATTAGCAAACCCTAACTGAGAAAAATCACTTGACAGCTGTTAAATCGGTCGTCATCTTGAAAACTAATTCCTACTTTAAGTTCCTTACCTCGAAAAAATGCACCCTTTATATAATCTTAAAAACTTGAAAGCAAATATATTCTCTACAATAGGGGAAAAATAAATTTATAACTAACTTTCGACACCTCTAGAGACTTTAACGGTCGCAGTACTCCTTGAGAACGTCCTTAACACAGAGGAATTCATCTCAGATCATTTTTTTCATTGCGACAGTGCTACTACACTTTGCAAACTAATAAACAAAAATCAAATAGTAAATGCGAAACTAAATCCAAATTATAAGTTATAGCATCGTATCCAATCGAATCTATTTTTCATCTAAAATAAAGTCATTAAAATATTTAAAATTTTCCTTAATTATTCTTTCTATGTTTTTTCTTTACGATGCCTAATAGTAGCGCAACTAAATTATGCACAGGACACTATACATACCATAAATTGTCAGGCACTTACTGTTGTAATCAACAATAATTAAACAAATTTCTTATCTTCTGTTGATCCTTTTGTCTTTATTATTCAGTAAAAGTATTAAAATCACATTTGTCATGTCTTTCGATTTGTTGCTATTATTCCCAGCTTTATAACATCTCAAGTCATAAAACGGTGATAAGTGGAATGCTTCGGGTTTAAAACATAAAACTTATTATAATCTTTGGGTTTATTATACACTTTTTTATTTTAAAAAGAATTTATATTTTTATAACTTTTTTACACAGACATTACGTAGTTTTTCTGTATACATAATGCAAACTTACAATACCAGGATCAGGGAGCAAACAGACATTTTAAAAGACGATCAAATTAAGGCATATGATCATATCTCAAGGACAATCAAATTGTCCTTCGGACAACCATTAAGTTGTCAAAGGGCCTGGTTGTCCAAAAGATTTTTTTAGCTTTAAATTGCTTGATAGAAAATAGTTTATGTTATTTATGATCACATTAAAATTTAGGTCAAGTACGTTCTTAAACACTATAATTTATTCAAAAATATTAATTACTGTTTTAGGTATCCAAGGAACTTGTTGTCAGAAGGACAATTAAAGTAGAATTTTTTCAAATCACTCTATACATTACGGAAAAAATAATTATTTTTATTTTGACGTTTGACACTGAAAAACTGGTTCATAGGCACTTCCATAGAATTCTCGGCAACAATGAGCTCTTAATTTTAGTAAAAAGATCCACCTCATTACAGCTTTTCTAATTTTTCTCAGTCCCATACAAGAAAATTCATATGTCAGCATTTATTAATAATACAGCAAAACTCTAAAAAACTTTTAATAGTGAACGCCCTACAAAACAAGTCTTCTATAATTTTTGATAAACTTGACCAATTAAGATATATAAGGTCAAGGATTAAAAAATAAAAAAACATTTTTCTTTTGAACTTTGTAGCTTACTAAAAATAATTATTGACAATTAAGTTTTTACTATTTCTATTGGAAATTAAAAGTTCTACAAAAAGGTCACCTATACTTTTAAAGTATAATTTAAACGAAAAATGTATTTTTTTTTCAATTCTTCTACCTTTACAATCTTCAACCTTTAATCTTTGATCTAATCATAAAAATTAGATTTATGTAATAAATATAAAATATATTTTATTAAACTCTGCCCAATAGAAATTGTAGAAACTTAATTGTAAATAATTATATATTAGTAAATAATGAAATTTGAAACAAAAAAAAAAACTTATAATTCTTTATTCTTTAACCTTAAATATCTTTTAAAGGGTAAGATTTATTTAAAAAAGTATAAAAAACCTTTTTGTAGATGGCTCAATTTTCTGCAAAAAAAAAACTTATTAAGTGTTTTGCTGTATGATTAACGAATGTTGACATACATGAGCGTGTATAAGGGGGATTTTGGGGTTTGAATCCTCCCTCCCCCTTAGCATAAGTGAGAAGGTATATTCGTGTTAGAAAAGCTTTTTAGTTGTGTTTCCAATGCATATCGTTATGTGGACTCTCCCCTGTGCATTCGTCAAGAAAGAAAAGGAACATGTTTTAGTAACAAAAATCGGTCATTTGTACGGTGTGGAAGATGAAGGCTTTTTCCCCTTTAAACAAAAGGAACATGTTTTTGTAAGGAATATGACAAAGTTGTATGTTTTTTAAAAAGTAAGGCCTTTTTTCTCTTTAAAAATGTTATTATTGCTAATGTTTTCGCGATAAACCCCACCTTCCAATAAAAAAGGTATATACAGTGCACTCCAATTGATACGAACCACCCCCATAATTTGGTTATTTGTACACTTATAAAAAAAATCGTAAAATACGTAAACTTTTATTTTTAGGGGGACACATTTTTATGTCAAAATTTACTTATTCAAGGTTATCCTCTGCCCCCACCAACACCTGACCTGACCTGACGAGAACTTTATAACTCCAGAATATCAAATCAATATCTTCACCTACGACAAAATGGCGGTACTTTAAAAATTACCCAAATACCTGATTGGAATGGCCATATTTCTGAAACTAATAAAGTTAGATGTACTTAATCTGGTATTTTCTTAAAGCTTTTTAAAGATGGTTTTAGTGGTAATATAATATACAGGGTGCTTTATTAAAAAATACAAACTTTTTATTCTACCCTGTATATTATCACAAGCATTACCAATTAAAAAAAATTTAAAAGAGCTTTAGGAAAATATCTTATTAGGTACATCTAACTTTATTAGTTTCTGAAATACGGCCATCCCAATCAGGTATTTGAGTAAAATTAAAGTTCCGCCATTTTGTAGTAGATGCAGATATTTACTTTATATTCTAGGGTTATAAAGTACTCGTCAGAAACTTTAAAATGATGTACCACTTGACCCCCTTTCCCAATTAAACTTTTTGACGTTTGTGTTGGTAAGGGAAGGGGATAACCCTAAAAAGTAAATTCTGACAAAAAAGTATGTCCCCCTAAAAATAAAAATTAACGTGTTTCCAGATTTTTTATAAGGGTACAAATAATAACGAAATTATTAAGGGTGGCTCGTTCTAATTGGAATACACTGTATATATGTCCGTGGTATATGATTTTTTGTATGGAACTGAGAAAAATATGCAAAACTGTAACGAGGTGGATCTTCCGATTAAAATTGAGTGCTAATAGTTGCCGAGCATTCTTTGGTGGTGCCTATAGGAACCAATTTTTTAGTGTCATCAGAAGTAAAACTAAAAATGTTTTTTTTACATTCACTACTATACATATTACAATTTATACCATAACATTTCGTAAAGTTTAATATTCCTAGCATTACTTCACCGTAATTTGGTACAGTTGTTTTTTTCTCTCTATAAATAAGAGACCAGATTAGGCCCGTCGAAATCACTGATCTCGATAGATTCCCAATGTTATAACCTGCGCGAAACAAAAGTTACATTTCATGGGCAAAAAAACCGGTTTGTGCGCAAGCCAGTTGAGGGTAAACGCACCTGGCGCCAAACAGACTATTCGCATTATCGGAGAGAATTTGTCGACGGCGTCCTGGTTTTCTGTTCGAAGTACGGTAGTTAATGAGCGTCACGGTCAGACTGCGAACAAAGGGTACGGGGTGCCGGTGTTTGTATTTTGTCACGGCTTTTAAGTGCGCATGTTCGTCCACCCATTCATTTGTTTACTCCGAGTACACTCCGAGGGCGTAAAAATCCGAAAAATGCTTCTTGCCACTGCGGATCTAAATGTAGGTTATCTATGGTCGAAATTCGACTCGTTTAATTCAGTATATTTTACGTTCTTCATCTTTTCCTTCAAACCATCCACTTCTAACAATCACTTTTATTATTCACAGGTCGGGACCTTGTCGGGTGCCAGTACCCTTTACTCTACATTTTTATAACTTATCGGAACGATGGTGAGATGATAAGTGTATTTCAAGACATCGTCGTCACACGTTCCTTCGTAATCGTGCTATCTTGACCTCCGTCCGTCCATATCTAATTAGGTGACCCTTGACAAGGTACACGTACGGCACGGCGAACGTAATTCACTGTGAGCCGGCCGTGTCACTCGGACGTGACAATGGGGATCACGTGTGATTATCTGCTGCGGTCTTTTCGCTCTCGACGATAAATTGCGCGACATCGAATAGGATGGAATTATATTAGGAATAAGTTGCAACGCGTGATGATGTAACGGGTACCATCACTAAATTCAAGTACAAAATATTTCCATACCGGGTGATGCATCGTCGGGCGGGACATAGGAAATCCCATGTAATTTTTAATGGGGTCAGTTATTGGCTCCCCTAATTATTTTAGAGAAAATTCTATTGAAGTTTATTGAAGAGCATGCAAATCTACGTCCATGGTAAAAACTTTAAATTTTTCGGTTAACCCGTTTATAATTAGATGCTAATATATTTTTAAAAATTGTTACATTATTATCGCCTCATATTTATGAACAAAAATAAAAATACTAGTTAGCGTGACATACCGTTGTCATTTTAAAATTTAGTGCTTTAAATCAAAAACTACGCTAACTGGTATTTTTTGTTGTTCATAAATATGAGGCGATAATAACGTAACAATTTTTAAAAATATATTAGCATCTAACTAGCAAACGGGTTAACCGAAAAATCTAAAGTTTTACCATGGACGTAGATTTGCATGCTCTTCAATAAACTTTAAAAGAATTTTGTCTAAAATAATTAGGGAAGCCAATAATTGACCCCATTAAAAATTACATGAGATTTCCTATGTCCCGCCCCGCGATGCATCACCCGGTATAGAAATAGGGTAAAAATCATGGCGACGCGACGAGGATAAGGCAACATAACCTTTAGATTGTTTAAAGTTTTTTAACACCTCTTTGCCATTTGGTTGTGACATTCTGCTAATAATACAAAAACAAAATGGTCAACTTTCCGATATAAGGAAACTTTGTTATCTTAAGTGAAACACCATGAATATTTTTTTCACCTTCTCAAAATTCAATCTTTCCCTTTCTAAAAATTTAACATAAGCTATGGTTATTTTTAAAAATTATGGAACTATTGAGCTCTCCAAGATCCGGCATTAAGAAAATATACCCTCATCTGTTAATTAAATAAAATAATATTTTCTAGGCAGATTTTAATATAGTGAATGCAAGTGAATAACATCTGCCAGCATAGGTCTGCTACATCTAATAATAATTAATTAATTAATTAATAGTCAAATTATTTATAACTGTTACCTTTACATGTTAATTGCATAAACCAATGTTTAACGGTGAAATAGCCTAGTTGGTTAGGTAGCAGCATTTAGCAGTGCATGCCTTGTCGACACTCTGGGTTCGTATCCCGCACTGGGTAACATTTTTTTTCTATTTTATATTGCCTTGTCTATTAGCAAAATTTTGTTTACCATATTTAATTGACTAAAATCGGCTGCTACCTAACCAACTAAGCTAATTTACAGCTAATTGATTGGTTTATGCAATTTACATATAAAGGTAACAATTATCAATAAATTAACTATTAATTAATTAAATATTATTAATTGTAGCAGACCTATGCTGGCAGATGTTGTTCACTTGCATTCACCACATTAAAATCTGCCTAGAAAATATTATTTCATCTAATTAACAGATAAAGGTATATTTTCTTAATGCCGGATCTTAGACTATTATGATAAGAACACTTTAAAACCTTTTTAGAGGGGTTCATTTTGACGAGTCTACCACGTATATTCATACCCCATATATGGAAGCAACGCTTTAAACCAGCCTGTCATTGTTAAATGTTTCGGGTGTCGGACTGAGCGAACGCGTCACTTTTTTCGACGGCAATTTACCACAATCTTTTACATACAATTTAAATGCATATTTTGACAAAAATGGTAAGGGTTACAGTCATGAAACCATAAGGCTCAAACACATGTTTCGGGTATCGGACTAGACGGGTTGCGTGACTCGTGACCATTACGATTTTTGACACAATGTTTAAAAATTGCATATAAAACGTTGTGGTAAACTTGTCTTGCGAAAAAAGTGACGCGTTATCCCAGTCCGACAGCCAAAACATTTAACATTGACAGGCTTCGTTAAAGTGCCGCTTCCATATATGCCGGTATGAATATTCGTGATAGTCTCCTCAAAGGAACCCCCAAAAATGGTTTAAAAGTGCTCTTATCATAAAGTCAATTTTATTACTGGCCCAGAAACTACAAATTTCGTATCTCCACAATCAACATTTTCTATTTTTACAAGAGATAAGAATAGTATAATTTAGTACGCGCATGGAATTTTTCTCATTTCCCACGAGTATGATTTTGGCTGTACTTTTTCACGACTTTCTTGCGAATTTATATCAATACAAACAATATATTCAATGTTTCCGATTTGTCACAAAATATTTGTCAGCCATGACATACGCGACATTACAGCTTACTGCAAATTTTTTAATGATTTTACGTACTAATTGGATATTTTTATAATTATATTACATAATATGTTACTAAAAGTAGTGTCCTTGTCTGAAGAATAATATTAGGAAAACGAGGTTCTCGAGAATATATACAAATAATCGTATTTATGCACACTTAAAGCACCCTATGACCGCCGTGGGTAATGAGCGTGGGTAATGTTCGATATTACCTGTTTAAAATCACAATATTATTGTATAAATTCTTAAATAGTCGTGGAAAAAAACTTTTGCCTTATGCCTATGATTTGAAATGTAAAAATTAATTGAAGATATGTTCTGTAGTTTGGCGGATTCATTTAATAGATGGTATTTAGGTACACGCCAAAATAAAATTGAAAGTACTAAAACCAAAAAATATTAAACAAGTAAAAGATAATCAAATCGACGTTTCGGTGGCAAATCTGCCACCGTTGTCAAGATAAATGTAATAAAAATAATAAAAATAAAAACTTACTATTATTTGTGTTTTAAAATTCACTATTTTTCTGTTTTTTTGGGATATTCTGAAAATCTGAAAAACTTTGACATGGCATGTTTTGACATTTAATGTCAAAGTTTTTCAGATTTTCAGAATATCCCAAAAAAACAGAAAAATAGTGAATTTTAAAACCTAAATAATAGTAAGTTATTATTTTTATTATTTTTATTACATTTATCTTGACAACGCTGGCAGATTTGCCACCGAAACGTCGATTTTTAATTATCTTTTTACTTGTTTAATATTTTTTGGTTTTTTAGTACTTTCAATTTTATTTTGGCGTGTACCCAAATAAATACCATCTAGTAAAAATTAATATTTACTTAAAGGTTATAATACAGGGTTTCCGACCACATTTTGATTCATTTTTATCGCGAATAACTTTAGAACAAATAAAAATATTGAAATTTACGGTATTGACAAAATGGTTTAGATTTTTAAAAAGCTTTAATCATCGCTATGCCATTTGGTTGTGATATTCCGCTAATACAAAAACAAAATGGGCAATTTTCCGATATAGAAAACTTTCTTATTTTAAGTGAAACACTATGTATATTTTTTCGCCATCTTAAAATGTATTCTTTTCCCTTCAAAAACATATAGGCTATGGTTGTTTTTTAAAAATAATAGAACAATTAATCCCTAAAAATGAACTTCAACGCAATAAGGATTATAATTTGACAATAAAAATTTGCTACATGCAAGGTTACAGAAATAGAATACGGCAATAAAGCTGCATGTTTCAAGCAATATTACCAAAAGATTTAAAAAAACTAAACTTGCCTTAATTCAAATTAATTTTGTAAATAGCATATAGTTTTGTTGCCGTATCTTTTCTGAAACCTTGTATGTAGCAAAATTTTTGGTCTCAAATAATACTTTTAAGTGGCATGCACTCAATTTTTTATATATCAATAATTTCATTATTTTGGAAAATACTCATAGTTTATGTTAGATTTTTTTAAATAAAAAGGAATAAATTTTAAGGCAATAAAAAATATATATTGTGTTCCACTTAAAATAAAAAAATTGTTCTATATCGGAAAATCGGCCATTTTATTTTGTGTTAACGGAATGATACAAACCAAATGGCAGACATAATAAAAAAACTTTAAAAACTACAGGATGGCCGTTAAGGTATCCAAGAAATTTCTGGATATAAATTCAATAATAAAAAGTAGGAAAAAAACTTTATATGAACATATATCCCTAAACATCTTGGTTTTGAAGTACAGAGTGTTAAATTTTTTAGAAAATATTATTTTTCTATAATAACTTTTATACCAATTTCTAATTCTATGCACCAAAAGAGATTTTTGGCATACAAGAAAAAACAATTTTACCAGTGTCGTCCTTGAGAGGCTTAGGTTAAATATTTCTTAATACAAAAATGGTACGCCACTGCATTTTTCTAAAATGAAAATAATTTTTAAAATAACCATTAGGTTTGGAAAACATTTGATCTTTTGACTTTTATTTATGATGATGCTTGGTTTTTGCGTAAATAAATAAAAATCATTTCTTGGAATTTCATGTCGAAAATATTAAATTTAAATTTTTTAAGAAATCTTTGTTCGGGTGCCAGTCAAAACGCGTATCATTAAAAAAAAGGTTTATTTTTTAAAATTAACGCCTTGTATCTTAGAAACTATGCATCAATCACAGTAAAAATTACCTTTTTTATTTATTCTTTAATTAGATAGGGATTTGACCTTCCTGAGAAATTATTTTTAGATATTTACGCGAAAACCGTGCATGAAATAGAAAAGAAAGTCAAGGGATCTTTGTGTTAAACTAAAACGAAATTTAAAAAAAATAAAATATTTTTTTGAAAAATGCAGTGGCGTATCTTTTTTTTACTAAAAATATTTACCCTGAACCCCTTATGAACGACAATGGCAATAATTAATTTTTTTCTTGTATGTCAAATCAAAAATATCTCTTGGTTCATAGGAGGCGTCCCTCAATTTTTTAAATATTTAAATTGGTATAAAATTTATTATAAGAAAACAATATATTTTTAAATTTTACCTCCCTGTAGTTCAAAAACTAAGACGTTTGGGATATATGTTCATATAAAGTTTTTTTGTAATTTTCATTGTTAAATTTATATTCGAAGTTTCTCGGAGACATCGGCGGCCAGCCTGTATAAGGCTTTGTGCAAAAACCACATTTTGATATTTTTTATTGTTCTAAAGTTATTTGCGATCAAAAGGGTCAAAATATAAACGGATACCCTGTATTATCAGTGGACGTAGGAGGTTTTCGGTAATTCTGGAGTTACAAGGTTTTTGAATTAGGGTTACCTTATATCTCTTCTTTTAAAACATACTTATACAAGTTATTTTCTAATTGCGGTAAACTTATATTTTTTAAAAATATAATCATACATAATTATCGATTACTCGAGACCTAATTTCACTTAAAGTATAGGGGACATAATTATTAATAACTTGATAACTAATTTAATTAAATTCCAAAATTTCAGATAACATGACACCTTCAATCTTGTGGGCGTCACATTTGAAAGTAACCTTAACTGGCATAAACACATTGTAGCTTCAAAAAAGCTTGGATTTCTCTTTCAGAGCCAAAAAGTATTTTTCTCTTTCTAATTTATACACTTTATATGAGTCCCAAATCCGACCTCCCTTGGAATATTGTTTTCATATCTGGGGCATGGTGTCCCCCACAACCCTAAGCATTCTTGATTCTATTCAAAGAAGAGCTATTCGTCTTATTAATGATCCTTCACTTACAGAAAGGCTTCCCTCTCTTGCCCATCGTCGGGCTGTGGGGATTTATAGCTTTTTTATAGGTACTTCCATGGCTTCTGCTCTGAAGAATTGTCCAGTATAGTTCCTCCACTCACGGTTCCCAATAGAGAAACTCGTGGTTCCGCGCTTATGCATCCCTATACGGTCCAACTGGACAGGCCCCGAACTTCTCACTTTGTTCGTTTTTTATCCCTAGAGTTTCTAGATTGTGAAACCTGCTGCCCGCGGAGGTCTTTTCTTCCCCCAAATCTTCAAGTATTTAAGTCCCGTGTCAACAAACTCCCTCTTACCTCTCTTAAGACACCTACGGTACGTTAGTATTTAGGCTTTTAGCCTTTGTGGTTTGTCAAAAGGAAAAAAAATAATTTAGGGAATATACCAATCTTTCATCATAAAATGATTGTTGTAACTTGTAAGAAACATAATTATTTTAATTATGACATTTTTATTATTTATCATCTTAGTTTTGCTTTTTGTATGAATAATGTGTAAAAAAATAAAAGGCATATTTTAAAATTCATTTAATGACAAAAAGTTTATATACGCATAGGTCCGGCAATGCAATGTTTCTAAGATACAAGGCGTTAATCTTAAAAAAAAACTTTTTTTTTGATGAAATGTGATACTAGTTTTGACTGGCACCTAAACAAAGATTTCTTAAACAATTACGACTTTTGTGCGATTTTTATATTCTCTTTAAATAAGACAAACAAAAATACAGCAATTATTCCTTTTTATTTAATTTTATTTAAATCCTCGGCAATCCACGAAAGCTAAACCCTAAATACTACCAAATATGTATTAAAAAAAATAAAAAATAAAAACTTAGGATATATTTTTTTTGTAAACGGTATACCTATGTATTAATTTTTAACAAAGTGGTTATTTAAACATATAAATATAATAAATTTCAGAAATATTGACAATATTTATTGGTTTAAGGATTTTTTAATGAAAATTATTAAAAAGTGACACCCAAACTTTTATCTAAGGAGCTCCAAATTAGAGCACAGTTTTTTATAAAACACAATTCTTAGAATAGCTCAAAATTTTTACTGTTCGTTTTTAATTATAAATTAAAAAAGTCTTTGAGTTGAAATATTTATTATTTATAAATTTA
Organism: Listronotus bonariensis; assembly: GCA_014170235.1. NCBI lineage: Eukaryota > Metazoa > Arthropoda > Insecta > Coleoptera > Curculionidae > Listronotus > Listronotus bonariensis. The sequence goes on along the minus strand of JACEGR010000890.1, from coordinate 2,442 downwards.
TAATAAAAGTATTTTGTTTAAAAAACGTGGTAATAATAAATAATAAAACGCCGAGTTAAAATTGCGAGATACTCTCAAAACTGTGATATATTAAAAATTGCGATTTGTTTTGGAGACGTTTTAAAAAGTTTTGCAGAGCAAAGACACCTTTAATCTTGTGGGCGTCACATTTAAAAGTAACCTTAACTGGCATAAGCACATTGTATCTATAGCCACGGCAGCTTTAAAAAGCTTGGATTTCTCTTTCGAGCCAAAAAGTATTTTACCCCTTTTAATTTATACACTTTGAATGTGCCACAAATCTGACCTCTTTTGGAATATTGATCTCATATTTGGGACGCGGCGTCCCCCACAACCCTTAGCATCCTTGATTTCATTTAAAGAAGAGCTGTTTGCCTCATTAATAATCCTTTACTTACAGAAAGGCTACCCTTTTTGCCCATTGTCAAGCTGTCGGGGATTTAACGCTTTTTGTAGCTTGGAGATTTCTCGCTTGGGCAAATAAAAGTTGAGGGACCCATTTAAAGACTAATAAGTATGTTATATCCATAGTCACATAGTGTTAATAATATAAAATTATATTTGCTTTAGGCAAAAAATTTATAAAATTACTAAATAATTTAACACTGTTCCAAATACAAAAGAAATACAACTATGTAAATACATCATTCAGTGTCAAAAATTGTAGGCACAAACCTTTCACATCCCTAATAATTTTCTTTGTAGATCAGTCAATGTTTAAAAGGCGATCCATTTTAAAGAGTTTATAATGATGACGTTCGCATTTTGGGCTATTCATTGTGTCGAAATGATTTTAGTTGTCTGAGATACAATAGGAATAATAAAGTGTTATAATTTTGTATAAGAGTGTTAATTGATGATGATTTTTGGGTTCAGGCGAGGTTAAAATAGCAATGGGTTTTTTAAAAGGAAATGTTTAACATGCCATTGAAGAGTTTAACCTAATTGCCATCTTTGACAACAGTCTTAAGTTATTCTTGTTATTATAAATATATTTAATATAAAAACCTACATTACTTTAAGTTTTTTTTTTATAACTTAGTCACAATTTATTTATTAAACTCAATGGAATATTGTACACATTTTGTTAGGAAGAAGTTTTGCAAGAGCAAAGACACCTTTAATCTTGTGGGCGCCACATTTAAAAATAACCTTAACTGGCATATACACATTTTATTCATGTATAGCCACTGCAGCTTCAAAAAGCTTGGATTTCATTTTCGTGCCAAAAAGTATTTTTTCCCTTTTAATTTATACACTTTGTATGTGCCCCAAATCCGACCTCCTTTGGAATATTGATCTCATATTTGCGGCACGGAGTCCCCCACAACTCTTAGCATCCTTGATTTCATTTAAAGAAGAGCTGTTTGCCTCATTAATAATCCTTCACTTACAGAAAGGCTACCTTTTTTCCCAATGTCGGGCTGTGGGGGATTTAACGCTTTTTTATAGGTACTTCCATGGCTTCTTTTCTAAAGAATTGTCCAGTATAATTTCTCCACTTACGGTTCCCAACAGGGAATCTTGTGGTGTGCACGTATGCATCCCTATACGGTCCAACTGGACAGGCAACGAACCTCCCACTTTGTTCGTTTTTTTATCCCTAGAGTTTCTAGAATGTGAAACATGCTGCCCGCGAAGGTCTTTCCTTCTCCCCAAATCTTTAAGTATTTAAGTCCCGTGCCAACAAACGCCTTCTTACCTCGCTTAAGTCACCCACGGTACGTGTGTATGTAGGCTTTTAGCCTTCGTGGATTGTCCAAAGATAAAAAAATATATTATTATTTTTTCCAGGTAACACTGGTTAGAAGTTTTTAAAATTTTATTTTTTATTAGTTGGAAATACTTTGTTTTTATAAAAATAAGAAATATTGACATTTAAAAAAAATATTTAGCGTTAGCTCAAAAATTATATGAAAAAATAGCGGTAAACATTTTTAAAAATCTGTGCAGTAGTTTTAAAGTTATTATGGTCACCAAAAAGACGTGAGTTGTGGGAAAAGCGCTTATTCTAAGTACTAAAACATTTTGAATTAAACATTCATAAAAGTCATGGATATGGTGTGGTTACTTAATAACTGTTTCTTCGTTATTTTGAATCTGATTCGTCCCAACTAAATATGTAGTGTTTTTGAAATGATCTTCACAAAAAATGTATTTAAAAAAAAGCAAAAAAAGACTTAACTACCAACCTTAATGTAAAGAAGCATAAAATAAAGAGCGCTTTTAGTGGTACCTAAAAATAAGCATAACTACAAAATAAAGTGTCAGTTTACCATCGTTTATTCATGTTATTTTAAATTTGACTTAAAGTTAATTTACTACCGATTCTAATTTTTGCTTTATAACAACCAGCCTGTGTGGTTTTTGTTTGACATCATACTTTTTATCGTACTTTGTTTATCTTAGGAGGTACCAAAA